>JAPIVC010000380.1:0-180083 GCA_030586385.1 Camponotus fellah | reverse complement strand
ACGTCGTGCTCGCGACACGCTGCGTCCAATGGATTGATACCTCGATCGCCTCCAACCAATCGTTTCTCTATCGAGTTCCCGGCCCGCAAAACTGATAACCGGGAATATGCAATTCGATGGGGAGCGCGTTTATCGCACGATTTAAAAGACTGCTACCTCTTACGATTCTCGCTGACATTCGTAGCAATCTTTTATCAACAGAGGTGGACCGTCGATGTGTGTTTGTTGCCACGGCTGATCGTAATGTCGCATGCACAAACGATATTGTTGAACCTCCGAATCAGTCTTATATGTTCTGGAAGCTTGTCCCACAATCGTTCCACGTAATCACCAAAATTTTGCAGTAAAAGAATCTTTGGGATATACTGCAGTTGTTTGGCGGTAAGCCCGAGAATGTCTCTCTCATCCGACAGAAGGAGAAACATTTTTAATACTGAGCGGTTTCGAGTCGAGACACTTCTATAAATAGGTCTCTCCCTTGTGATCATTCGCAAAATTGATTCGAAAGAGAAAACATGCGGTTCGTGCGCCAAGCGCGGGTAATCAAAGTATCAAATTTCGACGATAGACTAATATTGGAGAAAAAAGTATGCAAGCATGGAAACATGCTGCCGATCACTATACGCGGTATCGTTTGCGGCCCTTCAAACTGCGGTTCATCAAGACAAATGTGTTGATTAGTTTGATAGAAAGTCCGCACAGTGTACGTTTCGAGAACGTGTTACGTATACTCGAAATCGCTTCAACAGTCGAAATACATTTAACAAATATATCATGCAAAGAATGCAGAAAATCTTTACACCAAATACTGCCGTGTGACATGTGTCCGATTTGTACAAATTAAAATAAATGGACATAACATTGTAAGTACTATTTTTATATTCAATACATTATTAAACAAATTATTAAAATCTAATGAAATGTATGTCTTTTTTTTCTGTTACAGGAGTTGCCTCTCTCAGCTCGGCATATCGGCCCTTAGCATTTATGGAATGGCCGTTTCCCCCCCAGCCCGGCGCATGCCCTCCCCCAAATATATTATACTTTTTATATTTTATATTTTTTATATATTTTTTATATTCTTTATTATACTTTTATATTTTTTATTATTACTTTTTTATTATTATTATTTTATTATAATTTTAAACACATACACACACAACAAATGTATACCACACATATTTTATTAAATTTTATATATTTTAATTTAAAAATGTATTTATTTACGAGCTCCCCTTTCCTTGCGCTCTCATCCCTTGCGATATCTCTCTTTCTCGCGCGCTGTAGTTGTAAGAGTCATTGTCTCGTTCGATATTATCGTTCTCTCTCGCACGCGTTCTCCTCGCACCATCGTTCTCCTCGCGCCATCGTTCCTTCTCTCATACACGTTGTCTTTTAGAGGAATGCTGCTGTTTATATTGCAGTTGTTTGTATAAACTAGATACTTTTGTCTCTACGATGCGTTTGAGATGGTGCCACATAAGGTCTCTGCTATACGATCTCGGACCGAGACCTCATATGGTTTCGAACTGTGCGCGAGTGCCAAAGAAGAGTGCCAACAAGAGTGCCAAAGAAAAAAGAAAATGGACAGCATTTTTAATAATTGCCCTGGGTGGAAGCAATGTTTCTGTGATCTTTTGTGCATATTATTAGTGAAGCTAGCCTTCCACTGGGAGGTTGGTTCTGCAAATATTTTATACAAAAATTGTGTATTTATATTAATTATATTTGTATATAGTTCCTGGTTGACGTGGAAATACCGAGATTCATCAACATTAGGCGCCGGCAGTGGGTGCGGGCGGAGCGGCGGGGAAGGAGACACGACCTCTCCTACATGTGGGGCGACGCCCCGGAGAGTCCGCAGGATGAGGAAGACATCTTCAACCTGAGGCAGCTCTTCGGGAAGGAACCCTACGAGGAAGAAGAAATTTGGGTGCCCGGGGAGATTCGGGCACCCAATGCCGCATATAGATTTTGTAATGGATATCGATAGATGTAGGTATTTAATTTATAAATCTTATTGTAAGTATATTATAGTTTTATATTAATACATTTTTTTTCTGTTATAGGAGCGGTCTCTCCCAGTCTGGGGGCATCGGCTTTATCATTCGTTGAGTGATCGTCTCCTAGTTCAGCGCATCCCCTTCCCCCAAATATATATTATTATATTTTTATTTTTTTGTTATTACTTTTTATATTTTTATACTTTTATATTTTTTATATTTTTATACTTTTTTATACTTTTTTATACTTTTTTATATTTTTCATGTTATTATACTTATTTTAAACATACACACACACACACATTTTTTAAATAAATTTTTATACATTTTTAAATTTAAAAAAGAAAAATATGATTATTTATTTACGAGCTCCCCTTTCCTTGCGCTCCCATTCCTTGCGATATCTCCTCGCACAATCGTTCCTCCTCTTGCACGCGTTCTCCTCGCGCCATAGTTCCCTCTCTCGCTCGCGTTCTCCTCGCGTCATAGTTCCCCCTCTTGCACGCGTTCTCCTCGCGCCATAATTCCCTCTCTCTCGCACACGTTCTCCTCGCGTCATAGTTCTCTCGCTCTCGCACGCGTTCTCCTCGCGCCATAGTTCCCTCTCTCTCGCACGCGTTCTCATCGCGTCATAGTTCCCTCTCTCGCACGCGTTCTCCTCGCGTCATAGTTCCCTCGCTCTCGCACGCGTTCTCCTTGCGATATCTCTCTCTCTTTCTCGCGCGCTGTAGTTGTAAGAGTCGTTGTCTCGTTCGATATTATCGTTCTCTCTCGCATGCGTTCTCCTCGCGTCATAGTTCCCTCGCTCTCGCACGCGTTGTCTTTTAGAGGAATGCAACTGTTTATATTGTTTATAAACCGAACATTCGTACGCAATACTGTTTATCAACAGGGCATGTAATATAATATTGCGATAAAACATTTAACTCGCGTTTCTCCGAAATCCCCTCCGTCCTGCGTCGTCATTCCCCCGCGCCTCCGTAATCCCCCTCGCGCCTCACCCCCTCTGAGAGGACCTGGGTTAGAACTCTCCTTGTATACCTACTTAAAACAAAAAGTATATGAATGTAATTCAAAATTTTAATTTGTAATATGTTACAGAACATATAGGAATGTGAAAGAAGAAAAATATTACATGTAAAGTTTGAATTATAGATTCAATATATAAAGTATATATCTTCTTTCTAACATTTATTGTTCTTTACTGTTACTCAAATCTCCACAAGTATTTTTATTTTAGTTTTTGTGAATTATTATTTTCAATATTGTTTGTCTGGATATAGGCACAAATTTTTGCGCATAAGTGAATAAATCAATTACAGTCCTTCATTTTCATCTTGATAATAAAAATAAAAAACTCTGATATTAATTTATTCTTTTATGCATTATGCATTCTTTTATGCATTATGTATTGTGTTTATGCATTATGTATAAGTTTCCCGCCATAATCTGACGCTCTCTGATTGGGTAACTTATGGTCCAAGCTTATATAATTGATCATAGCTTTACCGACATCTGGCGCGCATCGTCGTTATTTTTGGCGCGTATCGTCGTTTCGATCATTTCACTGTTACAATTGTGAGATTAAGTACACGAGAAGTATAAAGAGCATAGTTTTTGGCAAAGGTTTTTGGAATTGATGTGAGAAGTACATATTTTGAGTCAATTTTTGTAAGTTCAGTAAACATATAATCTTTAGCTGCAGCGCAAGAGGAAAATACGTAAATATGAAATCCAATAATTTCAAATTTTCTACTTCGCGAAAATCATTGCATAGATTATCCTCAAGATAGAAAAATAGGATTAGATTTGAAATAAATGAAAATTTTAACAGATATAAACAATTAAATAATGCATCAGATATACAAAATAATATACAAGATATTTCGGAACCATCAACATCTGTAGGGTGTAATCGTTCTAATAATTTTATAAATAATATTAGGCACGACATCAATATAGAAAATGAGTCTTCTTCTTTGTCGCCGTCTATTTCTGATTCTAGTGATGTGATATCCTCATTTTTCAATACTGTTTCGACAGAATCATCTTTTCGGGAACAATTAGCTTCTTGTTTCACAGATATCAATTTGACGCATGTTCAAGGAAATAGAATATTATCTTTACTACGAATGCATCCTTGCTTTTCTAACTTGCCCAAAGATGTTAGGACGCTTCTTAACGCCACGAAATCGTGTTGTTACTTTTAATGTGGAGCCAGGCGAATATATTAATTTTGATCTCGAAACAGAGATTACTCAATATCTCGAGAGTATCTCATCTGCAATCACTATTAATCAATTGGAAATAGATTTTAAGACGGATGCACATTAGATAAATCAAGTAGTATTCATATCTGGCCTATTCAAATTAGAATCGCAAATATTCAGCATGCAAAACCAATTGTTGTAGGAATTTATAAAGGAATGCAAAAGCCATCCCAACATATTCTTCGAAAAATTCGTTATAGATATTAAAAAAATAATGTTCAACGGAGGTGTAAATTTTCATGGTATTAAAATACCATTATCCTTGAGATGTTTTATAGCTGATGCACCAGCTCGTGCCTTCATACTCAATTATCGTGGTCACACATCTAGTCAACCCTGTTCTAAGTGCAAAATCTGCGGTATACGCAGTGAAGATCGTAATGTCTTCAATGATATTAATTATTCTCCTCGATCCGATGAGGAATATAGAGCATAGATCTTGATGAAGGTCATCACAAAGAGGATAAAAGCCCTTTATCAATACTTCCAATAGGTATGGTTTCACAAGTTCCATTCGAATATATGCATCTTGTTTGTTTAGGAGTGATGAAAAAACTTTTATTAGCGTGGGTGTATGGAAAATATTCTCGATTGTCAAAATTATCAGGTAGATCTATTTCTCTTTTGTGTGCAAGATTAAATATTTTCAAAAAATATTGTCCCTCAGATTTTGCCATTTGTCCTAGATCACTCGATACATGCTCCAAGTATAAAGCGACAGAATTTCGCCAATTTCTTCTTTATACAGGTCCTGTTGTAACATATGGTATACTTAATGAACAAGTTTATAAACACTTTTTATTTTTACATGCAGCTGTAAGAGTTTTGGTCTCGAATTCTCCATCAAGACTGCAGTTAAATTTTGCAGAGCTTGCGCTACAAAAATTTGTTCAAAGATGTGAGAATTTGTACGGTCCCAATTTTAATACTTATAATGTCCATGGTCTTCTTCATCTCACCAACAATGTGAGACATCTTGGTAATTTAGATTCTTTTTCTGCTTTCCCACGAAAGTAACATGGCTATTTTTAAAAAATATTGCAGAAAATCAGATCTACCCATTCAACAATTTTTTAACAGAATGGTTCATCAAATAAATAATAATTGTGACATTGATTCTTCTATTCATGTATCCGTACAGCATAATGCAGCTAATGGATGCCCTCAATATAGTAAGATTACATTTAACAAAATGTTATTAAGCATAGATATGCGTGATAATTGTTGTCTCTTACATGATGGATCAATTTGCATCATTTTAGATATTGTCATGGATAATAATTTGTATCTTTTGATAGTTAAGAAATTTTTAGAAATTGAAGATTTCTATGATGTTAGTATTTTATCTTCTGCTCTGCAAGTAAATGTTCTATATTAAGCAGCGAAGTTTTTCGTATTCATTTGAACGAAGTTCGCGCTAAGTGTTACAGAATGCCTCTTTGGAGTTCTACATCAAAGAACGATAGCAGCAACGATGAAGAAAATCATTCGGAAGTGCTTCAATTTATAGTCGCTGCTATTATACACAGCGAGAGAATGTAAGATTTGTCCTCTAAATTGATTACATTTTTGCAGGAATTGGTATATGTTTTGATGTTCTTTTTTGCATATTTTTCGTACTTATAATTTTTCTTCTTTTGCTTTTCCATATCTCTTGCACATTCTTATCAAGAAGCGCCGAATTTGTCATTGAGTAGCATATTATTTAACTTGCTATATTATTTAACTTTATAAGGTTTAATTCTTCTTTATTATTAAGAAGAAGTTGTCTTGATTTAAATTAATCTTCAGAAACAGATTACAATATCACTTAATATTGATAAAAAAGATAATATAAAATATTATGAGACACAAAGGTAAGAATTATCATATTAAGTTATTCTAAAAAATGTTACAATTATCTTAATAAATAAATATTACTAATAAATATTACAAAATTATCTACTAATATGGTATATACACATGCTGTACAATAAAATGTATTCAACTTCATATCTTAATATTATAGAAATAATAATAATGAATATTGTCATTTATATAATTATTTATAATTTTTAAATATTTTATTACTAATTATTAAAGATGAATAAGAAATTCTCAAGTATAGGTTTTTTTTACAAAAATCAGATTTTTGGAAAAATTATACCATGTGTTATATGTACACATATATTATATAGCTAATATCAAATATGTCTGCTACATATTATGTATTGTAATTTATAGTATATTGTATTTTTATTTACAGGCACAGATGGAAAAACGGCCAAAACGAGTTACATCTAAACCATCGCGTTATATAACCACCTCGTCAGATGAAGCTCCGAAGAAAAGAAAAAAAGGAAGTATCATTACTGCTGAAGATATCGAGAAGGATGCACATGAGATAAGAAACGCTTTGGAAGAGGACTATTCCAGTTCTGATTCTTCCAATAATTACCCAACTCATACACCACATACACCTACGAATAATTTGTCACAGCGCACACATATACATACAGACAGTCAACCACATACTAATATTCAGTCTCATACAAACACTCAGCAATTAGACGCAAACGTTTCACCATATACGAGCGTTCAATCATACATAAATGTTCAACCACACGCGAGCATTCAATCTCATATAAGCACTCAATTAAATACAAACATTTCACCACATATTAGTGTTCAACCATATTTAAACGTTCAACCACACCCGAACATTCAATCTCATACAAACACTCACTTAGACACAAATGTTTCACCGCATACAAGCATTCAACCAAACATTTCTCATACTGTTCCTACTGTATCGCGCATATCTAGTGTGACACACGCTTTACCTATATATTCCTTCATAAACAACAATAGAAATTAATTCAGAGCAGAATATTTCAAGAAACACACACTATTAGTAAACACACATTACAAACACTATTAGTAAAAGGAAAATATATACGCATTTAAAAATAGATTTATCAAAAAAACGTTATTTTAATATTCATGAATGTTTGCAGGAGAACACGCGTAGAAACAGAATTGAAGTAAGTATGGGATGTATTGTCTTTATTAAAACGTGAAATCTATAAATAAATTAATAATACTAATTTTCTATATTTTATTTGCAGAAGGATGAACAAATTATTACAAAATATTTTAAAGTACATGCAAAATTAAATGTCGCATAAACAAATATCGCATAAGCCAGCTATCCTGCCAATCTCATCGATAGAAGAAATGGAGGCTTTCGAACTCATCAATGATGATTCCTACTCCGATGTCGTAAGTAAAAAGATGCCCTTTGTTGTATCTCTGAATTCTGAATAACGTAAAAGTCAATTAAGCAGAAGCCATAAAGTTGATTTTATAATATGCATTTTTATATATTTTTAATTTCTAATATGTTATTTACAGGTGAACTACTTCCGCTACATCGGTGGCTTTAACTTAAAAGAAGCTGTTAACTTATGCTTCAAAGAAAGACTAAAGGACACAGTTACATCCTCTTTTACTTGGTGGGGCCGCGAAGAGCGACAACGGCCCATGTATAATAAAACTCACGTGACGATTATCTTTTTATAGAATTATCATTTAAATAAAATAAAATCTTTTTACTATATACGTATAATTCTATTAAATGCATAGTTACAAATAGCATGCAAAAATTATAGAAATAAGAAAGAAAAATAAAGTTGTTTCTTACTTTAACTACCAGTGAATATTAAACGTTCCGTTCATCATTCCAAAAGTTTTGATTTATCCCATCGCCGGGCTGTTTCCATTTAAACTATCCTATTAAGGCCCGGTTGCATAAATGTTGCTTAACTTTAACTGCTTAGCTTACCTCACTCTTCATTTCTTCCTGAACAAGGAGGCAAAAAGAGACGAAGAATGAGATAAGTTAAGGTTAAAGTTAAATAACGTTTATGCAACCGGACCCTAATAGCATAGTTTAAGTGGAAACGGCAAATCCTGCTCAATTTCTGCTGTCAATTTGCCATTAGATTATGTGCACAGATCCTGCTCGGGTCTTGCCAACAATCTATTGCTTGATTATGTGCGCAGTTCCTGTTCGGTTTCTGCTATCAATCTGCCGTTAGATTATGTGCGCAGATCATGCTCGGATTCTGCTGACAATCTGTTGTCAAGTTATGTTTTACAGACTCGGTCGCCAAAACAAAAGCTTAATGCGGGCATAGATGACTACGGCTCTGATGTGGGATTCTGATCGAATTTGCTGCCAAACTGCTGCCATTCTGCTAATATTTTGCTATCTGGGTAACAATTTTTAGTAATTTAAAAAGCGCCCTTCTGCAATAATAAAACATATAAATATATCCAGGACTAAAGCATTACTTACCAATATGAGCTCCTTTATAAAGCACTGCAGCAAATTCATGTAGTCACCCTATATATATATAAGTCTTCTATATATATATATATATATATATCCATACTCCTTGACTAAATTCCTTTTCGATAGTCGTATTGTCTGAGCAAGTAAAAATCGTTTTAGTTGAGCAATTATAAAACTTCAAAGATTCACACTAAAGTTATATGTATATACATGCATACATGTATAAGTATATATATGTATATACATCAAAATTTAACAAATTTTAAAATGGAATGCAAGTCTGTATGCATGTGTGTGCCAAAGCCTATATGTAACTCAAAAACTCAGTATAACGTATATATATATATATATATGTATATATATACAGGGTGACCCATTTTAACTTAGGCAGCCAAATAACTCGAAAAATAAGCACACTACGAAAAAATGTTTAGAATAAAAATTTTGTCATTTCGAGGGGGACGTACAATGACGTTAAAATGAGCCCCCCCACCCCTCCCCCTGGGCGGTGAGGGGGGCAAGTTTGAAATCTTAAATGGGAACCCCTATTTTTTATTGCATATTCGGAATCTTTGGCTAAAAACACATACAATTTGTCTGAAACATTTTTCTCGATTCATGATAGATGGCGCTGTAATCGACAAAATTCAATTTCTTCGATTTCTCTTACTGAGAACCCATGCTTACGATTCTGCAATAAATTAACAATAAAAATATCACGTTTTCATTGTTAATACTCGAAATTAGTCTTAAAACAAACTTCTCATTATTTTTTATTACTCATTAATTACTTCTCAAGAAACTGCTTTTAGCGTAACCCAGGAACAACGTCGTGGACGTAGCAGTTTTCTGTTCCCTGGGTGGCTTGATTAACGTGAGTCCCCTCGCCTCTCACAATTCGGGGTGCTTGAACGTGTGGTAACCCAGCCAGTGAAGGCAAGGTCGTGTGGTGACCCAGCCAGTGAAGGCAAGGTCGTGTGGTGACCCAACCAGTTAAGGCAAGGTCAAGTAGTGACCCAGCCAGTGAAGGCAAGGTCGTGTGGTGACCCAGCCAGTGAAGGCAAGGTCGTGTGGTGACCCAACCAGTTAAGGCAAGGTCAAGTAGTGACCCAGCCAGTGAAGGCAAGGTCGTGTGGTGACCCAGCCAGTGAAGGCAAGGTCGTGTGGTGACCCAACCAGTTAAGGCAAGATTGCATTGTTATCAGCTCTCTCCGCATGGAGGAGATGCTCAAAGTGTACACCATTATTTTCTAAGGATAACAGTAATCGACAGCGAAAGTTACGTTGTACATTTTCTAGCATTAAAGGAGTTATAGCTTCACAAGCTCTTCTTATTTTTTCCATCATATTCAATCTTGTCGTTGGAGCTTTACTATACACTGCATCTTTAACGTATCCCCATAAAAAGAAATCAAGGGGGTTCAAATCCGGTGATCTCGGAGGCCACAGAACTGGTCCACCCGCCCTATCCACCGATTTGGGAACCTTTGATTCAAAAACATCCGTACAATACGAGCATAATGAGCAGGAGCACCATCTTGTTGATACCATAAATTTAGTCTAACTGCAAGGGGAACATTCTCTAGGTATGCTGGCAAATCATTTTCGAGGAATTCTAAATACATTGGACTATTAATTGGACGTTCAAAAAATGAGGTCCAATGACTTGGCCATTGCAAATGCCTACCCATACATATAAACTCCAACGATGTTGATTAAGCACCTCACGATACCAATGTGGATTTTCTGGTGACCAATAGTGGCAATTATGCCTATTGAGACTACCATTGCTGATGAATGTTGCTTCATCACTGAAACAAACATTACTAAAAAAATCTGGATTCTGATCTAACATCTCAAGAGCTCATCTACAAAATTGTACTCTGAGTACGTAGTCGGCTTCACTTAATTCCTGTACCAGAGTAATATGATACGGATGGTAATTGACTGATCGTAACAATCTATGTGCCGTAGTTTGAGGGATTCCCAGTTCTCATTCTATTTGACGGGTACTAATATGGGGATTTTGAGGAACCATAGCCAAAACTGCGAGCAATCTAGGGTCATTATTATTATGAAGTCTATTCCTTCGCCTTTCGCGATGAAGTGGATTATTACGAGATCTCCTTTCAATATTTATAATTTGTTGATCAGTAGGATGGCGGCGATTTGGGAATCGCTCCGCATAAGTACGGGCAGTAAGTCTGTAATTTCTACCACATTCGCCAAAGGTTATAAGAATATCGACTACTTCTGTAGGCGTATAATTTGCCATTTTACCAGAATTTTATCAGAGTACAAATGTTAAAAAAATACATAAACATTTGTGACTTTGGCACTAAATGGACAAAATTTTGGAGGGATACTTAGAGGAACTCCATCAGATGGAAAGTCCAAAATGTCTCGGTACTTTGGACCATTCAAGTTGCCTAAAGGGCAGGTTACGCTAAAAGCAGTTTCTTGAGAAGTAATGAATGAGTAGTAAAAAATAATGAGAAGTTTGTTTTAAGACTAATTTCGAGTATTAACAATGAAAACGTGATATTTTTATTGTTAATTTATTGCAGAATCGTAAGCATGGGTTCTCAGTAAGAGAAATCGAAGAAATTGAATTTCGTCGATTACAGCGCCATCTATCATGAATCGAGAAAAATGTTTCAGACAAATTGTATGTGTTTTTAGCCAAAGATTCCGAATATGCAATAAAAAATAGGGGTTCCCATTTAAGATTTTCAAACTTGCCCCCTCACCGCCCAGGGGGAGGGGTGGGGGCTCATTTAACGTCATTGTACGTCCCCCTCGAAATGACAAAATTTTTATTCTAAACATTTTTTCGTAGTGTGCTTATTTTTCGAGTTATTTGGCTGCCTAAGTTAAAATGGGTCACCCTGTATATATATATATATATAGTATATATACTATGTATAGGCATACCATACATACATATATGTCGACATGAAAACTCAGAATGAATTTGTAGAGTAATATACACAGTGCTAGAATGATCGTAAAGAAACAGTAAGAAATAACGAAATTATACATACTTACGAATATTATTATACATGATTTTATGCGTGCACACCCGATGAATTGAACCAAGCGCATAAGACTAAGTCCGATCGCCCGGGCGTACCATACTATCTCCCCGTTATCTCCAATGTAATGTTCAACATCCGCGCTCGGACCTAGAGGCAAAAGAAAGTTCTAAATTAATATTCTTATAAGACTAAGCCGCATAAGGTGCGTAATAATCCCATGTATATCCACCTCTTCTTTTATAATCGAATATTAATAAGAAACACTCTTCATTATAACCCATATGACAAGCAGTCATTATATTATATATATATATATATATATATATATACATACCCCATTTTAATAGCTGATTTTACTATAAAATATAATGAAATTAAGGTAGAAAAACATCACATAACTTTATACCAAACAACTATATATATATATATATATATATATATATATATATATATATATGTGTGGCATAAAGCTATATATGAACAAAACTACTAATTATTAACAACCCTATGATTTTATATGATAATCATTAAGCATGGCCCAAATAGTCACACATCGTAAATTATCAAAGTCAAATAAGCATATATTAACGCAAAAGTGTATATATCATATATCGACATAAGACCATATGAACAATTTAAGAAATATTACCGTTATTAAAATGCATTATAAAAAGAAGGTCACTGCAAATTATGCGACGTACAATTCTTCGAATCACATCCAGCATAGCTATTCTTAGAAAGAAGATAAGCCGGCTCCGCATCCGCTGTTCTGAGAACTGCAAAAATAAAAATTCTTATAATGCTATATTGACTATTTAATCTAAGCATTAATTTTTTAACCGCTATTTATGTGTGCATATGTATGAACAAATATACGCATTATTGTAAAAATTATTGTAATAATAATGGCTCGATACGTCAGAATTTAAAAATGTTACTTGGAAATTTATATAATCATTATAACCCGAGCATGAGATCCTCGAATATGTAAATACGTTATTGCAAAATTCTGACTGTAAAAAGCCATTATTAAAAAATCTTGTAAAATAATTTAATAAGTTCAAGACATAAAACTAGCAGTTCCCACAACAGAGCGCTCACCCACCACGTCGCAACGCTCTTAGAGAAGGGCAGCTACAGCAATCAAACCGCCAATGGTTGGGAACGCCCACCTTCTCCTGCCGCCACAAATGCCGAAATCGAAGAGGAGACCGACGGCACCTCAGGGAGCGAGCCTCAGTCTTCCTCGCTATTAGATTACCAGCTCTGGAGAAGAACAGAAGAGAGGAACTTACCAGACGTATTAAAGACTTAGTCGCGATTTCGATTTTTGTCTCTGAGGACTTAGTCTCTGGAACGTTGAGAAAGTTGTACATTCAGTCTTCTTAATAAAGCGATTTTGCATCAACATCTCCGGGTCTCTTGCCGATTTTTCATCCACCTCCAATACTTTTCCATGATCATTGCTGAGCGCAGACGATTTCAAGGAGGCACAACATCGCTCCCATATATCAAGAATTTCCATCATCTGGTAAGTGAAATTTAGACATAAAATATGCTCACGTTCTCAAAACCCTCCTTGCTTCGATAATCAGATAGTTATCCGACGAAATCATCTTGAATCCATTTAAAGAATTCTCCTGCGCTTTCTCCTCGAACTCTCGTATCTCGTTGATTTTTGCAACCATTGAGTGTTCCGTCTGTCTTTGGCGCAGACCACAAGAGTGAATTGTCGCCTTCGGTTAGTTAATCGATGTGCATTGGGTAGCATACTCTACTCCTCTGCCGTTTTCATAAAGATCTTCCTTGGAGGAATTTCTCTATGGATTCTGTGCCGCTGACGGGACGTCTTGCACATCGACACTTGTCGTCGAGCACGGAACGCACTCTTTAAAGACCGACCGAAACATAAGAACGTAGCTCTGATTTAGAGTAATGAATTGAAAAAGGTCTAGTTATATAAACTAAATCAGCAGATATCGCGTAAACCCTTCTGTACTTCCTCGACCTTACTTCAAACTCCAAAGCACACACACACACTACACACACATATATATATATATATTGTATATACATTATTATTTCAACCCAATCTTTATTATTCAAAATTCTTCACATACACACACATATATATATATATATATATATGTATATACATTATTATTTCAACCCAATCTTTATTATTCAAAATTCTTTTATCAATTCAACGTATTCGTCTACCATTATTTTGAATCGATCGTGACTAATTGCATGGCCCCTAATGGCCAAGACTCATACATTTCGTTCATTTCGAGGTACCCCCTTCTATTTACTACCGTAAGTATACCCCTAACCTTCACCTTTGATTATTAATTTAAACTCATATAATTCAGAATAATCCTCAATTTCCGCGGTAGATGGTCAATTCTCCCCGTCGAGCTTCCGTAATCGGTCGCGAAATTCCCCTCCGTGCCGCGGGCGTGAGCCGACGCAATGATTAGCTCGAGCCAGACTCCTTGTCACGCGTCGATTATTCGCGAGCGGAAGCGAAACGACTAATGGAAGAGGCGTCGCCCCCCGGGATTCCTCAACACCCCGCGCACCCTTCTGAAGGTCAGTGGTAGAACTGTGCACCTACCCCCTTTGGAGAGGAGCGGATGGACGTAGAGTCCACTGATGGATCCTCGGATCGTCAGGAAGGTCATTCATTAGCCTCCTCCAGCCTGGAAAAATCTATCTTTGGAGCCCCGACATTATCACCGATCACTCCCCTGGATCCCCGCCCCCACTATCGGGCTACTCTCCCCTAACTATTCCCCCGCTGGCCCTACGTCCGTCGTTTGACTATTCCCCGATTAGAACGCCCGATTACCCCCCTCCCCTCATCGAAGGCTTGACCCCGAGTCTGGCCCTTCGACTCCCAATTACTTGCCGGTCCAGGATTATTCAGACCCTAATTATTCTCCGGTCCGGACCCCTGATTACTCTCCACCCCCGGTCGAGGAAACGTACCAGAGTCTCACAAACACGCCTCTAACAGTGGAAGAATTATCGGACGAGGATGTCAATGAACTACTGGATTATTTGAACTCCGAGAAATTCTTGGATTTCCTATAAACACGTTTCATTATGTAAGCCTTGTACTCCTGTAAAGAGAGAGAGAGCACACAATAAATGGAATAATAAAGAAAAATTCGTAATCACATGTTTAGATTTAATTACCCGTTCGTCAGCCTATCCATCATTCTCCAGTAAGAAACATCTTAGATTCTTAATCTCTCGGCGTCCCAGGGTATATCCGGCATGACTGGTTGCCCTTAAAAATAAATAGAGAGATAAACATTCTGTTCGTCTGCATATGATTAACTCAATGCAAATTGTCCAAGGACAATAAAATAAGAACGTAACAGGAGAAGACAGAATTTTTGCCAAAAGAATCTAAGCTTCTGGATCTAAGGAGAAGTATTGACGAACGAGGCAAATATTTTAATTTACTATGCAGACCCGATCAAGTTCAACGAGCTCTGTAGCCGCTGGCGCTATTAGAAAGCAATATACGGCAGAAGAGACCGAAATTCTAATGCAAAAACTAAATGAAAAGGAAAAACAAATAAGAGAACAGGCTGAGGCTTGGCAAGTTCAAAAACATCTAACAAAAATGCAAGAAGAAATGAGTCGGAAGGAAAGGATTGAAGTCCAAGAACGACCCGCCGTAGAACAGTTGATGGCCTCGATGCAAACAATAATCAGCAGCGTCGAAAGAATTAATTCAAGACTCGCAAATTTAGAACTTTCGCAAAGAGAAGAAAGATATGTCCCACGCGAGGAACGATCATTCTCCCAGCCGACTTCTCAACCGCATGATCTTGTAGACCAACCTTCCCAAATACGTCTTAAAGACGCTATTGACACCGTACCGAAATTCGACGGACATAAGATGTCGATCTTTCATTTCAATAAAATCTGTGAGCGTGCTCTCGATTACCGATATACCATGAATATCATCTAGTATAGCTTATTATAAACAAGCTACAAGGACATGCTTACTCCGCCATAGAAGGAGTGGAATGTCATACTGTTTTGGAATTAACAAAGCGGTTAAAACTTATCTTCGGACCTAACAAATCGGTCGATCAATATAGAGGAGAACTAGCCAATATTTATATGAAGCAGAACGAAAACATTTTCGACTATATTGCAAGAGTGCAAGAACTACGCACCGCCATTATAGATGGTGAATTTGACCTATCTGGAAACATCAGTGAGCGAAATAAGGACGCTATAGAAGCAATCACTAAATAGTTTTATCAACGGACTGCTTTCTGATTTATTGGTACGAGTAAAACTGGAAGAAGAACCTTTGAAGAAGGAATTAATACAGCTATACAACTGTCCAAAACCATTGAAGCAGAAAACATTCGTAAGCGAACACTCTTCCGCTCGAATTTTCAATCATGCTGATCTTCCAAATAATATGAGCGGCCTTGCTCGTCGGAACCCTGTAAATAATAATATTAATAATAATCTTAACAGCAGATTTTGATCCGGATATCGCCTTAATAATGGTCATACCAATTCTCAACCCCCGTATCCCGCTACACCAGCTAAAGCAGTAACTGCCACGCAACCTCAACATAATTACCAGACCAAGATTTGTCGATATTGCAAAACCCCTGGACATCTTATAGAAGAATATCGTAAACTCGCCTACAGGCGAGCCCAGGAAGCGAACCAGTCCAGCACGTTGGGAAATGGGCAGGGCGTTCCGATGAGAACCGACGTCCGGCGGAACGACCCGCAGTCAGGACGTCCCACTTATTTCATTCAAAAGAAAATCAATGTGATAACTCCCCTGGAAGCGCCCGCACAAATCTCAGAATCTGCCAAATAAACGATACGAAACAATCTATGGAATTACCTACTATAACTTTAACCTCCCCCGACCTAATAAACTATTGTAAATTTATGGTCGATTCCGGATCAGGATTCAATCTTATTAAACAAAAATGTCTGGAGTCACATGTCGTTCTTGATAAAACCAACTCTTTATGTCTGCAAGGAATAGCATCCGAAACCATCATTACTTTAGGAGCAGTTTCGATAACTATACTTGGAGAACCATCTGAATTTTATGTCATATCTGACTCGATAGGATTCGCTCAAGATGGAATCTTGGGTAACAGGTTCCTGAGGGAACGATCTGTTATATTAAATTATAAGGATAATTATTTGCAATACGAAGACGCGAAGATTTCCTTCTCCAATGTAAATACCATACGACTAAAGGAGAGAACGGTCACTCCCTGCTCCTTCCACATTTCGAATCCGGAAAAACGAAATGGATATGTGCCCGGTCACACTCCTGCTAAAGGCATATACTTCGGCGAAGCTCTCGTCACTAATAATAATGGAAAGGCCTATATGCCTATTTTCAACACTTCTGAGGAAGAAATAACTCTTAATATTCCATTCGTAGAATTAGATTTCGATACTTGCAATACATTCAACAATCCTTCCGGAACCCTAAGGTCTTCCAGAGGATCTGCGCAATCTTCCAATCCCATTAATTTTGTTGCTTCATACAGATCCCGAGGGGATCTTTCTCTAGGCGTAGATAATCCTTTATACTTTAATCAAGCATCGTCACAGCTTTCTAATAGAACCGTGGACATCATATAGCTTCTCCGCCTTGAACATCTGAATTCCGAGGAATCAGATAACGTTCGATTGTTAGTCTTCAAGCATTCTGATAGATTTCATCTTCCTAGCGAAGTTCTTCAAGCGACTAATGCCGCTCAGCATTATATTCCTACTCTCAACGATATACCAGTCCACACGAAACAGTACAGATTTCCCCCTGTACACAAGGAGGAAATTAACAGGCAAGTAAGCGAATTATTGTCTTCTGATTTAATCGAACCATCAACATCTCCTTATAATTCTCCATTGTAGATAGTTCCAAAGAAGCCAGACTCCCTAGGGAATAAAAGATGGCGAATGGTAATCGATTACCGAAATCTTAATGAAAAAACTATAGGAGACGCTTACCTCTTACCCAATATAACTGACATATTAGACCAACTCGGATCTGCCAAATACTTTTCTATATTAGATTTAGCTTCTGGCTTCCATCAAATACTCATGGCACCCAAGGACGCTCATAAAACAGCTTTTTCTACGCCATATGGGCACTATCAGTTCAAAAGAATGTCGTTCGGATTGAAAAATGCTCCGGCCACCTTTCAAAGGTTGATGGATAACGTCCTCTCCACACTTCAAGGAAACGAATTATTCGTTTATATGGATGACATCGTTATATATGCAAGATCCCTGAAAGAACACGAAATTAAGTTTAAAAAATTAATGCAAAGATTGAAAGCTGCGAACTTAAAACTACAATATAATAAGTGCGAATTTCTAAGACGTGAAGTGATGTATCTACACATAATCGGATCTGGTGGAGTCAAACCTGACCCCACTAAAGTGAAAGCGATCATGAATTTCCCTACCCCAAGAAATCCAAAGAATATCAAACAATTTTTAGGATTAGCCGGATATTACAGGAGATTTATTCCTAATTTTTCAAAAGTTGCAAAACCGCTAACTGACCTTTTAAAGAAGGACCGGAAATTTGAATGGATGATAAAGTAAATAGAAGCCTTTGACATCTTGAGAAATTCATTATGTTCTGAACCTGTTCTGCAATATCCTGATTTTACCAAACCGTTTATACTAACCACTGATGCATCCGGATATGCAGTCGGAGGAGTACTTAGTCAAGGAGTAATTGGGAAAGACTTACCTGTTGCTTACACTTCTCGTATTCTAAACTCTGCCGAGCAAAATTACGCAACAATAGAAAAGGAGTGCTTAGCCATTATTTATTGTGTAATTTTCGACCATACTTGTATGGGAGACTGTTCACTATAGTGACCGACCACAAACCACTAGTATGGCTGCATTCCATCAAGGATTCTTCATCAAGACTATGGAAATGGAGAACAAAAATATCAGAATATCAATATGAAATACAATATAAAAAGGGAACTTTAAATAACAACGCTGATGCCTTATCCAGAAGCCCACCTGTTAACGCGACTGCTCCGTTATTCCCTATCGATGACGCAGAATATTCTTCTGACGAGTTCATATTCTCGCACCGCCCCCAAAGGTCTCAAGGAAATCCCTGTGAACCTGAAAAACAAAAAGGAGAAATTAACCACGAAGAAATCGAAACCCGCCAACCACCTACTCGGAGCCCCTGACGGAGCTCGAACTCCGGAAGACCATCAAAATCGCCCCGTCGAACATGAAGACAATGATGATTATGCAGTCAGTATCGAAGAAGTAACCGATTCTACCGAAAGCGAAGGTGAGGATTACACGGAAATACTTCAATGTTGTACCGCACCAACGAGTTCTACCGGTTCCCCCACCTTGGAGTCAAGCCTTGGCACGAGAAGTTAGAGGAAGCTTGCTATAACAAAAAGATAATCATGTTATTTTCATCTACCTAAATAGAGCTCCTTACGATAAGGGTGCAAGAACATATCAAGAAGCTAATTTACTCCTTAAATATGAGAGATTAACTTTTGAAAGGGCAAAGGTATGCACCGTAAAGGGAAATACTCTGATCGCCCTCCCCATTAAATACAACGACCGTACTCTCGTAGAAGCCCAAAATCTTAAAAATTGCTTACGTTCTCTAGTAGACGTTATCACCGAAATCACACTTCCTTCTCTGAGCATTTTAGTAAAACTGAGCGTTTCGATGATCTTCCATGGTCATATATCCTTAATCAACTTAAAAGATACTTACAGAAATTGCCAATCCGTATAACAATATGTTTAGACTTAATTCAGACACCGAAAATAGGAAATCGACAATCTTTGATCTTAGAAAATCATCACCTTTGCTATTGGTGGCCATAAAGGCATGACGAAAACCTACAATCGTCTTAGAACTCGATATTGTTGGAAAACTGAAAAATGAAAAAGGATATTCAAGAATTTATTAGAAATTGCCGCGAGTGCCAACTAAAAAAATGAACTAGCGTAAAAACTAAACAACCCATCACGGACACTCCCGGTTCTGCTTTCGATAAGTTATCCTTAGATATTATGGGACCTCTTTCTATAACTATGCAGAACAACCAATATATACTGACTATGCAAGATTTACTAACCAAATATTCCGTCGCTGTACCACTAAGAGAGACTACCTCCTTAACAATTGCAGACGCCTTCACTAAAGACTTCATTTGCATTTACGATACGCCATGCGCAATATTAACCGATCAGGGGACGAATTTCCTATCTGCTTTAATACGGCAACTGACGAGAAGATTCCGTATCCAGCATTTTAAAACCACTGCATACTATCCGCAATCTAATGGGTCCTTAGAACGATCTCATCATGTGCTAACTGAGTACTTAAAGACTCAGATAGACAAGGAAACAAATTGGGACGATTAACTCGCCATGTTTTCCTACAACACCAGCGTTCACGAAGGTACAAAATACTCCCCTTACGAGTTAGTGTTCGGGCGAATAGCCAGACTACCTTCCGCCCATTCCATCATCGAAGAAAACGACGTCGAACCAACGTATCATGAGTATATTACTAACCTCTTTAATAAAATCGGCGACTTACAAGCACAAGCTAAGTTAAATCTTATACAAGCTAAAGAGAGAAGCAAACGGTATTACGATGGCAATCAAAACCCACGACAAATAGAGAGGGGAATGTATGTGTTTTTATTAAAGGAACCACAAAAGGGGAAACTCTCTGACCAGTATACAGGCTCTCATGAAGTGCTCGAAATTTTACCTCCTAGCAACGTCAAGATTAGGGTCGGAAATTAAGTCCGACTAGTCCATATAAACAAGATAAAATTGTCACATCACCAACCTGGATAAATTAATAATCTAATTTTCTCCTTTTACAGATGCTTTGGTATAAACGGCCTATTCAGCTAAGGCCGGACGCCACATCTATAGAGCGTGTGCAAGCCTTCCTATATGCCCATTGCGTACACATGATCGGAGCCCTCCACACTAGTGATGAAACTAATTTATGCACAGAGTGTTACTCGCGACCCCGCACGAACGTAATTCTACAGCAATACCGGCATATGCAAAAACATTTCTTCGTCAACAGCCATGCCATTGAAGACGAATACTACTCCTCATGCGGCGCCATCGTATTGAGAACTAGGCCGTTTAACGAATGCATATCCTGCGTAATGGCGTGCGAGTTTCTCGACGCTCTCCACGCCGAGGCACGGTCATCCGATGATTACGAGTACCCACTCGTCTTGAACATCTATGATCGAACCCCCGTAGAGCATGCCCTTCATTGGCACTGCATGTTGTCTAAAGGTAGAAGGATACCGCGCTCCTGCTTTGAATATTCTCTTATGCGAGCTCTGCTATTCTCAAATCCTACCTCCCACTTTGCAGTTTCCTCTGGTGTTCTTCCACTTTACCTCCCTGGGACCGAGTCATATTAATCTTCACTGTAGCCTCTGCTTCTATCCACTTGTTACCCGAAGAGCACTAAATCAATGTCTCTATTGTACCCGCAACATCCTTATGTTATCCGCACCCTATACGGTTAACTCCTTGTAATGGCGCAATCCATGTCTGACGCTGTATGTATTAAAGTTGCATGGGTATCTGAACCTAAATAATCACCATCATTATTGCTGTGCATGTTACTGCATTTTGCCCCTTCTAACCAAAGATTCTTTTTCCCTATTGATTCTCATATTATCTCCTTCGCGCCCCATCCCTACCGAACCCTATGTGTATACTGCCAGCGTTCAGTCTCAATAATAAGACCCCTTTCTAGCTGCCTCATTTGCGTTAGAAACTTCATGCAAATACACCGAGACACTACCCCCGCCAGCCTCTCTATCGAACAAGGTCCATCCCCGTCAACCTTGTAGAAATGTTGTCTAGCTCATCTTCAGGCACCCCCTATTTGGTAGTGCACGAAGAATTCGACGGTTACTACGATAACGGAAATTATTATTGTAACGCATGCCAAATACATAGTTCCCCGTTATATCGCATTACATACCACTCTATATCTGAAAATTTTCCTCATATTGAGCCAGCTAAATGTACCCGGTGTAATGGTAGTGTATCAATCATAACTCCGCTAACTAATTGCAGACAGTGCTTTTTATTTTACTTGGAAGGGGAAAGAGAAAGGGAGCAAGCTCAAAGAAACTACTCCGACTAAATCGATTGAATGAATTTTCTACTTCACTAACAATCAAACTCACGATGAGTGGTACGGACGATTCTTCTTGCAACCACCCTATCCACTACCTTTCAAAGCACGTCCCGAATTTCCATAAAGCACAGTGTCGAAAAATAATATTTTATAGAAGATATGCTGGGAAAACCCGTACTCTTACTCGCATGTGTTGCCCCTGCTATAGACTTAGGCAACTCAGAACTGACTTAGTAATTTGCCACTGGGTAACCTACGGTGACCTTAACTTTCCTACTTGTGAATACTGTAAATCCACCCTGGAATTGGTTCGTCCTATTTTCCACTGTGCCGAGTGCGTTTTCACTTACTTTGAGAGAGCCCTATATGAGAGGAATCACGGAGGGAATATAAATCAATTAGAAGCTTTCGCTTTCTGCAACACGCAAGCAAGGCATACGAGCCTAGGAGATTTATTAACAAAATGTGCCCACCGCTGAAACCGAAAGCACCAACACACCCTTTACTGGACGACTCATTTTATAACGGCTTTTATGTAAAATGTGTCACCATAATGACACACGATGTGTTAAGCTCTGAGCGTTCATATATTATATGTACTAATTATTATAATCCTGCAGTTTATAATAGAGTACTAACCCGCTTTTCGCATATTTTCCAATATGGAATTGTATCCACGGAAAAGTAAATTATGTCATAAACCGTGCTGCGAAAGCTGGTCCCTTTATGAATGTACAAGCACCCGGGCTTATCATAGGTTCAAACAAAAAATCGCTAGAGCGAACCATGAAGATACCTTTAGGCGATTGGTTGGATTGTCCGTCAATTCAACTAACCTAGATGTGGAATATGAAATAGCAGAAGGGAGGAATGATCCTAATGACCGTAAGGTGTTGGCAGAACAATTCTCTTGAAATATTTTATTTGTTATTATCTAAATTATTTATTTCGGTCACATTTGTTTAAAGTCTAAATTTAAATTTTAGCATGCATATAAAGTCCTTATTATATATTAATTAAGGGAGTACATAGTTAATTAGCAAGTTAAATAACCGTATAGAATAAGAACGGTAAGCAATTATTATAATCAATATTTTAAATAATGAAATTCATATAGGCGTACATTAAGATTAAAATTAATGGTAAAACAATTAATAATAGTGAGTAAAGTTGAATTATAAGCAATAAAATTGAATATTTGTTACTGTCCTACACCATGGATATACTAAAGAAACAAGATGGATAAGAGAATAGTAACTAAATCTAATAATTTTAAAATGGCGGGACATCACACCGGTAACGAGGAATCGTATATAGCTTTCACGAAGAACGTTCAAGATTCCGACAACGACCGATAAGCAAAACGACGGAAGCTCTATACGTTCCAGATGCGTTAAATTACGATTTGTGGATTCGTTCAAATTTTTAGGCGCTAGTCTCGAAAAACTAATAATGTATTTATAATAAAAATGTATTTATTTACGAGCTTCCCTTTCCTTGCGCTCTCATCCCTTGCGATATCTCTCTTTCTCGCGCGCTGTAGTTGTAAGAGTCATTGTCTCGTTCGATATTATCGTTCTCGCACGCGTTCTCCTCGCACCATCGTTCTCCTCGCGCCATCGTTCCTTCTCTCGTACACGTTGTCTTTTAGAGGAATGCTGCTGTTTATATTGCAGTTGTTTGTATAAACTAGATACTTTTGTCTCTACGACGCGTTTGAGATGGTACCACATAAGGTCTCTGCTATACGATCTCGGACCGAGATCTCATATGGTTTCGAACTGTGCGCGAGTGCCAAAGAAGAGTGCCAAAAAGAGTGCCAAAGAAAAAAGAAAATGGACAGCATTTTTAATAATTGCCCTGGGTGGAAGCAATGCTTCTGTGATCTTTTGTGCATATTATTAGTGAAGCTAGCCTTCCACTGGGAGGTAAGTATTGGTTCTGCAAATATTTTATACA
Organism: Camponotus fellah; assembly: GCA_030586385.1. Classification (NCBI taxonomy): domain Eukaryota; kingdom Metazoa; phylum Arthropoda; class Insecta; order Hymenoptera; family Formicidae; genus Camponotus; species Camponotus fellah. Next base: position 156,255 of record JAPIVC010000380.1, on the reverse strand, counting down.
AAAATTGTGTATTTATATTAATTGTATTTGTATATAGTTCCTGGTTGACGTGGAAATACCGGGATTCATCAACATTAGGCGCCGGCAGTGGGTGCGGGCGGAGCGGCGGGGAAGGAGGCACGACCTCTCCTACATGTGGGGCGACGCCCCGGAGAGTCCGCAGGATGAGGAAGACATCTTCAACCTGAGGCAGCTCTTCGGGGAGGAAGAAGAAATTTGGATGCCCGTTGCCGGAACGCATGTGGAATGCGATGCTGAAATACAGCGGAATCCGTTTCGAGCTATTCACCGATATTGACATGATGATGTTCGTGGAGCGCGAAATACGCGGCAGTCTCAGTCAGTGTTCGAATAGGTACGCTCGCACGAATAACAAATACATGAACGCATTCGATTCGTCGCAACCGTCGATCTATCTGATGTATTTAGATATTAATATTTTGTACGGTTGGCTGATGTGCCAATCGTTACCCTATAAGCAATTCGAATGGGTTAAAGATCTCGAGAGTCTCGATGTAAACTCCATAGCGGAGGATTCGCCCGTCGGTTATATTCTGGAGGTCGATCTAGATTATCCGACTGATGCGCACGACACCCACGCCGATTTACCGTTTTGTCCGACACGTGACACGCCGCCCGGAAAGCGGCACAGCAAGCTCCTAGCTACGCTATACGATAAGCGTCGATATGTCACGCATTATCGTAATTTGCAGCAGTGCATTCATCACGGTCTGCATTTGACGAAGATTCATCGAGCGTTGCATTTTTTACAGTCACCGTGGTTACGCGGATACGTGGAATTAATACGCGTTTATGTACTAATGCGAGTAACGATTTTAAGAAAAATTTATACAAGTTGATGAACAATGCCGTCTTCAGTAAAACTATGGAGAACGTGCGTAATCGCGTGGATGTTAGACTTGTGATTAGGGATGAGCGATATGGAGCCGAAACGTTGATCTCTAAACCGAATTTTCACAGTAGAAGCATATTCTCGGAGATTCTCATGGCTGTGGAATTGCGTAAATTGAAAGCGAAAATTAACAATCGATTTATGTCGGCATGTCTATTCTCGATATATCTAAGATTTGCTTATATGCTTTTCACTACGAATACATGTTGCCGCTTTACAGTGATAAGTGTAGAATATTATATACCGATACGGATAGTTTCGTGTATAGAATCAAATGCGAAGACGCGTACGAATAAATGAGATACAACATCGATAAATTCGATACGAGCGATTATGTCGATGACAATCCTTACGGTGCCGCGCGTGAATAAGAAGGTTCTCGGTTTGATGAAAGATGAGAATAATGGCGCTTTCATGTTAGAATTCGTAGGACTCAGAGCGAAAATGTATGCGTTGCGAGTCGAGGGTAAAAGCGATACTAAAAAGAGTAAAGGAGTGAAGAGAGGCGTCGTTGCGAAAACGACATTTGACGATTATATGCGCTGTTTGAGATGCGAGATCGAAATGACTTGTTAACAGTCGTGCTTGAAATCGAAATTACACGAGATGTATACTGTCCGCGAGACGAAAATTGCGCTCAGCCTGTATGACGATAAACGTTATGTTGTACCCGATTCAGTCGACACTTTACCGTGGGAACATTATAAGATACCTCTGTAAGAAAAAAAAAGATGATCGCGAGCGAGCGTGCGAGTTGATAGTTTGTAAATATAATACAATGTATTTTTTCTTTTATTTACACTATTTACATATAAAATATATTTATTATAATATGTTACAATATATTAGTCTTATTTATCCAAGAATTATGCGATTTATCCATTCCCAACCACTTTACGAGCGCCATATTACCCTTCCGACGTAATATTCTCTCGACGAGATACACGTCGGGATCGGAGACTCGCTGCAATTCGTACTCGTAGAATCCTTCGGCTATTGATTTGCCGCGCGAATCTGTCAGCATGTACGTCACGGGATTCGTCTTTCGAACCTCAGCTATGCAAAAGATCTCTGTGGTCCAGTTTGGCGTGTATTCCTTCTCGAAAAGTGTTTTGTATTTGCTCACGCACACGGGATCGTTCGGTCGAAATTTTCCTAGAGCGGCGATCTTCGGGCGGCCGTAACACGATAGGAGTTTCGACGCTCGAGCGTCACGTCGATTGGACGCATCCCAATAGTTCGAGCGTTGTACTCAGATATTAGATGCGGTAGCGCGTTGAGCCGCTTGTACGTTCCGTTCAACGTGAAATACTTCCACATGGAATTTTTGAGCGTGCGAAACGTTGAAACATTCAACGATCGAGGCTTTCAGCACTGAATACGTCGAGTAGTGATTAATTCCATGCTTTTCTACGAATCCGCGCATCTCAGCGTTATAGAACTCCTTTCCTTTGTCAGTTTGCAGGTTTCTCAAATAGCGTTTGGAAGCACGCGTTATGCTTAAGAGAGCTCGACTAACTTCAACGCTTTTTTTCTTGTGTGTAGTGGTATCGCCCACGCATATTTGCTTAGAGCGTCGATGATAATGAGTATGTAATTGTAACCTCTATTGTGTCTAGCGTAAGGGCACATTTCGACGACATCTGCTTGCCACAAATCGTCGTATCCGCGTATGATGACGCGCCGGCGGGGGAAGTTCTTTCTCGCGGGTGCGTGCAGTTTATTTATGAGTTTTCGTTTCGCGGCACTCATTTCATTAACTCCCTCTTTTTTTCGTTACCTTTTTTTTTAGACTGTTGACATTTATTTGCAATTTTATCATCCTGTTTAATAACTATTGCGCTTGATTTGCTCGTTTTAGGAATCGTTGTCGTCGTTGTCGTAGCAGGCGCCGTCATCGTAGTTATTTTTCGCGTTAATTCGTCCACGTTTTTCTTTAGATGCAATACTTCGACATCCAAGTCTCGCAATTTCACGTTAGAAGTCTGCACCATTCGCGTTATCAAAATCTTCAGATCGTGCGATGCTTTATTTAACGCGTTTTTAGTCACCTCGACAAACTTTCCTAAATCGCTTATTCGCAGCAATGCGTGTTTGCGAGGCAGATTTCTTCGCTTCAGCGACCTCGATTTTCGCAACGAGCGCCTGCAAATTCTCGAGCGTTTGTAGTCGACTCTCGAGAGCATTCTCTTTCGTGAAAATTTGAGAAATTCCGTTTTTCAGAGAACGCGTACTTCCATTCGCGACATTCTGAACAGTGTCGATCTTCGCGTACAGAGAGATGATTTTCTCACGTAGATTGATGATATCCTTCGCTGACGAGTTTGCACTGTCCTCTAGTTTCATTAGAAATCTTATATTCTCGAGCTGTTTTCCTTCTACCGTTTGCGCGTCGCGTATAATACGCGCGATGTATTTCTTGCTCGTCACGTCGTCATCATCGATCGGCCAAGCTACTCGCTGTATCTTGAAATTTCGAGCGTCGTAAATGCGACGTAGAGGAAGAGGCGTCGTTGTCGGAAATGCTCAGACGTAGCGCGTTATTGCGCACGTAATTTCGTAGAGATTCTACACTCATGCGTAATTTATCGCTATAACTGCGTTCGCGTTTTTTTTTTGTAATGATACACCGAATTTGTTTACTGGCATCGCGCAGTCGAATAACGCGTGCGCGCTTGCCGCTGTCTTGACGTGATATCTCACAGTATCGCATCCGCTTCGCGAAGCTCCTCGATTATGGATAAGATTTCATTGTCGTGTGCGTTGTTGCCAGCTCGATGAGAAGCGTCTAGCAATCGAAGACGATCCACCAATTCATTCAGATTGTCCCAATGAACATAATCCACAGTATCGTTAGTCACGCGCATGGCGGATGGCACGCGACCTCCACCGATTCTTTTTCTCGGACTGTTCATTTGTAAAATTGGTGCTATAACATGCTTGTATTTGTATCCCTTGTTTCCTATTACCGACAATGCGAATATTATGTTTGCGTCTATGAGCATTAGTTTGCAGCAGTATACGCCGCTTTGTCTCTCTCTGTGTACTTGAGATCGTCGGGAATTCTCTTGAAGATCAATTCATACAGACCGAGAGTACCGGCATATCTGACTCCATTTATAAATATCGCATCATCCGCGGCTACGTCGAATCGTTTATTTCCAAGCATAGTGCCGGCGTCGGAAAAATAAACCCCGTAAACGTGATCGAATTCGCTCGGTACACCGCTGAGAATTGCATCTATGTATCTTCGCGTCAATGGACCTAATTGATCACGTAAGAGATCTCGTCCTTGAGGAGACCGTCTGACTGACGTTTCGAGTACTGCGGGTGAATCGAAAACGTCGTCGCTCGTCTCGAACGTCTCCTCAACGAGCGGCTCCGCGAAAGATTCTTCTCCTGCTAACTTAAGCCATTTTGCGGACGATATATTCAATGCTCCTACAGGTGTGGAAGTCGCCGCAGGCGAATTCGACGTATCGTCCAAACGTTGGAATCGTTTAGCCTTCTAATTTTTCGCGGATAGCAACGGTAATGCGCCTCTCTCCGTTTCTTCCTCTTCATTCTTCTCTTCCTCTCGCATCGTCGTTTTCCCGACATTTCGCGCAAATGCGTCATCGTCATATTCGCCGTTGTCGTTATCAATATCGTTCTTCCTCACAATTTCGCGTTTCGCCAATTCCTTTCGCACGGAATCGTCTCCGATACGCTCGGCGATATGACGCAACGGTTCGACAATCGGTTTGAATTGCGTTTCTAAAGCCGTCTCACTCTCTATTTTATCGGTCCTCTATGCTTCTTGCAAATTGAGGCGCGCGTTCTCGCTATCTCTTTCGCGGTTTTCTCACGTCTATCCACATCCGTCATCGCGCGTCGTTCGTCAACGTCTCAAATTCTGTCTCTGTCTCTTTCCCTCTCTATGTTAGCCGCTGTTTCGAAAATGATTGATTTATTGCGGTAGCGACGACGACGACGACAGCGGTGATAATTATAACGTCTTACGGCACGATGTAATCATTGAATTCTTGCCTGTATCTACCGTTACGTAGCGCGTTATCTTTGTCGATCACTAGAAAACCGTATCGGTATTTCCAACACATGCGACACAGCGCGTAAAAATCATCATACGACATATCAGTATTCACGTGATCGTTATATATGTATTTAAGATTAGTACCATCTTGTTTAAAAAGTATTAACAGATTCGCGTTATCGCGTATCAAATGTTTCGATATCTTAGGGTACGACTGACACAGATAGAAGCAATCAACGTTGACGTGTCGCTCCATAACAAAGTATTCTCTCACAGTGTCTAGTTTATCGCAAGCCACGTCGTTGAACACGAATATTGAATTCGGTAGCGCCTCGCTCGGTAAAATGACGTCGGTATTGTTCGAATACGTGAAATAACCGATATCTTCCATCGGTTTCAATCATTTTTCCAAATATCGACACTTGGGCTGAGGTAACGATTTTGAGTAAACATATACATTCTCGAATCTCACGCCGTGCGAACTCTCCAGAAGACTTATCAACACGTTTGTTTTACCGCAATTAGACGGACCGCAGAATACGCAACGAATTGCGGTTGGTAATAGATAACCGTGTTTCCGTTGCTTCTCATTCATCGAACTCGTTTTACCATCGATATTCGACACTCTTATCGCGATCGGTTGACGCATGAAACGCATCGTTTCTCTCTCTCTTTCTTTTTTTTACGATTTTTCATCCGTTGTCGCGAGCGACCGCATGTTAGTATGCAGACTCGCGCGCGCAACGAATAAAAGAGAAAAGAACGGTCGCGTTGTTAGTTCGATTGATGACGGCGGCGATGACGTGATAAAATCGCGTACTTTCGACGTCTGTGCTCGACGAATTGTGAAACGATACAGCAACAGTATATAGATTTATTCCTTATCTGCGCGCAACGAATCGACATATTTATTTTATTGGTGAATGATTCCGATATTCTTGGACTCAGTGTCGATCAGTTACAATACGTTTCGAAAAAACTCTTACTAGACAAATATGGCCGTTTTGTCGATCAACTGGGGCGTTAGGATCGTTGATCGGTGGAGCGGCTGGTGTGGCAAAAATGGTGAGCGACGACAAAGTGACACGTCGACAATTGGAGGAGCTGCAACGACACAATCGAGCGATGGAAGGTCGCGGTTTATATCTCGCACCTTACCAGCGTGGTGGAAGCGTCACAAGAAGAAAACGTGCGGTTAAAAAAAAAAATCGCGCAAACATTAAGTAACGTTGTAATTCCAATCGGCGTTACGACGAATGAACAATTGAGCCGCGCGGCCTAAGTATGCCTTTTCGCTCATGGGATCTTTACGAATTTCCGCTATTGCAAAATACGACTAAACACTCGTGGGCCATAAAAGCGGCTACGCAACTCGAAAAACCGTGTTACGTCATTTTCGTGTTACAAACTGGAAGAAAAAACATTCTATCGCAAGACGTTTTCAGATTTGACGCGTGCAATCTAACTAATGTAATAGCGTTTTCGATTGGGATGCACTGGCTGCACTGAGTGTCAGGCGCGTGTTCGATTGGCAGTGCCAATGCGCACTTGGCTAGTGTTGCGTGTTCGTTTGAACGCATGACATAGTGCGTACTCAGTGCGCACTAAGTGGCACGAGATATTTTGACGGTGCCAATTCAGTGCACTGGATGCATGCAAGCAGTAGGGCATTCTTTTGAACAATAACGAACGAAAATTCGACAAAATGAGCAATTCGGATTTGGTTCTCTTTAATATTTTGGAGAACATTTTGGAATCTTCTTCTAGTTCAAGCGAGGAAGAAGAAATAATTACAACCTTTCGAACTAGAAGAATAATTCCAAAAACTGTAAATTATGTAGCATGTGTGAAAAAAATAGATAATGACACCGTAAGTGTTATATCATTTTATATAAACATCGAACCTAAACCTTTTAAAATAATTAATTACTTAATGTTAATAGCATTTTTATACTGAATAAAATTTTTAAAATGCTTTCAATCCTAAATGAATAATATCAAATATTAGTAAAAACTCAAAGATTAGATTAAAATTTTTTTATTTGTGCCATTGCATGTAATAATTTATTGTATGTAAGTGTGTACAATTATTGATAAATACGTGATTCTTGATCATCTTCTATATTATTTAATTACATATAGTAAAAAATCATTACTTAACTGAACACGAGCTGTCGAGGTTACTTCTTCGTTCTTCCCGCGATCTAGTCAACTCAAGTGGCACTGAAAATTTCGGTGTTCTTTTTCACCTGCAACTCATGGAACTTGTCCAGTGTTCGTGTGAGCTGAGTGCGCACTGGTGCGCACTAATTTTTTTCCAATCGAAAACGCTATAAAATTATATCTTAATTCTGATTTCTATCCATATGACTATTCAAAACGTCTGTAAACTACATAACTGGTGGTTGGATAGACGCAGTCAATTACACGATATGTAAATAACGATATATGTTTATACATATACAATATTTTTATATATCAGCAATTAATCTTTAATATATTATTCTTTCTACATTAACTAAATAATTAAATTAAATATAATATTTACTCATCTAATGTATTACGATTAAGCGTTCGTACGCATATCACCCTTCTTCAAATAAATCTGTTATTATAATATCACGATCAAGCATTTAGTATAATATTCTTTCTACATTAACTAAATAATTAAATTAAATATAATATTTACTAATACATCTCTAATGTATTATCTACTATTCATATGATATGAATTTGGATTTTGATAAAAATAGAATCGCGATACTATATGACGCGTATGCGCGATTTCGACGAACATATTACGGATCCGAAAACGACGGGACAATTCTAACTATGAATAAATTTTTGCATTGCGGCCCACTCGCAGTAATAGATTGTTCCCGTCAAAACGAGGCGATTAAGAGCGCCACCGTGGACGTTCGTCTAGAATTCGACTGCAAAGAAAATGTTCCCCCTAACACCACGGCGTATTGTCTCATCATTCACGATCGCGTGGTGGAATATAATATCCGCTGATGAATGTTGTACGTAAAATTCTATAAAACGACACGTAAACTGTCGTCGAATTGAAAGAGAGAGGGGATAATGAGACGGAAACGGTAGAAAAAAAGAGGGATTTCAAAACCGCATAGACATCGAGAACACACTCGCATAGACATCGAGAGCACACTTGCTTGACAAACGCGAATAAACGTTGATCTCTCTTTCGACCATGGCAACGGCGACGACGGTTACAAGTAATATCGCGATACCAATTTTCATCGATCTGCAAGATTTTATCGTCAACGAACGATTCGTGACGAAGGAAGTGGCGATACTCGCGAATGGTAGAGATCTAACGCATCACGTCTTTCGCGCTCCAATGTCATGGAATTTATTAACGAAAAATGAAAAATCGCAAGCCTATTAGCTAATTTTGAATCATCACGGATTCCATTGGACCGACGGATACGTGGACTATAAATGCGTTAGACAGATTGTCCGCGACGCAATATGTCGCGCGTCAAAGGATCTTAACGCGGACACTACTACGACAATTTATGTCAAGGGTCATGAAAAGAAGAAATGGTTGGCCGACATTGCGAGAGAAGTTGCGGAGCAACGTGATATAACAATCGAAACTATCGACGCCGATTACGAGGACATCGGACCTTTACGAATGCTGACCACGACACATGTCTATCATTGCACTTACCACACGAAAAATTGCGCCTTAGAAAACGTCTGTAAACTACATAACTGGTGGTTGGATAGACGCAGTCAATACACGATATGTAAATAACGATATATGTTTATACATATACAATATTTTTATATATCAGCAATTAATCTTTAATATATTATTCTTTCTACATTAACTAAATAATTAAATTAAATATAATATTTACTCATCTAATGTATTACGATTAAGCATTCGTACGCACATCACCCTTCTTCAAATAAATCTGTTATTATAATATCACGATCAAGCATTTAGTATAATATTCTTTCTACATTAACTAAATAATTAAATTAAATATAATATTTACTAATACATCTCTAGTGTATTATCTTTAACTCAACATATATGTATTACGAATAAGTGTTCATACGCACATCACCCTTCTTCAAATAAATATATTATTGTTATTATAATATTACTTTATTATAATATTGTTATTATAATATTACTGTTATATAATATAATTAAGCATTTTACTCATCTAATTCGTTATATCTAATGTATTATCTTTATGTCGCGTATATATTATATGTATTACAATTATATATTTTACATTCTCGCTCATACACTCATCTAATGTATTATCCTTAATTCGCCCTATGTATATGTATTTCGCTTTTCTCCAATTAAATACATTATAATAAAAAAATTGTATAATTAAACGTGATTCTCGCGCACCTATATATACGTCGTCCTTCTCTTTCTCCCCTTCCTTCTCCCTCTCTTTTTCGATCGATCGATGCTCCATCGCGCTTTCGCGAATTCGAGCGACTCGCTTCCGCGCACGCACTCGCGAGAGCCATGACGCGCGATATCGTTCATGTTATCGTTCGCGGTATTGACACTTCCGTTTGTACCGCTACGTCGCTAACCGATAGCGATATTGTGGAAGCGTTTCATTATCTGCGAATTTACGGCTATTTGGAGAACGATGAAAATCCACAATCATTGGACAACGCAACCTTTCTGAGCGATGCATTGACATTATTTCAAGAGTATTACGGTCTATCTGGAAATGGAATTCTAAATGAAACAATTCACGTAATGCACAAACCGCAATGCGGCGTCGCGGACATTCACACTCACAGCCCATTAACGCGAGAGTGGTCAAAGACGCATCTCACTTGGAACTTCAGACTAGTAAATAGGGAAACTCTACGCACGACTCAAATGGCGTTCGCTCTATGGTCCATTCTTCGCTAACGTTCTCGCGCAACGCGACACAACCCGATATGCTGATATCGTATCAATCGGGCATACACGTGTATGAGAACGATAAGAATGGAAACGCGTGCCCATCATCGTTCACGGGTCCGGGGGCGGCCGTCGCTCACGCATTCTTTCCAACGGGGACGATCGATCACGTAACCGAGGTACACGTCGATGAGTCGGAACCGTGGCACATCGCGCTAACGAAACCTCCGTCGGATAGATTGTATCTCCTTCAGACGCTAACGTACGAAATCGGTCACACTCTAGGTCTAACTCGTAGTCTGAGAGAAGATTCGGTCATGTACGCTTATATGCCTACGGGAGACAAACAATTTCCGCTCAGATTGAGCATAGAGGATATCATAAGTATACGAAATCTCTACGGATCATGGAAAACTTCGACTCCATCAATTATCGTTGCTACTCCAGCAACAACGACAATTACGACTACAGTAGCACCGATAACTACAGTAACGCCAACGACTGTGAAGACGACAACAAGGGCTCCTACCAATACCGTTGATCTGTACGCCTTGAAGCGTATAGACGGAGCATTAATTATGAATCATCGCTTATAGGTTGCGCGTAAACGCGACATATGGTCGATTGATATAAAAAGAAAATGTTATGGCTCGCCCTTCTCGCCGACTATTTTCTCCCTCGCGATCTCGCACGTATATCAACCGTGTATCAGAAACCTTCGGGAGACATTGTGATATTCGCGAACGGTTCCGTTTGTCTCACCGATTCGAATTTTCAACTCAAAATAGGATGGCCGAGATCTATCGAATACATCGGATTTCCGCGCGAAGCTAAAATAAATAATGTGATAAACACGCATGCGGAGCGCAGTTACGTTATACATAGCAATGATGAAATAGCCGAGATGAACGATTGCGCGACCACAACTATGAGACACGGCTCTCTATGGGATACGTTTTCCGAGATACTGCGATAACGGCGGCCTTTCGTCACATTGACGGTAATCTCTATTTCCTCAAAAACATGATTATTACGCGTACAACGAATTCATCGACGCGATAATTTCAGCCGGTCCTTTCGATCCCAATATACTCGGAATAAAATGTCCCGCCGAAGGCATTCTAGATCAATTACGCGAACTCGTTCCCAAGATTTATATCATCTGAAATACGCAAGCGCCGACAGACCGGACAATGATGATGATAACGATGACTACAATGACGATTATACGGGAAACTTTGAAACCTAACGTTTAAGATTATTATATTTTTCGCGTCGTTCTAAACCGCTTCCTCGTCTGGAATGCGCATCAGCCTAGAAATTGAACGATAATAACTACGTCAATTATGCGGGTAACTCTTATGCTTTATAACTCGACGTTTAAAATTATTATATTTAACGCATCGTTTCCAAACCACACTTCCGTTAATCGAAAAAAACAATGAATATATAAGGCGCACTTCGATCGCGACGAGCAACATTTTTCGCAGTGCTCGAGATTAACGCGCTTTCTCTCCCGACGAATCCGCATCTCTCAACGCCGAGGTGTTTCCAACGAGCATCGAATCCTTCTTCGCGAGACCGATCATGTTCCTGGGAATCGGACAGGAGTATCGCCGAGTTTTCGGGGATCAAAATCAATCGGTGACACCCGCCGCATTGTCGACGCTACTGCTACCGATACCGCCGCCAACGACGACGATGACGACATCGGCAGCGACGCAAACGCCCAATCCCTTCGCGTCTTCGCGTCGAGACGAGGCTGCGACACTCCGCCCGCGGAAAAGAAAGCCAAATTGTACACCGAAAACGAGTGAATATACACCTCGCGAATTATCTTTCTCACATTTTTTTCTATCCTGCGATAACGAGCTAATTTTTTTCTTCATTTTCAACAGATGAATGAGAAATTGGATGTTTAAACGCGAGATCAATTTCGCAAAACATCCGATTCGCATATTAGGAAGACGATACGCGCTGACTAAGACATCTTACAAATACATCGATATTGCTATCGTAAAGCGAGAATCATACGTCGATATCGCTCTAGGAGACTGTCATGGAAAAGAGATCTCGTTGACGGCTGATATGTGGAGAGATCTGCTCGCTCTACGCAACAATATACTACGGTACTTCGAGAACGACTCCGAAGATCCGCATACTCCAATGTTCGCGATAATTAGAACCGCGACGATTCGATTCGGCATAAACAATCTCAAGACACTACGATTAGAATCGGGAAAGAATCGTATATCCATGTCGCAAGCCACGATAAAGGCGCTGTTCGATCTCGAATTATGCGTGAATCGCGACGCTAACCAACGTGCTCGAAATCGTCGACAACAAGCTATCGAGTTTCATCGCGACGCAAATCGATCACCCGAATGATATTCCGGAAGGAATTCGTCGACACGAACACTTCAACGCGAACGATTTAATCGATTGTGAATTACACGCTTTTCAGACTACAGTTTGTAAATTCTTATAATAAAAAAAGATACCTATCGCCAATGCAATCTTATTGATAATTTATGTATCCGAATGTAAATTCGAATAAAAAAATATATGCATCGCTAACGCAATCTCATTAATCAAGACTTATGTATTCGCACATGTAACCTTAATCGAATAAATAAAATATTTTACATGAAATTCGTCATCTCTCCTCCTCCTCCTTCTCCTCCTTAATTTATATCGAATAATAAATATTACGCGTGAAATTTGTCGTCTCTCTCTCTTTTTCCTAATTCGCATCGAATGATTAATTAAAAATATTACGCGAACGATTATCGGACAAAGAGAGAGAAAGACGAACACCTCTACGCGCGACATACTCTCCCGATACATCGAGTTTTTTCATTCATAAACGGAAAAAATACTTTAGGTTAAACGGGGAAATACGGAGGAAATCGCGTATCCCGCGTCTACGACGCGTCGAATTGCCGGAAACATTCGCGACCACTTATCACTCTTTCCTCATCCTAAACGCGCTAATGCGTTAATGTGCGATGCTTTTAAGAGGATATGATTAATACCGATTAAATCGTTTTCGAGTTTCATTCGAGAGAAAGAACGTACATTTCGTTTAACAAACCGAAATGGATAACGCCAACAAGAATCTCTACTCTGTATGGAAAAAAGACTTCGTAAATCTATTATTTTGCATCGTGGCGAAAGTGATGTTCTTCTGGAAAGTAAATAATGTTTTTTTTTTACGAAAAAACATTGTGCGTGCGCGTATATACAGGGTGTCCCATTTTAAATAATCCAGTCAAATATCTCGAAAACCAAGCCCAGAAGGGAAAAATGTTGCAGACAAAAGTTGTTTGATTTCGAGAGGGACATAGAGTGCCATTGGTTTGACTTTGAATAATCATTTGTAGATGACGCAAAGGTCACCTTAAACTTTTTAAATTGGACACCCTATTTTTTATTGCATATTCTTATAGCTGATCTCGAGAGCTTTCCAAAACACTATAATTAAATGTTTTTCCATTAAGTGCTTTTCGAATTATGAAGCTTGAAATCATTTTCTAATTTTACATAAACCATAAAATATCTTGTAAAATATTCATTTTCGATTAGCTTATCTTAAAACTTTTATGTACAAAATAATAAGAGGAATCAATTGGTGTAAAGAAAACATACAGTTGTTTCTAAGAAAAAAAAATGGAACTGTTAATTACAAATTACATATTTCTTCTTCGAAACAACTATATTTTTCTTTACACCAATGATTCCTCCCATTATTTTGTACATAAAAGTATTAAGGTAAGATAATCGAAAAATGAATATTTTACTAGATATTTTATCATTTATGTAAAATTAAGATATTACTTCAAGCCTTATAATTCGAAAAGTACTTAACGGAAAAACATTTAATTATAGTGTTTTGGAAAGCTCTCGAGGTCAGCTATAAGAATATGCAATAAAAAATAGGGTGTCCAATTAAAAATTTAAGGTGACCTTTGCGCCATCTACAATGATTATTCAAAGTCAAACCAATGGCACCATCTTATGTGCCCCTCGAAACCAAACAACTTTTGTCTGAAACATTTTCCCTTCCGGACTGTTTTCGAGATATTTGACTGGATTATTTAAAATGGGACCCTATATATATATATATATATATATATATATATATATATATATATATATATATATGTCATTTATAATCCTTCACCGACATTGAAATTCCGGGATTCGTGAATCGAATATCGGCGTCGGATACGAGCGGAGCAATGGAACGCGCGACGCGATCTCGCAGAGGAATGGGGCGACACTCCGGAGAGCCGTCAAGATGCCGAGGTAAATGAATAGAGGTACCACGACATCTTCAATCTACGACCTCTTCGAGATGCAAGATCTATACGAAGAGATACAAGAAATATCGATCATGCAATACGAGGAGAGACGAAGGAGAGAGGAAGAGGAGGAAAGAAGAATAATAGCGGAACTCGTGGAACGGAGAAGACTACGAGAGAAAAAACAGTTGGAACGGTTGCGGTTACACGTAAAGGCTTCAGGAGGCTAAAATTTTAATTATATGTAATTATTATATATATATGTAGGGTTGAGAGAGAGAGAGAGAGAGAGAGAGAGGGTGTGTGTGTGTGTGTGTGTGTGTGTGTGTGTGTGGAATGAGAGAAAGAGAGAGAGAGAGAGAGAATGTGTGGGAACGATTTTCGTTCGGTGAGTGACGCGTGTCAGCTAACAAGTGTGACATAAAATGAAGACAAAACGCAGAACGCAATGTGTGCCTTTGGAGTCGAGTGTTTGAAAAAGTATGCATGAAGGCAGAGTGTGGTCAGAGCGCGTGCCGAGAGCATCAAATCGAGTGAATCTCCTTTACTGTATATCCATATTAATAAACCGCTTATTAACACACCCAATTTATCTCATGCTTTATCTCACATATTAATTTGGGGGCTCGTCCGGGATAAAGCTAGCCAGTTCGGGATAAAACCGGTGTCGCGGTAAGATGAGTTGTGCGAAATCGAGAGAAGTGACGAGTATCGCGAGGAAGTGACGAGTATCGCGTGGTCGTGAAAGAGTCCACAGTGAGAATCGGTGACGTAAGAGGCGTCAGTGACTTAACGTGTGGATTAACTATTTGTGAGAGATTCGTGAGGGACAGCATGAGTGTTAGAACCGCGAGCGACTTATCATTAGGAGAGCTAAAAGACGAATTGCGAAAGCTGGGAATATCAACCTCTGGAAACAAAAGCGAGTTGATAATCCGTTTAAACAGAGTAAACCCTTCTGGTATCTGGACTGAGAAACTACCGGAAGAACAAGAAGCTAGAAGCACAGAAGATATAACGACAAATGAAGGAAATATTTCTAGGATACAAGCGCAATTAGAGAAATATTCCCATGATAGACGTGTGCTCGAGGAAGAATTGAATACGTTGAAACGAGAGCTTGAATCACTGAGAGCAGGAACAGCTCGTGTATCAGGAGTGCGCATTGAAGAAGAGCCTGGTCAGACACAGTCGAAAGTCAGCATAAACGCTATAGCCGAATTGCTTGCTACTTTTGATGGTACGATGGGCAATTTTGAGACATGGGAAAAACAGCTACGGCTAGTGAGACGGACGTACCGATTAAGTGATGAACATACAAAACTATTAATTGATATGCGACTTAAGGGAAAAGCGTTGGAGTGGCTACATTCGAAGCCCAAGTTTCTCGAAATATCTGTGGAAGCGTTGCTCTGAGAGCTCAAAACCATGTTTGACCATCGGCCTAGCAGAATGAAGCTACGCAAAGGTTTCGAAGAGCGCGAATGGAAGAAAGGCGAAACATTCAGCGATTACGTACATCAAAAAGTTATACTTGGAAATCGTATTCCGATTGACGAGGACGAGATTGCCGAATACATCATCGACGGCATACCCGACCGCATGTTAAGAGACCAAGCGCATGTCAGTGGCCTTAAAACTAAAACAGCATTGTTGGAAGCGTTCGACCAGATCACATTAAGAGATAAAAAATACCACACGACGAAATTCAACGGGAAAGATGCGAGTAGACAAAGGCGATGGAAAGAGTGAGCAGAAAACATCGAAAAGCGAAAAGAAGAACTGCTTCAACTGCGGCTTAGCTAACCATCTTAGCAGGGACTGTCCGACGAAAGAAAGCGGACTTAAGTGTTTCAAGTGTGGCGAGCGGGGTCATATTGCGGCGAAATGTAAGAAAGAAGCGGAGGTAAAAAATACTTATGTTGCGACGAAAATAATTCAAACGAAATGTCATAAAGAAGTTGCGATCAACGGTTGTAAAATTATCGCTTTAATTGATACGGGAAGCGACTTATGTCTCATGCGCATGGATCAATACATTGAGTTAGGATCGCCTCAATTAGAGAATAAAGAAACGCGATTTCGTGGCGTAGGATTAAATGAAAATGTAACGCTAGGAGAATTTCGTGCGGAACTAACAGTCGACGGGCATTCTTATCCTATTCTCATTCGAGTTGTGTCTAACGATACGATAACTTATAAATTTCTTATTGGCATCGATTTCTTAAATACGGTTGAATTGCGCGTAAAGAACGGAAATGTATCGATTAATCCTTTGGAAAAGATAATTAATAATAAACATGAAGACTTGCCTGAAATATTTCAAATAAATTTAGAATGCGAGAAAATCGATGAAGTGGACATGACGCACATTACGGATGACAAACATCGCTTAGCTCTTGAGAATGCCGTGCGTAACTACCATCCTCTTAAAGAAACGAACGTTAAGATGTCTATAGTTTTGAAAGATGAAGAGCCAGTATATCAAAGGGCTCGACGATTATCGCCGTTAGAGAAGGAAAAAGTAAATGAGCACATTAGCGCGTGGATTCGAGATGGCATTGCACAGCCTTCTCTTTCTGATTATGCAAGTCCCGTAGCTTTGGTAAAAAAGAAGGACGGAAGTACCAGATTGTGTGTTGATTATCGACAACTTAATAAAAAGATTGTACGCGATAGATATCCACTTCCACTCATAGAAGACTATGTCACGTCTCAGTGACCAAGTTTTCCCCTAGATTCCTAGTTCTAGAGTAAAATGTGCTCTCTTTATTTTCAAGGCAACCTGCTTGCACCGGCTATACCTTGGGGATGCCGAGAGCGAGGATCTGACTTGTCGATTACGGAAAATGAGGAAGCCGCGAGACTCTATAATAAGGTGAATCGATGGTGAGCGCAAGGCAAGATTATTTGATATAAATATGTGTGTGAGAATCTTATTAAAATGGAATTTCAAAATTCTCTATTAATTGTATTAATTGATCGATATCGATGTCACCTGCGATGAATTGATCGATGAATTCCATGAGTATGTCGAGAATTTGGGTTTGTTCATCGGTTGTTAGAGCGAAAAAATCTTTGTCGTTGCACGATGGCTTCATTGGAGAGCTTGTAAATAATTTTCTATTTCGTACTGATTTTCTGGTAACTGAGATTTTAATTGAGTTATTAGATCTGCCGCTTTTGAGGAAGGATATTCAATAATATCTTTATATTTAATAGTTTCTAAGTAATAGCTATAAAAAGAGTCAAATTCTAAATTTGCAGTGATTGGGTGACGAAATTTCTGAGAGGTAAAATTCTCCGGTAAATAAAAGAGAAATTTAGCTTTGAGCTTTAAAGCGGATATAAAACTTTCCGGAAGGAAAACCCTTCTGTCTGTTTTGACGAGATTAGGTTTTGAGTTTGATTCTAATCTTTTGATTCGACGGAATCGAGAGGCGTCGCGATATTTACGGGTTATTTTCCCTGCTCTATGCCTTCTCTTTTTTCTCAATCTTAGATCTCGATTTTGGATTTACCATTCAAGGAATTGATATCAGTATTGATTGAGAAAATTAGTATGTATTTATTCTTGTTACTATTATTATTTTTAACTGGATCAGCGTCAATGCAGATTAACTGATTGTACTGTGATTCTTATGATTTTTAGTTAACTAAGAATCAGTGAAGGAATAAATTATAAGGATGTGGATGTCTCCGGCATGACAGTGGATGCCCAGAAGCGACGGGAAGATAGGAGAATGGACAATAAGGCTTATGTAAGGCACTGTGGAGCTGCTGCATTCTTCTATATAGCAAGGTGTTAGTGAATTTATAAATTATTAATTTCTTTGAATCCAAATATCATTGATATATCCAATAAAGCATCAATTAAGCTGATTGGTTTAGGATAACGGCTGCTTCCGGCATGACAGTGGATGCCCGGAAACGATGGAAATCTAGGGTCAATTAGAATTGATAACAAATTTTTAGGAATGATGTTAATAGAATGGATGTCCCCGGCATAACAGAGGATGCCTGGAGGAATCTTTGGGAAGGGAGTACGCTAAACTTAACGAAAACGAAATTATATTTCTGATATTTGGAACCTTGACTACTAATTACCCTGACGCTTCCCAGAACAAAATAATAAGTTATAGCAGTTTTTACGCTGGGATAAAGAGAGGGAGTACTATCAGTAACGTGCTAGTACTTGACAGTATAATTATTTATTTAATCCTCGTTATTTATTTCAGAAAGTGTGGTGGATACAAGAGAGGTGTCTATTATTTCACGAATATTGAATATACAAGAATGAAACAAGGGATAAAAATATCTGGTACTTACCGCTCGAATGTTGATTTCCGCTGATCTCGATTGGCTTCGTTTACGCAAGGTCTGGTTTTCTCCAAAAATCGACACGGTGAATATGCACAATTACAGTTTTATTTAAATTTGAATGTTATAACAATTTGATACAAGATAATAATTCAGTTATAGTGGTTAACGAATAGTAAGAATATAAGAATAATAGCGACAAAAATGACTAACAACGAGTCCTTTCTACTGACAAATTATTACTACTACTGCTTCTCGCGCCCGAAATTCGGGGTTTATATATTGGTAATTCCTTTGTTCTTTGCATGATCTCTTGCTATAGGAATTCTCGAGTAAGGTGATCTTCTCATCGGACCACGTCGTACTCGGAAGTACCACCGAATTACTTATCAATTGTTTAGACATAGATATCTTTTCAAAGTAGGGCGGCAGTGATCAAAGAGTAATTCGTATATTCATCGGAAGTGTCGGTTGACATCTCTAGGAAATAAATGCTCGATATTTTACGACTTCCTCTTGGACCACCTCACGTGTCAAACCTAGGCTCTTAATATTAATATCTCTAATATCTCTAATATTAATATCTATTGCTAGCGGTGTTGAGATTACAGAATCGTTTTATATGTATGTATAACTTCCTTTATATTTTAGAAAAGATTTAAAAATATAATTAAATTATAGTATATAAAGAAAGTTATTTACACTGGTCGTAATGAATTTTAAATAAAGCATTTCAGAGTATTAAAATATATTTGTAATTATTCATTTTTAACATCAATCCAATAATTTCCTTGAAATACTTTATTTGTTGTTATCTAAATTGTTTATTTCGGTCATGTTTGTTTAAAGTCTAAATTTAAATCTTAGTATGTATATAAAGTCTTTATTATATATTAATTAGGGGAGTACATAGTTGATTAGCAAGTTAAATAACCGTATAGAATAAAAACGGTAAGCAATTATTATAATCAATATTTTAAATAATGGAATTCGTATGTGCGTACATTAATTGGTAATACAATTAATAATAGTGAGTAAAGTTGAATTGTAAGCAATAAAATTGAATATTTATTCTTACCCCATGGATATACTAAAGAACAAGATGGGTAAGTGAATAGTAACTAAATCTAGTAATTTTAAGATGGCGGGACGTTACAACCAATTAGATCTTTTGCAAAATGCGAGATATTTTAGTACGTTAGATTTGAAAAACGGTTTTTTTCATGTTCTAGTAGATAAAGAGAGTCAAAAATATACAGCTTTTATAGTCCCTGATGGACATTATGAATTCTTAAAAGTACCCTTTGGTCTTTGCAACTCACCATCAATTTTCCAACGATTTATAAATGCAACTTTTAAAGATGCGATTCGCAATAAAATAGTGCTAATTTATTTAGATGATTTGATAATTCCTTCTGCAAACAGAGATGCGGGAATAAAAAATTTAGAAATAGTATTAAAGATCGCGAGCGAGGCAGGACTAATAATAAATTGGAAGAAGGTTGCTTTTACAGAGCAGGGTAGAATTTCTTGGACATGTGGTGGAAAATGGTCGAATATATCCGTCCATGCATAAGATCGAAGCAGTATATAAATTCCCAGAGCCAACTAATGTAAAACAAATGCAGAGTTTCCTCGGTCTGAGGGATTACTTCAGAAAATTTATAGCGAAATATTCAATCATAGCACATCCTTTGACTAACTTGCTTAAATCAAATGCGAAATTTCAATTTTGAGAAGAGGAGAAACAGGCGTTTAATTGTTTGAAAGAATTTTTGTGCGATAGACCTGTGTTACGTCTATATAAATTAGGTGCGGAAACAGAGTTACATACCGATGCGTCGATTGATGGATACGGTGCGATTCTATTACAAAAAGATAATGAAGATAATAAATTCAATCTCATTTATTATTCAAGCGGCAAAACATCCCCTGCAGAACGACGTTATACAAGTTATGAATTAGAAGTGCTTGCTATTGTTAAAGCATTAATAAAATTTCGTGTCTATTTGCTAGGAATATCGTTTAAAATAATAACAGATTGTCGCGCATTTACATTAACTATGCATAAAAAGACTTATGCGTGCGTTAGCCCGGTGGGCTTTACTTTTGGAAGAATATAATTATACCATTGAGCATAGACCTGGAAAAAATATGATACACGTAGATGCATTGAGTCGCAATCCTTTTTCAGTCTGTATGATTGTAGACGAGCGTGATAGTTTAACTGTAAAATTTAGATGAGCACAACAAGATGATAATGATGTAAGGAAAATGTTTGACGCAATAAAAGAAGGAAGTAATGATAATTATGTGATAAAAATGGTTTGCTTTTTAAAAAACATAACGGAGATGTTTTATTAGTAGTACCAAAAACAATGTGCACACAAGTCGTTAAACAAGCACATGATAGAGGACATTTTTCAGTTGCGAAAACAGAAGCGTTATTATTAAGAGACTATTGGATGCCGAATATAAAAGCAAAAATTGAAAAAGTAAAAAATTATGTGGCTTGCATTTTAGCTGAGAAAAAACAAGGTAAACAAGAAGGATATTTGAATGTGATCGAAAAGGGTGAATTACCATTGGATACGTACCATATCGATCATATGGGACCGTTACCCTCTACGAGAAAAAATTATAAATACATCTTTGTTGTAGTAGATGCGTTCACTAAATTTGTATGGCTATATGCTACTAAGACTACAAATGCGAAGTTATCAATAAGCTCAGAAAGCAATCAGTTATTTTTGGAAATCCACGACGAATAATCTCCGATCGCGGTGCGGCTTTTACATCTAAAGAATTTATTGATTATTGTTCGACAGAAAATATAATTCATGTATTGACTACAACCGGAGTCCCTCGTGCGAATGGACAAGTAGAGCGCATAAATCGAGTTTTGATACCATTACTAACTAAGTTTTCAGATCCTAAGCGTGAAGAATGGTTTAAATTTCTTGAATTAGTTCAATTATATTTAAATTCTACATTACAAAGAAGTATCAATACAACATCTCATTTATTGTTTGGAACTCATGTGCGTATGCGAGAAGATCCTCAAATCCGAGAACTGTTAGAAAAGGAATGGATTGACGATTTTCAAAACAGCCGTAATGACTTACGTAGACAAGCGAAAGAATGTATTAAGAAAATTCAGCGCGAAAATCGAGCGACTTTTGATAAAAAACGAAAACCGGCTACATAAAGAAAACGATTTAGTAGCGATAAAGCGTACACAGTTAGGTCCTGGTTTAAAACTAGCAAATAAGTATCTCGGTCCATACAGTATATCAAAAATATTACGCAACGATCGTTACATTGTGCACAAAGTGGGTGAGCATGAAGGACCATTAAAAACATCTACATCCGCAGACTACCTGAAATCATGGATAGATTATACGAGCGATGAGTCTGAAATCGAAAACGAAGACGTTCGGGGACGAACGTCCGTGCAGAATGGCCGAATGTAGAGTTGAGAGAGAGAGAGTGTGTGTGTGTATGTATGTGGAATGAGAGAAAGAGAGAGATAGAGAGAAAGAGAGAGAGAGAGAGAATGTGTGGGAACGATTTTCGTTCGGTGAGTGGCGCGTCAGCTAACAAGTGTGAATAAAATGAAGACAAAACGCAGTGTGTGCCTTTGGAATAAAAGTCGAGTGTTTGAAAAAGTATGAAGGCAGAGTGTGGTCAGAGCGCGTGCCGAGAGCATCAAATCGAGTGAATCTCCTTTATATATCCATATCAATAAACCGCTTATTAACACACCCAATTTATCTCATGCTTTATCCCACATATATAATTTTATAACAATATAAACTCTAATAAAATAAAAAAAGAAAATATTTTACTCGAGATTCATCATCTTTCTCGTATTATTATTATTATTATCCGTTTCTATTTCTCTCTCTCATCTCCCTCTCTCCCGCTCGCACACGACGAGCGAACGAACGCTACGCCGTCCTCTTCATAGTTATATAAGGAGAGTCACTCATAGTTATATAAGTTATATAAGTTCCAATTCGGGGTGAGGCGCGAGGGGGATTACGTCACGCGGGACGGAAGGGGTTTCGAAGACGGCGCATGTTAGGTGTGCACGCACGCTAGCGAACCGGCGGGAAAGAACGCCCATCGCTCGTCGTCCAAGAGCAGCAGCAACGGCGGTAACCAGGTACGCTCCGCGCCCGCGACGCCACCTCGCGACGACATCGCGACTCGTCCCCGTTTACCCACCCGACGGCGAGCGGCTCCATCCTCGCCCTACTTACTCCCTCTCTGTGACGTCACGACTCGCCCGTTTACCCACCCGACGACGAGTGGCTCCCCTCGCCCTACTGACTCCCCTACTTATCCGCGCAGGCGTCACAACGTCCTTCAGATATCTTTCTATCCTCTTCAGATATCTCCCTTCCTCTTACAGGGATCTCTCTCGCACCAATGGGAAAATTGAGTTAGAACCACGATCTTACATACAGGTCTGGAAACTCAGGCCTTTTTTAGTGGTGGGGGAGGTCTCACTTAGTGTGTCCGTTGTCGGGAGTTCACGACTTGCCTGCTAGGTTCGCTGCGATCTAAAAGTTGCAATGCGAGACGTATGTTAGAGAGAGACCGACTATTGCCTTTTATCTCTGTCTCTCTCGCTCGTATGCGACTTCTAGATCGCAGCGAACCTAGCAAGCAAGCCATGAACTCTCGAAAAACGGACACACTAAGTGAGACCTCCCCCACCACCGGAGTTTCCAGACCTGTATGTAAGACCGTGGTTAGAATCAACATACTACATCTACTCCAGAGTTTACGGAAGAATTTATAGTAACAACAGATGCCTTCGACTAAGTAATCCCATTGGAGCCATATTATCACAAGGCCAGATAAAGCAAGACCGACTAATAGCATATACAAGCCATGTACTGTCCAAGGCCGAACTAAACTATAGCATGACTGAGAAAGAATTACTCGCTATAGTATAGGCCATTAAGCATTTCCGACTGTACTTGTACGGAACAAGATTCATCATTGTCACCACAAATCGCTTGTATGGTTATTCAATGTCACCGACCCCGGATCCCGATTAATCTGATGGAGACTTAAACTAGAAGAATACGTGATTATGTGATAATACACAAGGCCAGGACAGCAAACAGAAACGCTGATGCGCTGAGTCGGTATGTGGCAGATATCAACGCGATTGAAGAGAAAGAGACAGACGACATTACGACAAAGAAAGAATATACGAGAAGCAAAGAATACTATATGAATATCATGACGCATCCTTAGGAGGACATCAGGGAATCGCATAATAAATCGGATTCGAATGATCCCACAATTGGAAAGGGCTGATGAAAGATGTCGAAAACTATATAACGAAATGCGAACTCTATCAGAAAAATAAACTGTCGAGAAAAAACAAAGCGCCATTAATATTAACAGGTACCGCCGACAAACCATTCGAGAAATGCGCATTCGAAAAATGCTAATTAGATTAGGACTGTTAACAATTACAAATAAAGGAAACGAATATATACTAACATTCCAAGATAATCTGACAAAATTTAGCAAAGCGATACCGATAGCGAACCAAGAAGCCGCGATAATTCCGAAGGAATTCACAACTAAAATTATATTCGAGCACGATATATCAGAAAAAATTTTAACTAATCAAGGAACAAATTTCCTAAGCGAGATATTCAAGAATATTTGCAAACTATTTAAAATCGAAAAAATACAGACGACAGCTTATTACCCGAAAAGCAACGGACCGCTGAAACGATCACATCGGACACTAGCTGAATATTTACGACATTATATAAAGCAGATCAGACCGACTGGGACTTGTGAATTCCATACACAATGTTTACATATAATAACCTCACACACAGCAACAGGATTCACCCCGTTTGAACTGATTTACGGACATACTGCGAATCTACCGACAACACTATCACAACCGCCAAGACCCACATATACGAAGACTACGCAAACGAACTCAAAGAAAAATTGCGCGCTCAAAGAAAATTTACGCAACAAGTTGTGAAAGAGCATATACGCAACGAAAAAATGAAGGCAAAAGGAAACTACGACAGGAAGATGCGAAACGAACTTTGAAGTAGGAGAAAAAGTCCTTTTACACGACAAAACAGTTCACCGAGGACGATAAAAAAAAATTAGATTCCCTATGGATCGAACCTTACGTATCATCAGAGAAACTGAGAAAAATTCCGACGTGAACTATACGATCAAAATGGGAAGAACGCATACACGTGAACCGATTAAAAGCCTTTATCGAACACAAAAAAAATTAAACACAAAAAAAGAGAAGATAAGAGACGTTAACAAATCTAAGAAAGAGTTAGATAAAAGACAGCATAAAACTTTCTAAGAAAACGCAACGACATAATATGATACTCATATATTGCAGGAGTTTCACTATCCTGAGCGAAGGCAGGACAGAAGAACCTGACACCTATGAGACCTGGCGGATAGAAAAATTCCAGCACGAACCAGGTATATACTTTGAAAAAATAGAAAAAATTAATCAAGTCGAGTCCACATGGAAATTGTGATCAGAGCAGACATCACAGCAATGGACCATCAACAAGAACAAGAAACGGGATATATGGCAAAAACAAGAGCATTATGCTATGACAAACCATTAGAACAAAAAAATGAAAGAAATATATTACCACAAGTAACAGAAACAGAATATAAAAAAACAGTAACCTTATTGACATGATTAAGGAAAACTTACCAACTAACGAAGAAAACACGAAGTATCCAAGTATGTCGCATGCGTCTTGCGCTATTTGAAAATAAAGTGTTTATCTCGTCAGTACGCATCCAAATAGGTCTTATGGTCGGACGCTAACTGGAAAAAAAGTGTTTTTCTCGTCTGTACGCATCCAAGTATGTCGCATGCGTCTTGTGCTATTTGAAAATAAATTGTTTATCTCGTCAGTACGCATCCAAATAGGCCTTATGGTCGGACGCTATCTGGAAGAAAAATGTTTTTTTCGTCTGTACGCATCCAAGTATGTCGCATGCGACTTGCGCTATCTGGAAAAAAATTGTTTTTTTCGTCTGTACGCATCCAAGTATGTCGCATGCGTCCTGCGCTATTTGAAAATAAAGTGTTTATCTCATCAGTACGCATCCAAATAGGTCTTATGGTCGGACGCTACCTGGAAAAAGTGTTTTTCTCGTCTGTACGCATCCAAGTATGTCGCATGCGACTTGCGCTATCTGGAAAAAAATTGTTTTTCTCGTCTGTACGCATCCAAGTATGTCGCATGCGATTTGCGCTATCTGGAAAAAA
Source organism: Camponotus fellah (assembly GCA_030586385.1). Taxonomy (NCBI): domain Eukaryota; kingdom Metazoa; phylum Arthropoda; class Insecta; order Hymenoptera; family Formicidae; genus Camponotus; species Camponotus fellah. The sequence goes on along the minus strand of JAPIVC010000380.1, from coordinate 130,461 downwards.
ATTGTTTTTCTCGTCTGTACGCATCCAAGTATGTCGCATGCGTCTTGCGCTATTTGAAAATAAAGTGTTTATATCGTCAGTACGCATCCAAATAGGTTTTATGATCAGACACTATCTGGAAAAAAAGTGTTTTTCTCGTCTATACGCATCCAAGTATGTCGCTCGCGTCTTGCGCTATTTGAAAATAAAGTGTTTTTCTCGTCTGTACGCATCAAAGTATGTCGAATGCGACTTGTGCTATCTGGAAAAAAAGTGTTTTTCTCATCTGTACGCATCCAAGTATGTCGCATGCGCCTTGCGCTATTTGAAAATAAAGTGTTTATCTTGTCAGTACGCATCCAAATAGGTCTTATGGTCGGACGCTATCTGGAAAAAAAGTGTTTTTCTCGTCTGTACGCATCCAAGTATGTCGAATGCGACTTGTGCTATCTGGAAGAAAAGTGTTTTTCCCGTCTGTACGCATCCAAGTATGTCGCATGCGTCTTGCGCTATTTGAAAATAAAGTGTTTTCTCGTCTGTACGCATCCAAGTATGTCGAATGCGACTTGTGCTATCTGGAAGAAAAGTGTTTTTCTCGTCTGTACGCATCCAAGTATGTCGCATGCGACTTGCGCTATCCGGAAAAAAAAGTGTTTTTCTCGTCTGTACGCATCCAAGTATGTCGCATGCGTCCTGCGCTATTTGAAAATAATGTGTTAATCTCGTCAGTACGCATCCAAATAGGTCTTATGGTCGGACGCTATCTGGAAAAAATGTGTTCTTCTCGTTTGTACGCATCCAAGTATGTCGCATGCGACTTGCGCTATCTGGAAAAAAATTGTTTTTCTCGTCTGTACGCATCCAAGTAGTGTCGCGGGACTTGCGCTATCTGGAATAAAATTATTTTTCTCGTCTGTACGCATCCAAGTATGTCGCATGCGTCTTGCGCTATTTGAAAATAAAGTGTTTATGTCGTCAGAACGCATCCAAATAGGTTTTATGGTCGGACGCTATCTGGAAAAAAAGTGTTTTTCTCGTCTGTACGCATCCAAGTATGTCGCATGCGCCTTGCGCTATTTGAAAATAAAGTGTTTATCTCGTCAGTACGCATCCAAATAGGTCTTATGGTCGGACGTTATCTGGAAAAAAGTGTTTTTTCTCGTCTGTACGCATCCAAGTATGTCGCATGCGACATGCGCTATTTGAAAATAAAGTGTTTATCTCGTCAGTACGCATCCAAGTATGTCGCATGCGTCTTGCGCTATCTGGAAAAAAAGTGTTTTTCTCATCTGTACACATCCAAATAGGTCTTATAGTCGGACGTTATCTGGAAAAAAAGTGTTTTTCTCGTCTGTACGCATCCAAGTATGTCGCATGCGACATGCGCTATTTGAAAATAAAGTGTTTATCTCGTCAGTACGCATCCAAGTATGTCGCATGCATCTTGCGCTATCTGGAAAAAAAGTGTTTTTCTCGTTTGTACGCATCCAAGTATGTCGAATGCGACTTGTGCTATCTGGAAAGAAAGTGTTTTTCTCATCTGTACGCATCCAAGTATGTCGCATGCGTCTTGCGCTATTTGAAAATAAAGTGTTTATCTCGTCAGTACGCATCCAAATAGGTCTTATGGTCGGACGCTATTGTTACGTCTCGTTCCTCGGCTTCAACGTAACGTTGCCTCTCTCTCTATCTGATTCAAGAATCAAGTATGGTGGCCCTCCCCAATTCAAGGATCAGAACTGCTGGGCTTACCATGCAGACGAGCGAGGTGAGTCTCCCTATTTATTTGTAAGGCAACCTGCGCAATGCCGGCTATATCTCGGGATCGCCGGGAGCTCTAGGATCTATCTGCTTTGACTGGATCGGCTGGATCTATCTGCTTTTGTAGGATAGGCCTCAGGGATATGTATAAAATAATAAAGATTTAATTTATTTAAAAAGTATAAAAGTATATATTTATTCTTCCTTTTATTTATTCCTTGGTTATAATATTTAATTCGTGTTGGCAGATCCCCTTGCTGCCACCAATAATAATAATGTTATATAAAAAGTATTATTCCTTGGTATAATATATTCCTTTGGTTTCTTTTATATAATTTGTGGTAATGTGACTTTATTCGCTGCTATGCGTAGAGTGAACCTGTTAAAATCCTGCTATAAAAATGTTATTTGTATTAACCTGTTAAGATTAAACATGAAATATTAATTCAGTATTATTGCATATAAATTGAATAAGGTTGCGCAGATGCAGCAACAAAATGTTGCGCAGATGCGGCAATAAATCGTGAAATAAAATCGTATTAAAATGATTTAAATAAAATATTCAAATAAAGTTCGAATGTAAATAAAATAACAAAGCCAAAAAAAAAAATAAATAAAATAATAAAAACATAAAAAAAAACCACAAAACAACCAATCATGTTTAATATAATAAGATATTTAATTTAATAAATGAATTTAATTAATTTGGCTTGACATAGGACTTGATATTTATTTTAATAAATTCCGCGATGAGTCATACGACGATGAGTCATATGCTGATGAGTCATATGGACTTTGACAAAAGGAAATGGATGAGTCACACAATGATGAGTCATACAATGGTGAGTCATACAGCAAAAATAATAATTTTAATTCTGTATCATCATATATAAATTAAATAAAATTGCGCAGATGCAGCAATAGAATATTGCGCAGATGCAGCAGTAAATTGTAGAATAAAATTGTATTAAAATAACGCGGCAAGTAATTGAATTGAATTTAAATTAAATTTCACAAAATAATTCGCGTAATAATTCAAATAGAATATTAATAGCAATGAAAGTTTTAATTACAATAATCATAAAGATATTAATTCAATAAAATGTTCGAATAATTGAGAAATATTCATTAACAAAATATTTTAATAGAATAAAGAATGAGTCATATAGAACGATGAGTCATACGGTGATGAGTCATACGTCGCGATGAGTCATATAGACTTCGGCAAACGGAAATGGATGAGTCATTCAGCGATGAGTCATACACTGAGTGAGTCATTTGGCAAAAATACTTTAATAAAAATTTAATAAAAGAATATGCGATGCGCTGCTGAAAAAGGTTCACAAAATGGCGGACTGCCGTGAAATATGGTAAGACAAAATGGCAGGTCCGTAAGGCAAGTATATAAATTCAGATATTTCGTGCAATAAAATAATTATGTTGGAAGAATATTCGTTTTAATATGTTGTTAGAGAATTCATATGCAATATTTATGTACGTATTTAAAAGAGAGAGTTCAATAATAAAATGCAAATATATTAATACGTTCTTTATAATAGAGTTCTTTAATAAATCTTTAATAATTCACAAGATGTAATTCAATTGTTGGAAATAAATTCTTTAAATCACAATATATCAATTATATAATTGTTGCATTAATTCAATTATTTAGTTAAGATAGTATATATGCATCTCAAGAATAAATGTCAATAATAGATGTAGCATAGATGCATTAATTGATCATAGCAAATTGTAGCAAAAAGTAGTAGATGCAATAGAATATCATAGATGTAGTAACATATCATAGATGTAATTGCATATCACGAGTGAGAATAAGAATTGAAGTAAGTATTAATAAAAGTAATAAATACTTACCAATAATAAAATGGAAGATCTCCAGGGAGGACAGTCTACCTCGGTGACGTCGCTATAGGAGAGTTGAAGGAGCCGGCGACAAGTGACACAAGATTTAAGAATTAAGAAAGACTTTATTGCTTTGTCTTTAGATACAAAGAGACAAAGATTTGACAGCTCTTAGTAATTTCTCGGCTCAGAATATGCTCGTGATACAAAGTTGGAGAGTCAAATGCGTAGTACTGAGTTTATAATATGAAGGAGCTGTGTGTCAAATGCTCTTGCGCGGATTTAGTAGTTTGAATGAGCTGTGTGTCAAATGCACAGAGGTTATAATATGAAGAGCTGTTGTGTCAAATGCGAAGAGAGTCGCTCTGCATGGGTTTTTATACTATAATTCCTACTTTTCGGGCGATTTTTGCAGAGTGGGAGTAGGTTCCTTTTCGCTGGGCGGAGCCGTTGGCGATTGGTTCCCCTCTTAAAATTGGATGCGTGCGCAGCTTTTTGTCGGTAGAAGGGTGATGCGCGCGCAGCTTTGCGTAGGCGGTTGAATGATGATTGGGTCCCCGTTTTTGGGTCTTGAAGTGGTGAGGGACATGAAGTAGCCAATCAGGAAGTAGATCCAAGATGATGCAACCGGATGCGGTGAGTCATCGATGAGTCACCTTTTGCAACAAGTCTTCTGATACTCGATATTTTTCTTCAAGGTTATCTTGGATACCTGATATTTTTTCGTATAATTTATGTGACAGGCCCGGATATCTTCAGGGTCGCCTAAATTCTCGTATTACATTTTTGGCGTCTAGATGTCGCGCGGTATTTCTTTGATCTATATTTAAATTGTTAAAACGGATGAGCTCATGGTCAAATCTTTGTTATAAACAATATGAATATGCGCACTTAGTAACGCGTATACAGTATATGTCGGCTGTATAATAAAATTATATAGTATATGTAAAATTATATATAGTATAGTATATGTATAAAAGATCTGTTTTACCAACAAGACTTCAAAATTTGTAAAAATAATGGAATTCAACTTTAGGACCTCCCGGTAGATTGGGGAATCCGAAATTTATAAGAATATCCAAAAATATATGTAAATTTTCGGCTGTGGTCCTCAAAATTTGGGTTTGAAATATTGCAAGGTATCAGGATAACATATGTGTATGAAAGAGGATAACTCCTAGTGAAAGAATATATATAGATATATATATGTATATTAGTTATTTTCTTTGAAAATTAAAGTTTAAAAGTTTTAAAGTATCAGGATAGCATATTCATAAAAGAGGTATGCTCCTGGTAGAAGGTCGGTAAGTCAGAAGTGTCAACTTATCCTCGGTCGGTAAAGTAGAAAGTGTGTAGAAAAGTCGATAAGTTACCATTAGTCGGTAAAGTAGAAATCTCGGTTACCATCAGTCGGTAAGGTAGGAACTATTGATATAATCATTTTACCATCGGTCGGTAAAGTAGGAAGTGACTTTACCATCCATTGTATAAAGGGTTGAAGTCTTGCAGGCGCTCTGGAAGTATAAAGGGTTGTTATTCCACAGGCGCTGTATATATGGTATAAGTTCCGTAGGCGCTTAAATATAAAAATTAAGTTTTTAGACATTTTAAGAGTATAAATGGTTGCGGTTTCAACGGCGCTTAATAGAAATAATAGAAAGAAGATCAATAAGGCTATTTAATAGAATTTATAATGTTTTCTGAATTATAGAGTATCTTCGATATTGAAGATTATGCGTTATTTAGAATGTATATAAAGTATATATTTGCCTTATAGCGTTTTTGATCTCCTTGTAATAGCTGAAAATAATAAAATAAGTATTAATATAGAATTTTGCCATGTGTATATACGGCTAACATTATATAGGCGCATTATATATGAATATAGTTGAAGTTCTATGGGCGCGCTTGTCTCTTGAGCCTTGCAGACATATTGCAATTTATATTTTATTAAAATTAAAGCATGAAGATCAATGTGCCATTTAATATATAGTTTAATATGAACTTTTATAAGGCTTTCGCATACTGTAATGCGGATTCATTATATAAAATAGTTAGGTTCAACTTGCTTTTCTTCAAGTAAAGGGAGAATAAAGCATTTTTAGAAATATTCTTGTTAGATAAATAATACAGCATTTTGATCTTCATTGAGTTTATATGATTTATTGATTATACGATAGCAAAAAGCTAATTTAAGAGAGTATATGAGTAGCAATATAACTTGATTATACAATGATTATATAATTAAATAAAATTTTTGTAACGGGACGTAACACCTCCCCCCGATGAAAAACAAAATCCGATATTTTTGGAGGATTTTGGTCAGAGGGTTTTAATCAATTTCTTCTATAGTACTCAGGTGATCTCTTAACGTAGAATATTTAGAGTGAGTATTTACGTTTTCTGGATCCATGTGGCAAGGTTTCATTTTCCTTGGCGGTTTGGTTGGTGGGTGTTGCTGAGTAATAACTTCAGGAGGTGCAGTTGGTTCCTCGTCAGTAGTAGGTTGATATTGATCCTTAATCTTCTTCTTCTTCTCGGGTTCACGAGCAAGATGAAGTAGCAGATTTGCGAGGGAGCTCCATAGTGCTCCAAATAAATGTAGGCTGCATCCATAGACCATATGTAGGGCGTATCCATGGATGATCATGTCAATAATTAATTTGACAAGACGGATGATCATGAAGATTCCAACTAGTCCAGCGGTTGCCGAACCAAAATTGATAAATCCCTGCCAAATGCGGGATGCTGTACTCTCGACAATTTTGTTCAGAGAGTCTTCATCTAGTAGATTATATACGGAGATTCCTTCTGTATTCATGGAATGTCCGGTGAGTCCACGAGCTACTGCGTTGAGCAGTGCGGGTTTCTCTGCTGGAAACATAATGTGGTTCCGCAGTTTTTCTAAATCACTTTCAGAATAAATTCCGCTTACAGCTAGCGGGCCTGGAGTTAGATATCTCCATGTTAAAGCTGCCATAGGCTTTAATTGCTGAGGGGGCAGTTGTCTCACTTGTATAGCAGGTGTAAGTTGAATCCAAGTATCCTCTATTCTATACAAGGTAGGTATTTCATTACTGCATTCCCTTTCATTACCTATTTTGGTAATTATTCGTGATTTAGGTGTGAGAAAGTAAGAATTATTGTGAACAGTAATAGGAAGTTCCGAGTAACATTTCTCAGTTCTTCTTACAGTGACTTCCACTGGAACACACTTGATTATTTGTACGGCTTCTCCAGTGGTGACTGCCATGTAACCAGGTCCTTTCATCAGACGATAGGCAAATTCCTCTGGTTGTAAAGTTGCGAAGGACAAGGCATTTGTAATCACTTGTCTTTCAAGATCGCATTTTTGCTGTATCACGTTGTGATATAAAGATGTCATCTGCTGTTTAATATGTTTTTCTATGTATACGAATTTTGAATTCATATACGTGAAGATGTCGAGATTATTTACTGGAATAGTTCCTCGACTGGCAAAGGTATCGCCTTTATTTGCTTCTAAAATGAAGAGTTTTGGGTGTTCGGTACACAAGAGAGTGTATCCGCATAAAGGTAATTCTTTCGTCTTCATAAGAGCGAAGGTAATCTCTTGAGTTACCAAGCTATAAATAGTTGGCGTTGCTGTAGTAGAATGATTTTCGGCGATTTTAGTAGCTGGTCCTTCGTAGAGGACATCATATTGATGAAAATTACAAGAGGTCGTTGGTATTGGTTTCCAATAGGAATATCCATTATCAGCATCTAAGCAAAAGCTATCAGCGAGGTCGCACACTGTGCCAGATTTTAATCTGATTTTTCCAGTGTTTAATTGCACAGGCACGTATGAAGATTTCAGCGATATTTTAGCAACTGCTTGAACGACAACGTCGTCCCAAGATCCAAATGGATCGGAATATTGCGTTCCTTTACAATATCCATCTACTTGTACTCGTCCAGCCATAGTAATACTACGGTAGGTTGTTTGATTAACCTTTAATCCTGTGACGAGATGATGATCTCCTAAGGTAATGGTTCCATCTTGAAACATTCTTAAACATTGAGAGTATTCAATGTCATGTAAATAATCAGCCTTTCCGTTGTGGACAATAGAGATATGTGAATGCATTCCACAATGGTAGATGGTTCTTGATATTTCAACCTTGCATTGAATCACTTCCGTATAACTGTAGTCGGATAGTTGCAATAGTTGAATATAAACTTCAGTGGTGTTGGGATCGCTTATTTGTAAGTCGCATTCTCCAACATCAAGTAATGAGACGGCTGTAATATTGAGGTGTTGTCCGCCACAATCAAATCCAATAAGACCAGACGCTTCGCTTATTAAGATTAATAAGAGTAAGGTCGTCATGTTCTGAAATGATTACATGTAAGTAATATAATCATATATGTATATATTCTATTTGTTATAACATGAGATTATAATAGCGATTGTGGTGATAACATAATATAATAATTTTATCGATTAACGATTACATTTCTTTTTTTTTTGTTATATATATTTCGAAGATACACATATATATATTTTGTATATAAGAAAATGGATTATTATAATATCCATATGTATTTGTTGTATATATATTTGTAGATATATGAGAGGTATATGTTTCTCCTTTTTTTTTTATATGTTTGTAATTATTTATTGAGAACTTTATATTTGTTCAATATATATATGTATATGTTTGTATGAATATCTGTAAAATAATCGCAAAGTTATTTGGTTGTAGAGAATCAAGAGTCTAGTATTGCTAATAATTCATTTGGATCGATTGGATCAGTTCTTGTTTCTCTCAATCCATATTCTACTTCTAAAGTAGTAGAGTTTACGGAAATGCCAATCAATCGTTCAAAAGTGCTTTCGGTTTCTCTTATTAGAGATATAAATTGAAAATAAGCACGTGAGCACTCTTGGCATTCTACGATTGGTCGACTTGTGCAGCATGGTTTACCACACGTATGACACCGTTGAATAGGCACATTGCCATATTGAAAGGTGTGTACAGATCTAGTTAAAACTTTGTTATGAGATTTATAACAATCAAAGCAAATAATATAAGGTATTGAAGAATAAAGAACATCGTGAGTTGTAATGATTATACATTTTACGAAAAGACTATTATAAAATGAGTCTTTAAAAATAGGATGGGCCGTAGTTTTACGTCGTTGCGGACGACACATTTTGTTTTCTTAGGCGTGGAAGCCCTTTTTATGCGTACCGCAGAAGGCAAATACGCTTAATTGATTTATATCTCGTCCGTGTTTTTGTTCATATAATGTTCTTTCAAAATATGTAAGTACACATTCTTTGCATTCTAAAAGAGGACGAGTCTCATCTAGAGGAGCTCCACAAAATTCACATTTAACAAATATTATATTGCCAGATGTCATCCAATGACATACTATAAGTTCATGACTGCTTCTAAGCTGGCGTAAATTAGAACAATTACAACACATTCGAGTAAAAGTTTCATCTAAATTTCCTAGTTTTCTATAAAGCATAACTTTTTTACATTCGTAGTTGCATATGTTTGGACAGTGTTGTAAAAGTTGGTGGATCGGATGTCCACAAAACATGTTCCCGGAATTTGAATTATTCATCGTTGCAATAATGTCCATTAAGTTCTTCATGCATTATGTTATGAAGAGGGTCCATTCCTCTTAGTTGATAAAGGAGTTATTGAAAATAATTCATGAAGGTGTCCAGAGCAAATGTTACAGTCAGTTATGGGTCTCTGGATAGTTATAGAGTTTCGACAACGACTGCAAACAGTCGGTGGCATATGAGGAGCAATGCTTATAGTATGCTGATCTATTGGTAGAAAATATTTTTGAATAAGAGAATGATAAATAGTAATATAGCAAGTACAACAGTAATAGTTGCGAGTAAACAAATGAATATATCCATGCAATCTAATGCATAAAGGAGAAGATGTAGATTGAGACATAATAGAATATTTTAATTCATATTGAAAGTTAGAAAATCAATAATATCTCTGAGATATGTTGGACATTGATAAAGAGGTGTTAACAGAGTAATAGATTGTAAACAATTAACACAAAGTAATTCAGAACGATGTGGTTCTAGAGAAATAAAATGAGAAGAGATAAAAGAAAATTGCATTTGCAATATTGGAGGTTGGATGCTTTGATAGCAAGTTTCGCACAAATAACAATTTAAAACAAAGTCTCGATATCCTTTAATTTTAACGCAATAAGCGGATTGATCAGAGGACATACCCTCGTTACGATGAATTTAAAAGAAACCTCTATTAATTACATTTAATACTAGCGGGTATTCGCATTCGTTTACATGAGTTGACGTGTCTCGAAGAGTTTTTAGAAAGTTGTGTGCTGTTAAAGCACAAGTGATGCACTCACTAATTGGTTGAGTTTGTATCACCGTTGCGTTGCACTTTAAACAGAATTCGTCTTCGACGGTATGACTGTTTATGAAGAAATGTGTGCGCATCAATCGGTATCGTTCATGGATGAGTAGAGTGCGGATCCTTGAATAGCATTTGTTGCATAAATTGTCGTCATCAAGGCATATAGCTCCAGTGACTTTTGTACAATGTGCAAAGAAGAATGATTGTTGCACAAGGTTTAATATTGCTGGATCCGGACTAGACTGTGCTGGCTTTTATGCCAGTGCATCTGTAACAGAAAATATAAGATTAGTATTTCATCCTGGTTGGATATGAGATATCTTTATCTTATCTGTATGAACAATTCGTGTTCGATTTCCAATGCGAAGCTTAATATTGCTTAGGGGTAATAATTCTATTACTTCATAAGGTCCAGTATATTGATCGGTTAATTTTCCTTTTCGTGGTTCTTTAAGAAGAAATACTTGCGTTCCTACTTTAATTTGTAATGGATTTAATTTCCGATCATAATATCGTTTACTCCTTTCTTTTGCTTGTATAAGGTTTTGTTTTGCTTTTGTTTGTACATCCCTCAATTTATTAAATAAAGTAGTAAGGTAATCATGGTATGTTGGTTCAATATTTTCTTCTATAATAGGATGAGAAGAAGGTAGTCGGACTATGCGACCAAAAACTAATTCGTACGGGGAATATTTCGTTCCTTCATGTACACTGGTATTATATGAAAACATAGCAAGTTTTAAATATTCATCCCAATTGTCTTCTGTATCTATTTGAGTTTTTAAATATTCCGTTAGTACATGATGTGATCGTTCTAAAGATCCATTCGATTGAGGATGATATGCAGTAGTTTTAAAATGTTGAATATTAAATTTCTTCGTCAATTGTCGCATTAAAGCGGATAAAAAGTTGGTGCCTTGATCAGTTAAAATAGCGCGAGGTGCACCGTAAATACAAATAAATTCTTTAGTAAAAGCATCAGCAATAGTTAAGGATGTAGCTTCTTTCAAAGGTACTGCTACTGAATATTTAGTTAATAAATCTTGCATTGTTAATATGTATTGATTATCATTATTAGTTATAGGGAGTGGTCCCATAATGTCTAAAGAAATTTTATCAAATGCATTTCCAGGAGTATCAGTAATAATCATTGGTTGTTTTGTTTTAACTCTTGTTAATTTCTTCAATTGACAATCGCGACAAGTTCGAATAAATTCTTGGATGTCTTGTTTCATTGTTTTCCAAAAATAATGTGGTCTGATACGATTATAAGTTTTTGTAACACCTTTGTGTCCACCGTGGGCTGAAGCATGATTTTCTAAAATTAATGATTGTCGTTTCTCGATGTCAGGTGTTTGAATTAAATTTAGACAAATAGTTATGTCAATAGACATTTCTTGTAAGTGCTTCTTGATTTGATTAAATATATAAGACCATGGTAAGTCATCGAAGTAATTTGTTTTACTGATACTTATAGAAGAGAGTTCAAGTTCTCGGATAACATCAACGAGTGAACATAAACAATTTTTTAAAGTCTGAGCTTCTACTCGAGTACGATCGTTATATTTGATTGGTAAAGCAATTAAAGTATTAGACTTTACAGTATTTACTCTGGCTCTTTCATAAGTTAAGCCTTCATATTTAGGAAGTAAGTTTGCTTCTTGATATAATTTAGCACCATTATCATAAGGTGTTCCGTTTAAATTTATAAATATTACATGATTATCCTTTTGTTTTAATAAATTGTCTCGAACTTCTCGTATTCGAGCTGTGCTCCAAGGAGGAGGATCGCGGTGTGCTTGTCCGTAAGGCACAATATTAGAATCAAATATTTCAGCATAATCAGCATTAGTGTGTGATGAGGTTACTGTATCTTGACTATATTCTGAGTCTGAAACTTCTTCGATAGTAATTCCTTCTTCCTCTTCTACTGCGAAGACAGGAATAGCAATATTAACAGGCGGATTTCTTGATAAAGCGTCAGCATTATTATTTAAAGTTCCCTTTTTATATTGTATCTCATATTGATATTCAGATAATTTAGTTCTCCATTTCCATAATCTAGAAGAAGGGTCTTTAATAGAATGTAACCACACTAATGGTTTATGATCCGTTACTATAGTAAAGACTTTTCCATATAAATATGGTCTAAAATGATTCACACAATAAACAATAGCTAAACATTCCTTTTCTATTGTTGAATATTTTTGTTCTGCAGAGTTTAATATACGTGATGTGTAAGCGACGGGTAAATCTTTTCCTATTGTCCCTTGACTGAGTACGCCTCCGACGGCATATCCGGATGCGTCGGTGGTTAATATGAATGGTTTAGAAAAATCAGGATACTGCAGAATAGGTTCTGAGCATAACGAGTTTCTCAGAATATCAAAAGCTTCAGTTTGTTTTATTGTCCATTCGAATTTCCTATCTTTCTTTAAAAGATCAGTTAATGGTTTTGCAGTTTTGGAGAAATTAGGAATAAATCTCCGGTAATAACCAGCTAATCCCAAAAATTGTTTAATATTCTTTGGGTTCTTTGGAATTGGAAAATTCATTACAGCTTTTACTTTAGCAGGATCGGGTCGAACTCCGTCGGATCCGATAATATGTCCTAGATACATGACTTCATGTCTTAAAAATTCACATTTGTCTGGCTGTAATTTTAAATTTGCAGCTCTTAATCTCTGCATTAATCTTTCGAATTTAATTTCATGCTCTCTTAAAGATCTTGAGTATATGACTATGTCGTCCATATAAACAAATAATTCGTTTCCTTGAAGTCCTGAAAGAACGTTGTCCATTAATCTCTGGAACGTTGCAGGCGCATTCTTTAATCCAAATGGCATTCGCTTGAATTGATAATGCCCATAGGGTGTAGAGAAAGCAGTTTTGTGAGCGTCTTTAGATGCCATAGGTATTTGATGAAAACCGGATGCTAAATCCAATATAGAAAAGTATTTTGCTGACCCAAGTTGGTCTAATATATCCGTTATATTCGGAAGAGGATATGCATCTCCTATAGTTTTTTCATTAAGATTTCTGTAATCGATGACTATTCGCCATCTTTTATTTCCTTGAGAATCTGGTTTTTTAGGAACAATCCATAGAGGAGAATTGTAAGGAGAAGCGGAAGCTTCTATAAGATCAGATGACAGTAATTCATTTACTTGTCGATTAATTTCTTCTTTATGCACAGGAGGAAATCTGTATTGCTTTGTGTGAACAGGCACTTCATTAGTAGTAGGAATATAATGTTGGGCTGCATTAGTAGCTTGAAGATGTTCATCAGGAAGATGAAATCTATCAGAGTGTTTATACACTAATAATCGAATACTATCTGACTCTTCTGGGTTCAGATGTTCAAGACGAAGGAGCTTTATAATATCGGCTGTTCTGTCGGATGATTGTGGTGAAGCTTGATTAAAATAGATGGGATTATCTATTCCCTCGGCGAAGTCCTCTCGAGGTTCGCATATTTCAGAATACAGAGGTTCGATTAATCTTTCGGAAAGCCCTCGGGTTCCGTTAGAATCATCGACTGAATCGCAAGTATCATAATCTTGCAATTGAATAAAAGGAATGTGAAAGATCACTTCTTCCTCGGAAGTATTGAATATTGGCATATAAGCCTTTCCATTGTAATTATTAACAATGGCTTCACCGAAGTATACTCCTTTTACAGGAGTCTGACGAGGCACGTATCCAGTCCGTTTCTCTGGGTTAGCAACGTAAAAATGACAAGGAGTTACTGTTCTCCCTTTGAGTCGTATTGCACCAGATTTTGAAAACGGTATTCTTGTATCCTCGTGTTGTATGTATTTATCTTGATAGTTTATTATGACAGCTCGTTCTTCCAAAAATTTATGGCCCAGTATTCCATCCTGTGGGAATCCTATAGAATCGGAAATAACATGAAATTCAGTTAGATTGCCAAGTATCGGTATAGAAATAGAACCTAAAGTGACGACAGTTTCAGGAGATATTCCCTGTAAATATAAAAGATTACTCATGTCAAGAGAGACATGAGGTTTCAAACATTTTCGCTTAATAAGATTCAAGCCAGATCCTGAATCTATCATAAATCTGCAATCCGTAATTAATTCTGAAGAAGATAACGTCACCGTGGCTAAGTGCATAGATTTCCGTTTATCATTTATTTGGCAGACTCTGGGGGTTGAGTCTTTTCTTCTTGAGGTAGATTTGCTTTTGCTGCTCCTTTTATGTGATAAGTCGGACGTCCTTGCTGCAGGTCGTTCCGTCGGACGTCGCTTCTTAGCGGAACGCCTTGCTGGTTTCCCGAATTATTAAGTTGATTTCCCTCAAGAGATTTTCGATAAGCTAATTTTCGACAGTCCTGTATTAAATGTCCAGGTGTCTTGCAGTATCGGCAGACCTTGGTTTGGTAAGCTTGACGGGTTTGTTCCGTCGATGCATACGGCCTAGAAGTATTCGTAGGTAATGGCGGTTGTGACGTTCTAAGTCCATTAGAGTTGCGATTACCGTTGTTATTTATTTTATTTTTATTAATATTATAATTGAAACGAGAGGGGTTATTCGGAGGATCAGCACGAGGCTGAAAATTCGGACGATGGAACGTTCGTTTACGAATGTTTTCTGCTTCTATAGTTTTCGATAATTGGACGGCAATGCTTATGCTATCCTTGAAATTACGTGGATGCTCTAATTTAACTCGCACTAGTAGATCAGAAGGGAGTCCGTTAATGAAGCTATTAAGTGTTGTTGCTTCAATAGATTCCTTCGTTTGTTCTTCTATGTTCCCAAATGAATCTGTTTCTCCGTCTATAATTGCTGTTCGTAGTTCTTGTACTCTGGTAATATAATCGAAAATGTTTTCATTTTGTTTCATGTATACGTTGGCTAGCTCTCCTCGATATTGATCCACTGATTTATTTGATCCAAAAAGTAATTTTAATCTCTTTGTTAATTCCAGGACAGTATGATATTCATCTCCTTCTATAGCCGCATAGGCATGTCCCTGTAATTTGTTAATAATTAATTGTACAAGATGATATTCATGATATTGAGGTATTAATTCGAGGGCTCGTATACAGATTTTGCTGAAGTGGTAGACGGACATTTTGTGACCGTCGAATTTTGGAATTGTATCAATAGCATCTTTAAGTCTTATAGGAGACGGTTGATCCATCATATCGAAGTATTGGGAATCGTGTCGAGAATTTAATCGTTCTGATTCATGATGAATATTTTTATTTTCTTTCTTTGAAGTTTCTAATCTCGAAATTCGAGAATTAATTTTTTCTATTTGGTTGACTATAGTGTTCATAGAAGTGAGTAAATCACTCATAGTTGGTTGTTCTTGATGTTCCATTTCTTCTTGCATCCTTGTTAATCGATCTTGTTTAATTTGTAAAGCATCGGCTTGTTCTTTTAATTGTCTTTCCTTCTCGTTCATTCTTTGTAAAATAATATCAGCTTCTTCTGGCGTATATGTTTTCTTTATAGCTCCTGCTGCTACTGAGCTGGCTGAGCTTGAACGTGTCTGCATAATTAATCTTCTTGATTTAATTTTCTTGAAGTTTAGTCTTCCTTTGAATCCTCTTGATTCCTCTTGTGAAATATAATGTATCTTGTAGATCTATATATCCTTTAAGCACAATCCTTTTTGCAGATATTCAGATCCTTTTGACAGATCTCTTGTTTGCAGAATGTATCGATCCTTTATATGGCTGTATCCCACCGCTGCCACCAATAATATGTTACGTCTCGTTCCTCGGCTTCAACGTAACGTTGCCTCTCTCTCTGTCTGATTCAAGAATCAAGTATGGTGGCCCTCCCCAATTCAAGGATCAGAACTGCTGGGCTTACCATGCAGACGAGCGAGGTGAGTCTCCCTATTTATTTGTAAGGCAACCTGCGCAATGCCGGCTATACCTCGGGATCGCCGGGAGCTCTAGGATCTATCTGCTTTGACTGGATCGGCTGGATCTATCTGCTTTTGTAGGATAGGCCTCAGGGATATGTATAAAATAATAAAGATTTAATTTATTTAAAAAGTATAAAAGTATATATTTATTCTTCCTTTTATTTATTCCTTGGTTATAATATTTAATTCGTGTTGGCAGATCCCCTTGCTGCCACCAATAATAATAATGTTATATAAAAAGTATTATTCCTTGGTATAATATATTCCTTTGGTTTCCTTTATATAATTTGTGGTAATGTGACTTTATTCGCTGCTATGCGTAGAGTGAACCTGTTAAAATCCTGCTATAAAAATGTTATTTGTATTAACCTGTTAAGATTAAACATGAAATATTAATTCAGTATTATTGCATATAAATTGAATAAGGTTGCGCAGATGCAGCAACAAAATGTTGCGCAGATGCGGCAATAAATCGTGAAATAAAATCGTATTAAAATGATTTAAATAAAATATTCAAATAAAGTATTTCATGTAATGATTTAAATAAAATAATTCAAATTGCCAAATGTTTAATATAATAAGATATTTAATTTAATAAATGAATTTAATTAATTTGGCTTGACATAGGACTTGATATTTATTTTAATAAATTCCGCGATGAGTCATACGACGATGAGTCATATGCTGATGAGTCATATGGACTTTGACAAAAGGAAATGGATGAGTCACACAATGATGAGTCATACAATGGTGAGTCATACAGCAAAAATAATAATTTTAATTCTGTATCATCATATATAAATTAAATAAAATTGCGCAGATGCAGCAATAGAATATTGCGCAGATGCAGCAGTAAATTGTAGAATAAAATTGTATTAAAATAACGCGGCAAGTAATTGAATTGAATTTAAATTAAATTTCACAAAATAATTCGCGTAATAATTCAAATAGAATATTAATAGCAATGAAAGTTTTAATTACAATAATCATAAAGATATTAAATTCAATAAAATGTTCAAATAATTGAGAAATATTCATTAACAAAATATTTTAATAAAATAAAGAATGAGTCATATAGAACGATGAGTCATACGGTGATGAGTCATACGTCGCGATGAGTCATATAGACTTCGGCAAACGGAAATGGATGAGTCATTCAGTGATGAGTCATACACTGATGAGTCATCTGGCAAAAATACTTTAATAAAAATTTAATAAAAGAATATGCGATGCGCTGCTGAAAAAGGTTCACAAAATGGCGGACTGCCGTGAAATATGGTAAGACAAAATGGCAGGTCCGTAAGACAAGTATATAAATTCAGATATTTCGTGCAATAAAATAATTATGTTGGAAGAATATTCGTTTTTAATATGTTAGAGAATTCATATGCAATATTTATGAACGTATTTAAAAGAGAGAGTTCAATAATAAAATGCAAATATTAATACGTTCTTTATAATAGAGTTCTTTAATAAATCTTTAATAATTCACAAGAGTAATTCAATTGTTGGAAATAAATTCTTTAAATCACAATATATCAATTATATAGTTGTTGCATTAATTCAATTATTTAGTTAAGATAGTATATATGCATCTCAAGAATAAATGTCAGTAATAGATGTAGTATAGATGCATTAATTAATCATAGCAAATCGTAGCAAAAGGTAATAGATGTAATAGAATATCATAGATGTAATAGCATATCATAGATGTAATTGCATATCACGAGTGAGAATAAGAATTGAAGTAAGTATTAATAAAAGTAATAAGTACTTACCAATAATAAAATAGAAGATCTCCAGGGAGGACCGTCTACCTCGGTGACGTCGCTATAGGAGAGTTGAAGGAGCCGGCGACAAGTGACACAAGATTTAAGAATTAAGAAAAACTTTATTACTTTGTTCCAAGTACAAAGATTTGACAGCTCTTAGTAATTGCTTGGCTCAGAATATGCTCGTGATACAATGCTGGAGAGTCAGAGTATAGCTGGTGTGTCAAATGCACAGAGTTTATAATATGAAGAGCTGTTGTGTCAAATGCACAGAGTTTATAATTTGAAGAGCTGTTGTGTCAAATGCACAGAGTTTATAATATGAAGAGCTGTTGTGTCAAATGCTCTTGCGCGGATTTAGTAGTCTGAATGAGCTGTGTGTCAAATGCACAGAGTTTATAATATGAACTTTTATAAGGCTTTCGCATATGTAATGCAGATTCTTTATGTAAAATAGTTAGGTTCAACTTGCTTTTCTTCAAGTAAAGGGAGAATAAAGCATTTTTAGAAATATTCTTGTTAGATAAATAATACAGCATTTTGATCTTCATTGAATTTATATGATTTATTGATTATATGATAGCAAAAAGCTAATTTAAGAGAGTATATGAGTAACAATATAACTTGATTATACAATGATTACATAATTAAATAAAAATTTTGTAACGGGACGTAACACGCTATTTGAAAATAAAGTGTTTATCTCGTCAGTACGCATCCAAATAGATCTTATGGTTGGACGCTATCTGGAAAAAATGTGTTTTTCTCGTCTGTATGCATCCAAGTATGTCGAATGATACTTGTGCTATCAGGAAAAAAAGTGTTTTTCTCATCTGTACGCATCCAAATAGGTCTTATGGTCGGACGCTATCTGGAAAAAAAGTGTTTTTCTCATCTTTACGCATCCAAATCTGTCGCATGCGTCTTGCGCTATTTGAAAATAAAGTGTTTATCTCGTCACTACGCATCCAAATAGGTCTTATGGTCGGACGCTATCTGGAAAAAAAGTGTTTTTCTCGTCTGTATGCATCCAAATATGTCGCATGCGACTTGCGCTATCTGGAAAAAAATTATTTTTTTCGTCTGTACGCATCCAAGTATGTCGCATGCGTCCTGCGCTATTTGAAAATAAAGTGTTTATTTCGTCAGGACGCATCCAAATAGGTCTTATGGTCGAACGCTATCTGGAAAAAAAGTGTTTTTCTAGTCTGTACGCATCCAAGTATGCCGAATGCGACTTGCGCTATCTGGAAAAAAATTGTTTTTTTCGTCTGTACGCATCCAAGTATGTCGCATGCGTCCTGCGCTATTTGAAAATAAAGTGTTTATTTCGTCAGGACGCATCCAAATAGGTCTTATGGTCGAACGCTATCTGGAAAAAAAGTGTTTTTCTAGTCTGTATGCATCCAAGAATGCCGCATGCGACTTGCGCTATCTGGAAAAAAATTGTTTTTCTCATCTATACGCATCCAAATATGTAGCATGCGTCATGCGCTATTTGAAAATAAAGTGTTTATCTCGTCAGCACGCATCCAAATAGGTCTTATGGTCAGACGCTACCTGAAAAAAAAGTGTTTTTCTCGTCTGTACGCATCCAAGTATGTCGCATGCGACTTGCGCTATCTGGAAAAAATTGTTTTTCTCGTCTGTACGCATCCAAGTATGTCGCATGCGTCCTGCGCTATTTGAAAATAAAGTGTTTATATCGTCAGTACGCATCCAAATAGGTCTTATGGTCAGACGCTACCTGAAAAAAAAGTGTTTTTCTCGTCTGTACGCATCCAAGTATGTCGCATGCGACTTGCGCTATCTGGAAAAAATTGTTTTTCTTGTCCGTACGCATCCAAGTATGTCTCATGCGACTTGCGCTATCTGGAAAAAATTGTTTTTCTCGTCTGTACGCATCCAAGTATGTCGCATGCGACTTGTGCTATCTGGAAAAAAAGTGTTTTTCTCATCTGTACGCATCTAAGTATGTCGCATGCGACTTGCGCTATCTGGAAAAAAATTGTTTTTCTCGTCTGTACGCATCCAAGTATGTCGCTCGCGTCTTGCGCTATTTGAAAATAAAGTGTTTTTCTCGTCTGTACGCATCCAAGTATGTCGAATGCGACTTGTGCTATCTGGAAAAAAAGTGTTTTTCTCATCTGTACGCATCCAAGTATGTCGCATGCGTCCTGCGCTATTTGAAAATAAAGTATTTATCTTGTCAATACGCATCCAAATAAGTCTTATGATCGGACGCTATCTGGAAAAAAAGTGTTTTTCTCGTCTGCACGCATCCAAGTATGTCGAATGCGACTTGCGCTATTTGAAAATAAATTATTTTTCTCATCTGTAAGCATCCAAATAGGTCTTATGGTCGGAGGCTATCTGGAAAAAAAGTGTTTTTCTCGTCTGTACGCGTCCAAGTATGTCGCATGCGTCTTGCGCTATTTGAAAATAAAGTGTTTTTCTCGTCTGTACGCATCCAAATATGTCTTATGGTCAGACGCTATCCGGAGAAAAAGTGTTTTTCTCGTCTGTACGCATCCAAGTATGTCGCATGCGACTTGCGCTATTTGAAAATAAACTGTTTATCTCGTCAATACGCATCCAAATAGGTCTTATGGTCGGACGCTATCTGGAAAATAAGTGTTTTTCTCATCTGTACGCATCCAAGTATGTCGCTCGCGTCTTGCGCTATTTGAAAATAAAGTGTTTTTCTCGTCTGTACGCATCCAAGTATGTCGAATGCGACTTGTGCTATCTGAAAAAAAGTGTTTTTCTCGTCTGTAAGCATCCAAGTGTGTTGCATGCGTCTTGCGCTATTTGAAAATAAAGTTTTTATCTCGTCAGAACGCATCCAAATAGGTCTTATGGTCGGACGCTATCTGGAAAAAAAGTGTTTTTCTCGTCTGTACGCATCCAAGTATGTCGCATGCGTCTTGCGCTATTTGAAAATAAAGTTTTTATCTCGTCAGTACGCATCCAAATAGGTCTGTCTTATGGTCGGACGCTATCTGGAAAAAAAGTGTTTTTCTCGTCTGTACGCATCCAAGTATGTCGAATGCGACTTGTGCTATCTGGAAAAAAAGTGTTTTTCTCATCTGTACGCACCCAAGTATGTCGCATGCGCCTTGCGCTATTTGAAAATAAACTGTTTATCTCGTCAATACGCATCCAAATAGGTCTTATGGTCGGACGCTATCTGGAAAATAAGTGTTTTTCTCGTCTGTACGCATCCAAGTATGTCGCTCGCGTCTTGCGCTATTTGAAAATAAAGTGTTTTTCTCGTCTGTACGCATCCAAGTATGTCGAATGCGACTTGTGCTATCTGGAAAAAGTTTTTTCTTATCTGTACGCATCCAAGTATGTCGCATGCGCCTTGCGCTCTTTGAAAATAAACTGTTTATCTCGTCAATACGCATCCAAATAGGTCTTATGGTCGGACGCTATCTGGAAAATAAGTGTTTTTCTCGTCTGTACGCATCCAAGTATGTCGCTCGCGTCCTGCGCTATTTGAAAATAAAGTGTTTTTCTCGTCTGTACGCATCCCAGTATGTCGAATGCGACTTGTGCTATCTGGAAAAAAAGTGTTTTTCTCATCTGTACGCATCCAAGTATGTCGCATGCGCCTTGCGCTATTTGAAAATAAACTGTTTATCTCGTCAATACGCATCCAAATAGGTCTTATGGTCGGACGCTATCTGGAAAAAAGTGTTTTTCTCGTCTGTACGCATCCAAGTATGTCGCATGCGTCTTGCGCTATTTGAAAATAAAGTTTTTATCTCGTCAGTACGCATCCAAATAGGTCTGTCTTATGGTCGGACGCTATCTGGAAAAAAAGTGTTTTTCTCGTCTGTACGCATCCAAGTATGTCGCATGCGACATGCGCTATTTGAAAATAAAGTATTTATCTCGTAAGTACGCATCCAAATAGGTCTTATAGTCGGACGCTATCTGAAAAAAACGTGTTTTTCTCGTCTGTATGCATCCATGTATGTCGCATGCGTCTTGCGCTATTTGAAAATAAAGTGTTTATCTTGTCAGTACGCATCCAAATAGGTCTTATGGTCGTGCTTTGTTTTGCTTGATAACACGTTTCAAGTTGTTGTTTTAAATCTTCGTACGTTAGTATATTTCGTGTCTCGAAGTCTTGCATGGCTTTACCCTTTAATTTAGTATACATGATTGCTTGCATTAATGATTCCTCGTCTGCGGGATTAATATTTTGTACCGCATACGTACATGCATTTAAATATTCTTGCAATTTTTGTCGCGATGATCCGTCAAATTCGGGAATCATTGATCGCGCTTCTCTTAATGGTAGATAGTGCGGGACTACGCTACGTCTGTTTCTAATATCGCGTTCAGTACGTCCGTACGTCACGTCGTGTGGGACATCGTTTATATTTGCCCGCGGCTCGTTAAAGTTACTTTGTTTTATATGTACGTTTCGCACTTGTTCGTGTAAGTCTCGTACTTCTTCTTGCATTTCTCGGAAACTATGTACGAGTTTGGCTAATAACAGATTACTAGTGCTTTCGACTGGACGACCGGCGTCTTCATAATTCGCGGCTGCACTTTGTCCGACCTGTTGCTCTCGCAGGCGTTCGATTTCTCTATCGACCGCGTCGTTATCCATATTTATTTGCGCTCGTGGCTCAAGAATATTAAGATCGTTAGATATTGGCGAATAATTTCTTCTAAATGTAACTCGATTACCGCGTGGTTCGTTTGGTTCGAAGTTATCGTTACTATTATCGTTATTACGCGCTTCGGGTGATTCAGAATTCGGATAACAATTTTCTAAATTTCTTTGCACGCTATCTCGTATGTCGCGAATTGCTTCTTCGGCTACTTGTATCGGTGGTACAAGTCCTGCTCTACTAGCCAATCGTGCTGGCTCGCTCAAAAATCGCGGGCTTTGAAATCTAACTCGCTTTAACGGTTCCGACATTTAATTGTAAATTTTTTAACTTACATTAGTAGTACAATGACTCGCATGGTCGCGTATCGGGTTGCTTAGCTGCTGACGCTGCGTGTTGACACGTTGGGACGTTGTCCGTCGGCGATACGTTGTCCGTTGGCGGTGCGTTGTCCGTCGGCGTTGTGTTGTCCGTTGGTGTTGCGTTGTCCGTTGGTGTTGCGTTGCCTTGGCGAAGGTCGTGGATCGACGTTGGTCCTTGAGCGCTGGTGTTTCCTTTCGGCTTTCAGCTGTTTGACCGTGATTTCTTTATCACTATCGTCCTTATGTGTTGCGTGCTGATGTGTTTGAGTCTGTCTGCTTTAATCTAGCAGTTACTCCACTCGATTTATTAATTCTTTATATTCTCTTTTTTGTTTCAGCCGTTAGAGGTCCAGGATATCCGATTTCGGCATCATCCCACCGCTGCCACCAAGATGTTGTGCCCGAGACGGCACAAGAATTGGGATTTGTCGGGAAATGTCAGAGACCTCGAGGCCGTTATTTTGAGAATGTTATTACTATTATTTTTATTATAATTATTAATAAATTACAGACTTAATTCTTTATTCTATATTGGTTGACTTCTTTGAGCCTTCTCCGAATCACAATTCTTAGATTTAACACTTTGTCGGCGTTTGATTAGCGGTTTGCCCCAGATTCGCACTAATTATTAATTGACTTTCACTTAACGACTGTCCGCCGCGGGTCCGCGGTGAACGGTTTTTAACACCTCTTTTTAAGGGTATTTTGGAGGGGATCGCCTAGCGACATGATCATATTTGGTTATGGGGATTTCCGGCGATCGTCAGTTGCTAACGAAGGAGGTTCAAAGTCGAAACCCTTCGTTAGCATTTTTCTGCGTTTCCGGCAAACTCGCGCGTGGTTCGCTGAGGCGGCGGTTTTTTACGCGGTTCGCGAACGTTCTAGCGAATATTAAAATATTAAAATAACATTATAATCTCGCGGATTATAACAATATATATACTATATATACACATACCTTACGCGCGCGCGTGTGTGTGTGTGTGTGTGTGTGTGTATACGAAGTATATGCATATGTGTATAAAAATATTTATTTCTTTTTCTTAATCTTTTTCAGCCTATTAATGAGAAAGTGTGACGTGCAGTCAATTGCAAGAGAAAGAGACCCGCAGGACGTTTGCGTCACATGCAATATGCATCGAATTTTGTGCCCGCTCCTGCATCGACGGGATACATGACTGCGCCTGTACCTGCTGCACCTATAAGATATGTGCCACCCGCACCGATTTATCCAATGCCGGGATACATACCGGCGCCTGTCGCGTCCGCCGCATCCTTCGTGCCCCCTGCATCTTACATACCGGTGGCATAAATGGGATATCCATCTGGATATACAGGGTGTTGAAAAAAAGTGTTACATATTTTGATAGCAGGTAGTATGGATCAAAACAAGAAGAAAAGATCTAATAAACATGGGTCCTAAAACTGATATCTTCAAAGATATAAGCTATTTTGTTATTTGAGCTCTTTGTCATTTTCTTATTAGTCGTGTCATCTTTAGAATGTAATGAACGTCTTAGAGAATCATGCACTCTTTCAAATCACGCACCATAACTTCATTTCTAAAAATTAATTCTCTAAGACGTAGGGCTGAATCATGTGTGGAAGTGAATGGCAATCACATAGAGCACCTCCTCTAATGCTGAGTCAGCATTAAAACTTTTTGTTTTTTTGTAAAAAAATGTTTTTATTTTGTTATGTTGTAGTACATTCAGTTTCTTTACTGCAGTTTTTTTATGGAAGATAAATGATTACATTTCATATTAAAATAAAGATTGTTTCTTTATCTCTCTTTGTTTATTTTTTGTTTTTTAAAGCACCTAGAAAAAAGATATCCCTATTGTACCCCATTCTCCCCTACTTCTTTGTTCATTACATTCTCAGATCACATCAAAGATGACAAGACTAATAAGAAAATGACAAAGAGCTCAAATAACAAAATAGCTTATATCTTTGAAGATATCAGTTTTAGGACCCATGTTTATTAGATCTTTTCTTCTTGTTTTGATCCATACTACCTGCTATCAAAATATGTAACACTTTTTTTTCAACACCCTGTATACTTACACCGCCGCCGCCCGGATATGTACATATGTAAAAAAAAGTATTTTGAAATATTGTATTGTATAAATGTTATTTAGACACATACCGCGCATACGTGCGCGCGTGCGTGGTATGTGTCTAAATAACATTTATTTGCATGATAATTACACGCACGCACGCGCGCGCACATATACCCACACGCACACGCATAAGCAAACTACAAACACACATTTTATAAACGCTTTTATATTATACATGGTGTCCCATTTTAAGTGTCTACCCTAAATATCTCTCTCATTTTTTATTTTAGAGAAAAATGGTTCAGACATGTTTTGTATGGTTTCGAGGGGAAACCATACCATAAGATGGTACCATTGATTTGACCTTGAAGAGTCATGACCTTTGAAGGTCATGTGAAGGTTACCTCAATTTTTTTAAATAGCACTCCTTATTTTTTATTACATATTCTTGTAGCTGACCTCAAAAGCTTTCCAAAACACTATAATCAAATGTTTTTTCGTGAAGTACTTTTCGAGTTATAGAGCTCCAAATTTACAAAATTTTGATAAAAATACAAAATATTTCGTAAAACATTCACTTTACGATAATTCTTACATGATGTAGCCAGTCAAGGCAAGATTCGAGCATGATCCTGCCAGTCAAGGCAAGATCCGTGCATGATTCAGCCAGTCAAGGCAAGATCCGAACAGTCCAGGCATCGCCACGCGGGCGCCCACGGAATACGCGAGGAGGAGAGTGTACCCCTTCTTTGTACAGCTACTGTCTTTTATTTCTAGTCCTGGCCTCTCGAACTACCTATCCATGATCGTCACTCTCGTATGTTTCGAGAGCTGTGCCTTATTCCATATATTCGTCAACCGATCAGCACGATAAGCGATATTCTCAGTTTCAAAATGTCGAAAAGACAGAAGAAAGCTTCATATTTAGTATGGGAAAATGATTACCTTTTTATTAAGGATAATAATTCATTACTGTGTCTCGTATGTAAAACTAGATTGCAAACTTTTAAAAAATATAATGTACAAAGACATTATGCAAAGTTCCATGAATTTGAATTTCAAAAATATGATGAAGAATTTCGTAAAACAAAAATAAGCGAATTGAAAAATGAAATAAAGTCATCCCAAAATTCTTCTAAAAAACAAGGTTTTGATATTGAGAGAAAAAAAGAAATTATGTACGCTTCATACGATGTGTCGCTCGAAATCGTTCGGAGAAAAAAAAATTTTTGTGATGGATTAATAATAAAAAAGCAATTAAAATGGCCAAAGCATTCAAGGAAGATTTATTAGCTGAAAAATTTAAATCTGTCCCCCTTTCTCCTCAAAAAATTGTTAGGAGAATTACTGACATTAATGAATATTTATGTAACAAATTAAAAGCTATAATAGAAAATGCAGTTTATTATTCTTTCTGTTTAGACGAGAGTACAGATATTTGTAACAGTCAACTATGTATTTTTATTAGAACAATACAAGAAGACTTTATAATTAATGAAGAACTATTAGGTTTGGCATCATTGCATAATATGACGAAAGGAATATTTATGATGCTTTCATTAAAATAACTAAAGAATTTAACGTAGATTTTAATAAATGTTCAACTATTGTCACAGATGGTGCCCCAGCAATGGTTGGCTTAAAAGAGGGTTTTTGTGGCTTATTAAAAAAATGATATAACTTGTTTAACCGTTCACTGCCTAATTCATCAAGAGGTGTAATGTGGAAAAATCATTAAAATATGCCATGCCATGAAATTAGTTACTTCAATTACTAATTTCATTAGAGGTGGACATAAATTTTTATTGCACAGACAATTTAAAAACTTTTTACAAGAGATTAACGCAACTTATAAAAATTTGCCTCTTCATTGTGAAGTACGATGGCTAAGTGCTGGAAAATGCTTGCAGTACTTTTTTGCTATAAGAAAAGAAATTCTGCAGTTTTTGCAAAAAGAAGTATCCAGTGATACTACTCATTTTGAAAAAGCTTTAATGAATAAAGATATGTTGAGTGAATTAGCTTTCTTAACGGATTTCACTCAACATATGAACAATTTGAATTTAAAGTTGCAAGGCAAAAATCAATCAATTAATGATATCATTCATTTTGTAAATGGTTTTCAAATTCAATTAAACATATTTAAAATAGAAATTGAGAACGAAAAATTTCATCATTTTCCTTGCTGTGAAGAAATAAAAAAAGAATATCCCGATATTGATTTTACTAGCTTCGGAGATTTAATTAACGAAATTGCAATTGAATTTAATTCTCGATTTAAAGAATTACTCATATTAAAAGACGATGTTTTATTATTTAATAATCCTTTGGCCGTATCAATTGAAAATCAAAATATTAAATATCGGATTGAATTGTGCAATTTACGAGCTGATCCTTTTCTTTCAATTAAGAAAGAAACAGGCATTGATTTTTCTAAACTTTTTTCGAAAGATTTGTATCCCGAGCTTCGAAATTTTGATCTTAAAATGGCTTCGATGTTTAGCACTACTTATTCATGTGAAAGTGCGTTTTCTTTAATGAAATTCATAAAAAACAAAAACAGGGCTTTATTAATGGATAATCAGTTATTAATTTTAATGCGAATTGCGATGAGTGAAATAGAAATTGATATAGAAGAGCTCGTGAACATAAAGTTTAATTATTAAATTATTTTAAAAAATTAATTCTTTTTATAAAATTAGTTAAAAAATTAATTTAAAGTTTTAAAAATAAAAAAATAATTTAAAAAAATAATAAAATATAAAAATAAAAAAATTTTAATCATAAATGTTAATTACTTTTTTCTTATATATAGTTTATTTGATTATATATATATATAATACATATACGTATATATATATATATATATATATATATATATTCACAATTATATGAACGAGTGCAATAGTTTCACTTCGCGTGATACATTCCTATTCTAGTCTGCATTTGTCAGCACGCTACAGTACGTGCACACGCCACGCACGAGTGGAAGGGACACAGAGAAGCTCGAGCTGTAGTTTGTGGGTTATGCCTCCAGTCAGTCAAGGCAAGAACCGAACATGATCCAGCCAGTCAAGCGAGATCTTTTGTGTACAATTACTTTAAATGTTCAAAAACTTGACCATTTACTTGTATGCATAGCTTTAGTCTATGGTGAAAGTCGTCTCTAACTTTTTGAAGAACACCTACATTAATATTTTTGCAAGCCTGTCTGATCCGATTTTTCATATTTTCAACGGTTGTAGGCTTTTGCGAATAAAATATATTTCTAATGTAGCCCCAGAAATAAAAATCTAGGGGCGTCAAATCGGGTGATCTTGAGGGCCATTCTTGAACTCGGCTGCCCATACCAATCCACTTATTCGGGAATCTATTGTTTAAATATTGTGTAACGGCTCGAGATCTATGTGCCGGTACGCCAACCCGTACGCCGGTTCTTGTTGGAACCACATTCGTCTGAGTAAATTCAAAAAATCATTGTCGCCATGTCTCAAGAGATTGGGCAGATCATCTTGAAGAAATCTTAGATAGATTGTCACATTAAAATTTTTTTCAAAAAAAAATATGGACCAACAATAACATCTCCCAGGATGCCTGCCCAAACGTTAATGGACCACTGCCGTTGGAACTCTTGGCTTCTCTGCCAATATGGATTAGCATCTAAATAATAATGGCAGTTATGTCTATTAATGCCTCCTCTATTACAAAACGTGGCTTCATCAGTAAAAAGCGTATCACTAATGAACCGGAGATTTTGTTGGATTTGATCTCGAGCCCAGTTACAAAAACATACATGGCGTTGGTAGTCCCTCTCTTCCAATTGCTGAGTTAGATGAATGTGAATGTATGGGTGAAATTTGTTGAGCTTAAGCACACGATTGATTGTTGATTTAGATATACCGTGTTGCTTCTCAATTTGTCTCGTAGAGATTTGAGAATTCAAAGCAACGGCACAATCAATCATGTGACTTCATCAAGACCCGATTTTTGCCGGTTTTTTTCTAAGAAAACTCTGTTCAGTTCTGTCGCAGAATCTTTTTATTATTTTCTTATTAGGATGGCGTCTGTCTGAAAATCTTTCAGCATAAAGCCTTTCTGTTGCCGAGTAATTATTCTTGGCCTCACCCAAAATGCGAATCATGTCCACAATTTCATTTGGTGGATAAGCAGCCATAATTATAAAGAAAAAAAGCGCCAAAATACCAAAAATTCCTGTCTTATCAAAAAAGTCAATGGATAATAATATGCGTGTGTCTCAGACTTCGCCAAAATACTGAAAGTTGCCCAAATAAGAAATTTGAAACAAACCTCTTGATATTTGTTTTATTAAAAGAATTGACAATTGTATTTTCACAATTGTTAATTCATTGATTATCAGGCAATACAGGATCTCGCCTTGACTCGCTGGTTCATGCTCGGATCTTGCCCTGACTGGCTGGATCATGTAAGATAAGACTATCGGAAAGTGAATGTTTTACGAAATATTTTGTATTTTTATCAAAATTTTGTAAATTTGGAACTTTATAACTCAAAAAGTACTTCACGAAAAAACATTTGATTATAGTGTTTTGGAAAGCTCTCGTGGTCAACTACAAGAATATGTAATAAAAAATAAGGGATGCCATTAAAAAAAATTGAGATGATCTTTACGTAACCAAATGACTCTTCAAGGTCAAATCAATATACCATCTTATGGCCCTCTCGAAACCATACAAAACATGTCTGAACCATTTTTCTCTAAAATAAAAAATGAGAGATATTTGGGGTGGACACTTAAAATGGGACATCCTGTATATACGTAACAATAAAGAATTTTCAAATATACTTAATTTTGTTTCCCATTTATTTTTGTTTCCCACTTTTTTTAACAATTGCATTTTCTTGTATCTTTGCTTTTCATACACTCATTCAGTTTCTTTCTAATCGCTCTCTAATTCACTTACAAATCCACTCGAACTTTTTTTCTTGTCTTTTTCTCTCTCTTCTGTCTCTCTCTTCTGTCTTTCTCTTTCTTTCTCTCTCTCTCTCTCTCTCTCTCTCTGTCCTTCTTTCTCCTTGCTCATTCTACTTTTATTTAAATTATTTATTTTTTTTATATTATTTTTTTCGTTTCTCTATAGTAAAATAAATCTTTACACACACACACACACACACACACACACACACACACACACACACACACACGCGCGCACACACATATATATATATATTGTGTTTTTGTCTTTACATATATATATATATATATATAGTAAAAGACAAAAACACAAATTTTATATATATATATATATGTATATATATATATACAGGGTGACCCATTTTAATCTCCCCACCTAAATTTCTCGGAACCTAAGCAAGATAGAGAAAAATGTTTTAGATAAAAGTTGAAGGGGGCAGAGGGGGCCACCTGATAGTGCCAACGACCTTGATCTTGAACTTGATTTTCAAGGTCATTTGAAGGTCAAAGTTTTTTTTTAAATGGGAACCCCTATTTTTGACCCCGAATCGGATAGAGCGGGAAAAAACGTCCGTAATGATATTTCAAGTTTGATTTAGTGATCGTGAGAATGTCAATTCAAGATCAAAAGCTTAAAAAGTACCTTTTTTTCAATGAAAACTTCTGTTTTTGACCCCGGATTCGAAAAGAACAGGAAACCCACCAAATCCCGTCCACCCTGACTTTAATTAAGTAGTGAGGACTGTTTCCTTTGGGGTGCTCGATTAAAATGAGTCCCCTCGCCTCTCACTATTCGGGGTGCTGGATTAAAGTGAGTCCCCTTCGCCTCACTATTCGGGGTGCTGGATTAAAGTGAGTCCCCTCGTCTCTCACTATTCGGGGTGCTGGATTAAAGTGAGTCCCCTCTCACTATTCTTAACATTTTTTTATTTAACTTCGACGCAAATGTTCGAAGTTACCTCCATTGCTTGAAGGCATAAATTTAATCGCATCTGAAAGTGGCGAACTGTGTTGAGCAAAGTTATTCGTGATATTGCAGCGCATGCTCGACGAATGCGATCTTGCATGTTTGCTCTAGTAGTGGGCTGTTGTTCAAAAACAACATTTTTCAAATAGCCCCATAAATAAAAGTCCGGGGATGGAGGTCGGGTGAACAAGCAGGCCAGTAACTGGACCTCCTCGTCCAATCCATCTGCCATTATAATTTGCATCCAAAAAATCCCGGACGATTCGAGAGAAATGTGGTGCTGCACCATTCTGCTGGAGCCACATTCTTTGTCGCGTTTCTAAATCAACATCTTCCATTAATTCAGGTAATGAATCTGATTCTGATTTCTTATTAACTATAAATAGGAATGCCTATCAACATTTCTGTTAAAAAAATAAGGACCGATCAAATGGCCGTTGACGATTCCACACCATACTATAAGGCTCCAACGCCTTTGATGATTTACGGTTCTGTGCCAATAAGGATTCACATCCGACCAATAATGGCAATTATGCCTATTGAGTTCTCCGTCACTCTGAAATTTAGCCTCATCAGAAAAAAGTACAAAGTTAAAAAAATGTGGATCATTCTCTATCATCTGCAAAGCCCATTGGCAAAACAAAATTTGCTGTTCAAAATGATTACCTTGCAACTCTTGCACTAAAGTAATATGATAAGCACGATGTTTAAGGGCTTTAAGAATTCTCAAAAAAGTTTGTCTTGGTATGCCAAT
Source organism: Camponotus fellah (assembly GCA_030586385.1). Classification (NCBI taxonomy): domain Eukaryota; kingdom Metazoa; phylum Arthropoda; class Insecta; order Hymenoptera; family Formicidae; genus Camponotus; species Camponotus fellah. The sequence goes on along the minus strand of JAPIVC010000380.1, from coordinate 99,064 downwards.
TTCTCTTTCAACTCGGCGACTGCTGATATGAGGTTCAAGATGAATAGCAGCAAGAACAGCAACAACACGTGCATCATTTTCGTCATATTCGTGGTGCCTGCGCTGACGAACCATATGTCCATCACGAGCTCTTTGAGTTAAGTGACTTATTGTTCTATGATCTGGGTGTCGTCTATCAGGAAACCGTTCAGCGTAAAGTCTTGCTGCGGCACGATAATTATTTTGACATTCCCCTGAATCCATAATCATATCTACAATCTCATTGGGCTGATAGTCAGCCATTTTTAGAGGTGTTAATCACTTTTACAAAATTCAAATAACAAAATGTCAATCGGAACCTTCACCTTTTTTGAAAATCTGACATTATCAATAAATAATTGAGAGTTCGATCAAAGACATTTATTATCAGAAATTTCTCAATTATTTGCGTATCTCGCTATATGGTTCGAGTATGAGTCGAATATGGTTACTTTTTAAGCTTTCGACCTTGAATTGACATTCTCAAGATCACTAAATCAAACTTGAAATATCATTACGGACGTATTTTCCCGCTCCGATTCCGGGGATTCAAAAATAGGGGTTCCCATTTAAAAAAAAACTTTGACCTTCAAATGACCTTGAAAATCAAGTTCAAGGTCGTTGGCACCATCAGGTGGCCCCCTCTACCTCCTTCAACTTTTATCTAAAACATTTTTCTCTATCTTGCTTAGGTTCCGAGAAAGGTGGGGAGATTAAAATGGATCACCCTGTATACAGTCGATATATACAGTCCTTCCAAAAAAATCTTACAAAGGTAAAAAAATACACCAAGTACATAAAAAATATTCCACTTTGCATGCAACAAAATATTTAATAAAAAAATACTTTTGTACAAATTTATAAAAATTTTCCCTCAAAAAGTATATATAATTTTCTTTAAGAAAATCGAAACTAAATATGAAATCAATAACACAGGCCCACAAAAAAAAAGTACCCTGTGCTGGCAATCTGACTAGGCTAGTTTTATGTATTTTGGCCCGCTGAATTCGAATCTGACGTTAAAATTGTTCCATCACGTCACAGTTTTTTTAAAATCTCAAAAATAGACAAAAATTTCGACTTTAAAAACCGATTTTCTAGGGTAATAAGGCTGCGCTTGAAGAAAAAATTACTGAAATCATATTTTAATGTATTTTCAGACATTATAAATCCAAATCCGACCTAGAATATAAACGTTGTGCTCAATTTATGATGCGAACTGGACCTAATGCCCGAATAATGTGTCTTATGATCGTCTGCGCTTACGCACTCTTTTATCTTCAAATGACCTGTGAAGTGAATTTCTCTTACGTTTTTTTCTTTCTACAATATTTTTCTCTTTTCATCCAACAAAAATCTGCCGTCATATTTTCATCTCATCGTTCTTGATATCGGCGCTCTATTTCTTTAACATATATATATTAAAGAAATGAAGCGCCAATATCATGGGATGAAAATATGATGGCTGATTTGTGTTGGATGTTAAAAAGAGAAAATATAGCAGAAAGAAAAAGGGGAAGAGAAATTACTTAACCTTTTTCTTCAAGAAGCGCAGTACCCTAGAATGTCAATTTTTACGAAATTTTCGTCTATTTTTGAGATTTAAAAAAAACTGTGACGTAATGGAGCAATTCTGACGTCAGATTCGAATTCAGTGGGCCAAAATACATAAAATTAGCCTAGTCAGATCGCTAGTACAGGGTACTTTTTTTTGTGGGCCTGTGTAATTAATTAGCCAAGTATATTGAAGCAATTGATAGGGATTTCTAATTTAAAATATTTGTTACAAATTCAATCTTGTATTTATATTAGATTCTCGATAAAATGAAAATGATTTTCAAAATAAATTCCAAATAAATTTGGAACTAAAAAAAGACCAAAACTTACAAAAACTTGGCATGCTCGCGTCACATTATAATACATATAATTTTACAAAGTTTACAAATTATATATTTATAATTAATTTCAATTATAGAAATATGTGAATTATAATACGACTCATTTTCATTTTGTCGAGAATATAATATATAGATGCAAGATTGAATTTGTGACAAATATTTCACATTACAAATCCCTATCAATTGCTTCAATGTACTTAGCTAATTAATTATTGATTTCATATTTAGTTTTCATTTTTTTAGAAAATTATATATATTTTTTGAGGAAAAATTTTTTTAATTATTTATTATAAAAATTTTTTTAATTAAACGTTTTGTTATATACAAGGAAATATGGAATATTTTTTATGTACTTGGCGTATTTTTTTACCTTTGTAAGTTTTTTTAAGTTACTATTTATAAGTAGAGATTTTAAAAATACTCTATCATTTGATTTATACATAAAAATCAAATGATGGTTAGATACTTCTTTTGTTCAAATTATAAAGAAAACCTCCTAATATGTTGTACATAAATAAAAATGTATACAAATAAAAATGTGTCGAAAAGAAATAGCAAAATGTCTAATATTTATATTTTAATCTATCAATGGAAATTGTTATACAAGTGACAAAGGTAAATGCGCCAATTTTTCTATTAGAATTTCAAAATCTGTCAGCAAGTTTAATCATCGGATTAAAATTTTTTTATCAGTATATTCGCACATCGGCAAAAAAAAATTCGTAATATATAAATATATTGAAATTGATTTTGTTTTAAAATAACGATAAAAATGATAAAGACAATAAAAATAACGGAAAAAAACAGCCGAGAATGACATTCGATACCTGTTGACGATGTTTCACACATTCGATTTAATTTCCTTCGATCGAATTTCCGAGTAATCTTATAATATGATATTTTGTTCTATTCTATTTGCACTTGTTATTTTATGAGAATGAATTGCGCGTATTCCGTGCTCGTTAATTTATTGAGCTCTAGCGTAATCCGTGTTGAATATTATATTGCAGTTGCTACTAATAAATTATTCCAACTGATTAACCGTATGATCTATTAAATCTTATTTTTCCCGGAAATTGCGTCATTTAATACTGAATAATACAATTTGTAAACGAAAAAAATTTATAATGTAAAGAGAACAATTACAAAATATGCTACTTAACGTTCATAAACTGCAAGACATAGATTTAATACGTATTATATTTATTATAATAAAATAAATAATATTAAAAGCTCCTCGAAATTAACAAATTAAAATGAATAATAAAAAGTAAAGAGCCAACGCAGTTGTAGGGCATGAAAATACTTCTTCAAGACCATCAATTTTAAGGATCAATTTTCATTCTTCTTTATTTCAAACGTTTCGGACTCAATTCGAGCCATCTTCAGTGAATTCTAATAAAAACAAGAAACAAAAATATGGAGATCGCAACAAAAACGCAATAATAATAAAAAACGCAAGAGAAAAGAAAGCATAGTCACATGCATGCATTGTCTTTAAGAGCGACGCGACTTCGTCAGACTGATCCCCCCGAGAAATTCCGATGCAAGTAGTCCCTTCGACGATGCAAAACGCGAAGAGCGATGCCAGCAAAAATAAATATAAATCTAATCGAGTCTTTATAAAAAGTTGATTTACGCTGGTCAAAAATCACTTACTCGGACACGAGAAGACCGGCACAACCGACACGAACACTCAGCACGCTAACAGTCGCCTAGGCCGAAAATTCAAACGGCAACGATAAAATGATGTCAAGCGATTGAACAACAACAAATCATAAACATTGAGGACAAAACCAGTCAAACAGACAACAATTAAATCTTGGGCATGTTTTCAATTATCGACAGACACGAAGTATTTAGTTTTAAAGTGTCGCTTTGGAGATTCAACGCATTCTTTTGGCGCTTAATGTAAATCATCTCCGATATCAATCTTTTCCCCAAAAACGCTTCTTCATCCAAAATCTCAATCTCATCAAAATCAAAAGCATGATTAAGCGCTCTATGTTCGGCAATGACAGATGTAAGATTCCTTCTATGTTCTTTAATTCTCGTTCTTAGCAGCGTCCAATTTGTCCTACATAAGAGGGGTCGCAATCAATGCAGTTAATCTTGTACACTATATTATTGCGCGAATCCTTTTGTAAACTATCTTTGCCGACTTTAATAAATTGGCGCAGGTTGTTTATCCCAGTGTAAGAAAGCTTGACATTAAGATCTTTGACACAATGTCGATTAAAATATGCAATCCTACCTTCATCTCTGTTAACATCAACCACGCTCTCACCATCAATCAAACCGATATCACGTTTGTTATTAAATCTATGAAATAGAATGCTAAATCGATCGACAATTGTATGAAAAATTAGGAGAGCGGGTATCCATTGTTTAAAGAATGTTAACAACAAATTCAGATTTTCTTTATGAAATTTTGGATGAGAAAGCCAAAAAACCTTGTCTGTCAAACCGATTATCGTGCCCTTTTTCTGACACAGGGGTGTCGCGACTCGAAGTGGAGGTATCTTCCTGAGAAAGTCGATTTGTGAAACCAATTGAATATAATGTGTCCATTTTCTAAAATAATTGTGATGTCCAGAAAATTCAAACGGTTGTCGACACTCTCCTCTATAGTGAACTGTAACCTCTCCTCTATAGTGAACTGCAACCTTGTGTGGAACGAGTTGAAAGTGTTAAATATCGTTGAGCATTGAGGAGGGTGCCGCCAACACGATGTCGTCAACATATTTAAAATAAAACGGAAGATCCATCGAAAGAGTCGCGATCGCCCTTGACTCCAAATCCTTTTGGGAAGCGTGATCTCCGCGATGGGCAATAATAATTGGGCAAAGATTAATATCGGAGATGATTTATATTAAATGCCAAAAGAATGCGAATCTCCAAAGCGACACTTTAAAACTAAATACTTCGTGTCTGTCGATAATTGAAAACATGCCCAAGATTTAATTGTTGTCTGTTTTTGACTGGTTTTGTCCTCAATGTTTATGATTTGTTGTTGTTCGCTTGACATCATTTTATCGTTGCCGTTTGAATTTTCGGCCTAGGCGACTGTTAGCGTGCTGAGTGTTCGTGTCGGTTGTGCCGATCTTCTCGTGTCCGAAGAAGTGATTTTTGACCAGCGTAAATCAACTTCTTTTTAAAGACTCGATTAGATTTATATTTATTTTTGCTAGTGCATCGCTCTTCGCGTTTTGCATCGTCGAAGGGACTACTTGCATCGGAGTTTCTCGGGTGGATCAGCTCTGACGAAGTCGCGTCGCTCTTAAAGACAATGCATGCATGTGACTATGCTTTTTTTTCTTGCGTTTTTTTTATTATTGCGTTTTTTTTTGCGATCTCATATTTTTGTTTCTTGTTTTTATTAGAATTCACTGAAGATGGCTCGAATTTAGTCCGAACGTTTGAAATAAAGAAGAATGAAAATTGATCCTTAAAATTGATGGTCTTGAAGAAGTATTTTCACGCCCTACAACTGCGTTGGCTCTTTACTGCCTTTTTTTATTCATTTAATTTGTATATTTATTTGTAATTGTAAATTTAATACTTTAAAAAATAACATTTAAGAACTTTAAAAATAAGAATTATATAAATAAATTGAAAGAAATTAAGTCTATATGTACTAAACAACAAGACAAGAAAACTAGTGATTAAGAGAATTATATAATATGTCTTTGATTTTATATATCTACTCGTAGATTTGGGATAGATGAATAATATTTTATATACTGGGTGCAAAAAGTCTTGACATGGTTGAATATCTCAATAAGGAAGAGTTTTATTAGAAAGTGTTTCAGACAGAAGTTGTATGGCTTGGGGGACATAACATGATATCATTAGTTTGACCTTGTAGAGTCACCTGAAGGTCACATGAAGGTCACCTCCAACTTTTTAAACAGGACATCCTACATAATTTTACATATTCTTATAGCTTGCCTTATGAGCTTTCCAAAACACTATAATAAAGTATTTTTCATTGATTTCATTTACTTTCCGAATTATGAGGCTTAAAATAATTTTTCAATTTTACATAAACCATAAAATATCTAGCAAGATATTCATTTTTCAATTATCTTACCTTAATACTTTTATGTACAAAATAATGAGAGGAATCAATTTGTGTAAAGAAAACATGTAGTTTTTTTTGAGAAAAAATATGTGCAATTATATTGCGACGCCGTTGCCTACCTCGAGAACGCCGATCCCGAGAAGGTAGCGTGCAAGTTTTGGCCGATACGAAAATTCCCTATATATTTTTTTAAACGATATCTCCAAAATAGGTAACATACAGTATCTTGTAAGCCTCTCAAGAGAACAAAATTGGGCGCCAGGTGCGATCTTCCGCGCTACGATACAGTAAGGAAAGGTTTCGGTAACCCAGAGCTCAGTATATGGCAGAGGGGGATTCTTTGTGAATTAGAGAGAACGTTAGATGACTTGCAGGGAGATAAATGACACTCAGTTTATCTTATAATTAATTAGAATATATTAAACAATTATAATACAAAATGAAAGAGGTCACAGAAATAATAATAGGAAAGAAAAGAAAAAGACAAGATTCGATACCGCGAAAAAAAAAAAGAAAAGGATGAACGTCGGTATATAAATGAGTAACGGTAATTTGAAGAAAAGAAAAAGGATAAGATTTATAATGTATGACACGAAGGTCGAATATAATTGTAACGAAAACGATTGATATAATACACGTGATAATAATAATAATACAATGATAAGACGAAACGAAAACGGATATATCTTCACGACAGCGATGGATAAAATCTACTAACAATAAGCGATGAAGTAAGCTGTAACACTCGAAATATAATATACGTCAGATTTCAGAATACACCCAGAGGCACGAGCCTCACCGAAGCTTTCGATATAAATCGAATTAAATTTCCTAAAATAATTAGCGGTAATTAACGGTATAGATTACAGGAAAATAGTCGATAACGAACTGCATATAATAAACGAGCAATATATGATACATTCAGAGACACGAATCTCACACGAAATTTCACGATATAAATCAAACAGAAATTTTCATAAGAGTCGGCGATATATTACGGCAGCAAATTCAAGGAATATAACAAAAGTTATTATTAATGGTAATCTCGTACATAAGGCACTGATATTATCTTACATCTTTAACGGTATCGTCACGACCTTTCGCTCAACAACAACAATCTTGACTCTCGAACGAGATAGCACAAACGAACTTTAACGGCCATAAATTTCAACGGAGGTTTCGCGATTTATACAATTCTTGCCGAGCAGATTTCGCATACACGGTATCTCTTGCTCGCAAAGAATGCTCTCGCAAATCCCGGTAACTTACGCGATACGGAAATGTCTGACCTTCGTCACCACGCACGATCCAAATTCGATACGAGACGTAACGGTATTACAACGGAACGAAAATGGTACGATACAGTACGGTACGGTATACGAAACGGACGAGACGATAAGATGACTGTCCGGGTGGACCCCTCGAGAAGGACGAATCCACAACTCCCGGTATTAGCTGGCGTCCAGCAACGACACGCGCGAGAAAAGCACACAAACTAACACGGTAAATCGACAATGCGAACACCGTCTTGCGACGATATCTAACAAAGTTTGACGCCCCCAGCGGGAACGTCGGGGAATCATTCGGCTACCTGGGTGGCGGCTTACAGTTAGTCGGGCGGCTGCGATAAAGTCCTCGGTGCTCGTTTCCCCCTTCTGAGTGTTAGGTCGGCCGCACGGCCCGGTCCCGGTGACTCGAAATGACTGGCTCCGCAAGGCCCTCGGGTCCCGCGCTGATTTTCCGCTCCCGTCGACTTTGAAAGTGGGCTGTGTCCGGTTCTTTGGAAGTCTTCGGGGTTCCCTGCAGGGAGTGCCTGGGGACAGGGTTTGGGCCTCCCGTCCCTTCCGGGTGTCCCCGTCTGCCCTGGAGGGGCCCGCCCGTTTCCCGCCGGATCCCCCCGCATTATTCTGAAAATATTCGGAATTAATATCAGGCTGACACTCGATTCACGGCGGCGCGGGATCCCGATACGTGACCTTCATTCGCGGAGGCCTTTCACTCTTCCTATCCTCTTCTCTTGCGGTATCCTTCGGGATCTTCATATAAATCACGGTATTGCACGCTCGCCCAGATCACCGCACTCTGTCTAAATACCTTAAATCTATAACTTAAAATTGATCCTAGCGGATAATTAAAGTCTCCCAGCAGGCGCGATCCCGCGCTTTATCATCTCGGCGGTGTCACTGTGACGGAGCTCAAAAGCATCACGTCACAATATGTTGTTTTTTTAGAAAAAAAATTTACAATTAACATATATAAAACTAAGCTTTCAATTCATCATGTATAACATATATAAAACTAAGTTTTTTTTTAGATTTAATTAATCGAATTATTTTGAAAGAGACCTAATTAATAATTTTTAAACAAACATTATTATTACTGTTTTCCCCAAATAATAATTAAATCCATTTTGTGATTGTAGAATACTTTGGATAGACAGAATTGAAAACATTCATCGACTTTCTCTTCGTATGGATAATATGAACTCGATATATGAACATATTCATTATTCTATGAAAGATAATTTGGTTCCATAGACGACTGTGGTCATATCGAAATATAATCTAGATCATTAGTAGGTTTATAAATAACTGTATAAAAATTGATATAAAAATTGATATAAAAATTTCTGTAATATCTAACTTATTTCTATGTTAATAATTATAATTTCGCCTTTTAAGTTGTATTATTGAAGAAAAAAATCAAATATTTTTTTTGGCGGTAAGAAGAAAAATTTATCAAGTATATATTATTACATTTTATCATTGTAGTCTCTGGAGAAAAAAAGATTACGATACAATGTAATAAATGTATGTCATCGTATATATATGCAAAAACTTAAATTCCTAGACCTATTCTGACCCTCATCTACGTTTGTTTACATTAATTATGTAATTATCATTCATCCTATAATACATTCTATGTCCTGAACTTGAATTCTAGATTTGTTAATTATTCATTATCATTCTACGTTTTATATGTCTTATGGACAAAAACTGTATCGAATAAAATTATCGTTAAATACAGGAAAAATTTAATTTAAGCAGCTGGTAAGAACAAAAAAAAGTTTGAGATCTGAAAATCTCAAAAATTATTAATACTCTAATCAAGTTAAAAATATATAAGCACACAATAAATACGCGAATTCCTGATAAATAAGCTAATCAAATGAATGAAAAATTAAATCAGTTTTAATAGATCAGCATTTAATTGTTAAAAAAAGGAAAAATTATTTAAGAAATTAAGGGAGGACACCACTGTAAAATTTTCAAAAATCGATTGTTTGGAAACACTTTTAAAAAATTGTTTGAACCTTCAAAAGTACGATATTCGTTTATAGCTGAAAAAAATTTTTTTAAATGGTTTTCGAGCTTTTTGTAGGGGCGTCTCCGAGCGTTTTCGACAATGCGACGCAAGTAGACGCAGTTCTCTTTGACCCTTGTGAGTTTATTAGCAGCTCGGAGAGAAGAAAACAAGGCTGATCTCTACGTGGAAGGGCAATAGTACGGAGCTGAATCGCTGATTAAAGGAAAAAAAGAATTTCTTAAGTTATAAACAATTGGTACCGGAAAACTTTAAACGCGTTTTTCTCAAAACCATGTTTGTGAAATCGGCACGCAGCAGAACTCAAAAATTTTCATCCGATTGACTTGAAATTTTAACTGTAGCTTCTTAGATCAATTTAACAGTCAAGTACGAGTGCTTTTTTCGATTAATTAAAATTTGTAAAAATATCACTTTTTTTTACGAAAATTAAAGGTCGAAAAATTTTTTTTCAAACTCGTCTCTTTTTTTTTTAAAATTTTTTTATTTCCCCTTTGTGACTGCTAAAACTAATATAATTAACGAAAATATTTCATTTTTTGTTCCAGAATTAAATTTACGACAGTTCTACTGCGTGCCACGGAGAGAGTTGGCTGAAAAACCAGTAGTGCTATAGCAACACGCGCGCAGCCATTTTGTATTTTTTTAACAAATAAAAAATTTTTTACATATTTTGACATATGTCTATAAAGCCTAAAAGTTCTTTTGATCATATATTATATTCCTTTCTCAAAAAAAAGAATAAAAGGGCAGGCGAAAATGGGCAGTTACAGTGATGTCCTCCCTTAATTAAAGGCATTTCTCATATACATTCTTAGGATTAAGTTTGTATATTTTAAAAAATTAAATTAAAAAGAATTAGAATACAAATGTTACGTCCAGACCCCGGAAAGGATGCCGTGAGAAAGAATGTAATTTGGAGGATCTCTGCCAAGTAAATTCTGACAAATTGGCAATATATCCCAGAGTTTTAGCTACACTGTCAAAGATATCAATCACATTATGTCAATAAGGATCTTTATATTTTGATGACAAAAATATTTCAGACGAAACATTGACTAATTATATTAATTTAAATGGCGATATATTTTTTTCATGGTATTATGCAAGAAGCGGATATTCAAATGAATAATGATAATTCTGGAGAGACATATCTATATCAATTTTCTTATAAAAACGAAACCTCATTCATGATGAAAATTCTCAATACTGATTTTCCAGGTATAGACGTTAATAAGTTTAAAATGATAATGAACTTAATATAAGACTCTTTAATATTGAACTGTATATATAATGTTGTATAATGTTGAACAGTATATGCGAATGCATTTATATTTTATGTAATTAAAATGCTATCTCTAAGTAACATTTCTACATTATACTTAAAAAAAATGTGAGTTTATTTTAAAATATTTTTTTTTAAACTATATTTTTTTTTTAAATTTTAATATTTGTTTCGATTTAAAAATAATAAATATAAATTTAGAATAAAAATTATATTTGTGTTTTTAATTAATTTACTATATTACAACGTTTTACAGGTGTATCTCATGGCGAAGAAATCAGTTATTTGTTTTATCCTAATATATAATAAAAGAATTGAGATAATCAATATCCGCGCCTGATTCGGAGGATTATAAGATGATAAATCGTTTAACGCAGATGTGGACAGATTTTGCTAAAACAGGGTATTATAAACATTATATTTTTATGTGATTTTAGAGATTTTATTATAATAATTAATTTTCAATTTATTTCCAGGAATCCAACATCCGGATTTGACTCCAATTAAATGGACACTGTTAAAACGCGGAGATGTATATGATTATTTAGACATTGATGTCGAACCTCGAATGAAAATTTTTCGTAAAGTGGAACAGCGCTGGGACTGGGAAAACATAAGCTATAATTATTCTGTTTACAAAATTTAATCAAATTTATTAAATTTATCAATAAAAAAATTGATTTTTTAGTATATAGATACTCTTACATTTTACGATAATAAATATATTTTTTCCTTATTTCTTTTGTACTTCAAATTATCAATCAATTTGCATCATAATGTAATGCGTTAGTTGCTTATAAAGATAATAAAAAATAATATTAATTCAAAGTGCTTTAGAAATTAGAAAATGTGAATAGGTATGTTTTATAAATCAATTTTTATCGTTTTATCGTTTTTTATCAGGACATTAGCCCAATAATTGTCAAATTTATAAATCCTTAAAAATAAAAAATTTTTTGCAAATATTATTTGTTATTATTTGTATAAATAATATCATTGGTAATAAGAGTCTAGTGTGGTTAACGTTACACAATATTTTATTAGAAATTCAAAAAAGATATTCATGAATAGATATAAATGTAATCGAATCGCGAACGTTTCGACCCTATTTTTGGGTCATCTTCAGCGCAACAAGAAGGCAGATTATACAAACAGGTTATTACAATAATTTTTAAAAATAAAAACAATAGTAAAGAGTTAAAAAATTAAAAAATCTTATAGTTGAAGCGGTGTCTCGTTATTAATGTCATTTTGACGATGTCTGTAGAGAAGTCAAACAATAACAGCAAATTAATAATATATAATTGAAATAAAATAAAAAGAACAAGTCAAAAAATAAAAATCAATTAATGAAAGGTTCAACTTACTCCCAAACATCGAAAATGCTGGCCCATCAAAGGGTGGAGAGAGACCGATCATCGTCTCAAAAACGATAAAATTTGACTAGTACTCGGGACGGGCCGAGGTTCGTTTATAAAGGTGTCAAATCAAGTCAACACATGCGCAAATTGAGACAGTTATTTCAAACTACGAGAAACAAGAACACTCAAATTTTTGATAAATTATTAACAATGTTCGAATAAATATCGGGTAAACGTTCCGTGTCAGTAAAATATTGTGTAACGTTAACCACACTAGACTCTTATTACCAATGATATTATTTATATTTAATTTTATATTTGTTGAGTCTGACATCTTTAACTAATTTATTATTTGTAATTAATAAAATTTAAAAAATGATAGATAACTATATCTCTATTTTCATTAAATTGTAGATTATGTTAAATAACGCAGACATTTATTTTTTTTTTCCTCTAATAACAAATTAACTTCTCACCTATACAAGATTACGAAATTTTTGAGTACAATAAGATCATATGAAAAATGAATGTATCAAGGAAAATCACAATATAAAATTTAACGAGAGATAAAAAAATACATAAACATATTTCAACACAATAATAGTGTAAAATAATATATAATTACATAATTAACAATATAGATTCAGTAATCAATAATTTTTTTCTACATATGTTCTATATATGTATTAAACATCGATTAAGATTAGAAGGAATCTATTGCATATTGAATATTCGCATTATGTCTTATTGCATTTTAAATTTAATTGAAGCAGTGTCAATTGGATTCTTTATAAAGTCAATCAAATATATTGATTACGAGATTGCAACGTCATGTCTATAGAGTATTATAAAATGATAAAAATGCGCTTTCGTAATTATTTGCGAAGTTTTACTTCTATTATATGCGTGTAATGTGTGTGTTTGTGTGTGTGTGTGTGTGTGTGTGTGTGTGTGTGTGTGTGTGTGTGTAATGCGTCTAAAGACTAACTGTAAATGCATTTTGTAAATTTTTTTTTATTTATAATCATATATGAAATTTATGTTTTTCTTTCCTCACAATCTAAAAATAACATAGTCTAAATTAATGACTATAATTATTAAACATATTTTCGTTATTATATTTCGTAATTTTATTACTGTAATTAAAGCAAATTGATATTATTATTTCTTATATTTTTCAATATTTTGTATTATTATTATCATATTTACCAACGTTTCTTATACTATTTCTAAAATATCATAGATTTGTGTGAAAACATTTGTGATATTATTGTAATCGTATTGAAGTTATCAACAATCAGATTTATAAATTTTAAAACTATTTTTATTATTAAAACATTTATAAGTGTTCGCGAGAGTCATCGATGTGCCGCGATAGCGTAGAATTAAGGAAATGTTTACGCAAATAAAGTATTAGTCACACGTAACGTTATGTAGAAAATGAATTTATTAAAGAGTTATAAAAATTAAATATAAAAATGAGTAGAAAGTTAAACGGTGTAACTATTGTAAAGTAGTTTTACAGAAGCGATGGTACGAGATATACACGATGTAATTAAGCATTTTTACAAAACGTGAGATAAAATATCTCAATCTGTTGAACTGAAGCAGTAAGACAAAGAGTATCAAAACGGATGAACTAAAATCGTGTGTGAGACTGGAAAGTTTGACTGTCTACGTGAATTTTCATCCCCTTTTATTAAGCGTGATTTCGAAATTGTTTTCCACATGGACCAATGAATCTTAAATTTGGCGGTGACTTCAGGGCGCCGCGCCTCATAGGCTATCGATGAGATTTGAATTTTCGAAGTTGCTATGCGCGATATGATTTTCAATTAGCTAATTAGCAATCAGCTGCTTGCGTAATGCGGTTACGTGCTCGTGCGTTGCATTCCATTGACGATTGACTTTGTTTTCGTAAATGTTTTTTTATCTTGTTTATTGAATTGTCCTTATATATTTAGAAACTATATTATTAATAAAGAACTTAAACGCACGGGAGTATGAATATATTAATATGTTTTGAAAATTAATGTATATAATGAAAATTATAAATATATATATATATATATATATATATATATGTCTACAGCCGTTAATATATATCGCGCATACATAAGACTAATTAATATATATATATATATAGGGTGGACCAATTCTGTCTACCTGGGATATCTTCGTTATTTTTAGAGATACAAAAATTTTGTACTTATAAAAGTTGTACGGTACCAATAAAGCCGTAATATCCTACTAATAATTTTTTTGTAGGTGGAGGCGCTTCAGAGATTTTAAAGTCATCTCCATTTTTTTAAATGGAGAAATTTTTTTAATGGAATCCCCCATTTTTTATTATCTATTCTTATTTTAGTTTATTTCTCGAGCTTTCCAAAATACTATAATAAAGTATTTCTTTATTGAGTACTTTTATGAGGGTTAAAATCATTTCTTAATTTTACATAAACTATAAAATATCTAATAAAATATTCATTTTTCGATTATCTTATCTTAATGCTTTTATGTACAAAATAATGAGAGGAATCAATTGGGGTAAAAAAACATACAGTTATTTTTAGGAAAAAATATGAAATTGTTAATTGCAAATTACATTTTTTTTTTAAAAAAAACAACTATTTTTTCTATACACCAATTGATTTCTCCCATTATTTTGTATATAAGTATTAAGGTAAAATAATAAAAAAATGAATATTTTACTAGATATTTTATGGTTTATATAAAATTAAGAAATTATTTCAAGACTCATAACTGGAAAAGTACTGAATGAAGAAATATTTTACAATGTTTTAGAAAGCTCTTGAGATAAGCTGTAAGAATAGATAATAAAAAGTGAGAGATTCCATTTAGAAAAATGGAGATGATCTTGAAATCTCTGAAGCCTCCACCTACAAAAGAAATTATTAATAGCATATTACGATCATCTTGGTATCGTACAACTTTTATTAATACAAAATTTTTGTATTTCTAAAAATAATGGAGATATTCCAGGTAGATAGAATATTGATCCACCCTGTATATATATATATATATATATATATATGTAGGGTGAGAGAGAGAGAGAGAGTTTGTGGGAATGAGAGAGGGAGAGAGAGAGAGAGAGAAAGAGAGAGAGAATGTGTGGGAATGATTTTCGTTCGGTGGCACGTGTCAGGTAACAAGTGTGACATAAATGAAGATAAAATGCAAAACGCAGTGCCTTTGGAATATAGAGTCGAATGTTTGAGAAAAATATGCATGAACACAGAGTGTGGTTAGAATGCATACCGAGAGCATCAAGTCGAGTGAATCTCCTTTATTGTATATTTTTATCAATAAATCGCTTATTAACACGCCTAATTTATCTCATACTTTATCCCACATATTAATTTGGGGGCTTGTCCGGGATAAAGCTAGCCAGTTCGGGATAAAGCCGGTGTGTCGCGGTAAGACGAGTTGCGCGAAATCGAGAGACGTGACGAGTGTTGCGTGATCGTGAAAGAGTCCACAGTGAGAATCAATGACGTAGGAGGCGTCAGTGAATTAACGTATGAACTATTTGTGAGAGATTCGTGAGGGACAGCATGAATGCTAGAACCGCGAACGACTTATCATTAGAAGAGCTAAAAGACGAACTGCGAAAGCTGCAACTATCAACCTCTAAACAAAAGCGAGTTGATAATCCGTTTACACAGAGTAAACTCTTCTGGTATCTGGACTGAGAAGCTATCAGAAGAACAAGAAGAAACTTGAAGCACAAAAAGATACTAATATGACGACAAATGGAGGAAATATTTCTAAGATACAAGTGCAATTAGAAAAATATTCCCAGACGTGTGCTCGAGGAGAAATTGAATACGTTGAGACGAGAACTTGAATCATTAAGAGCAGTACAGCTCGTGCATCAGGATCGCGCATTGAAGAAGAGCCTGGTCAAACACAATCAAAAGTCAGCATAAATGCTATAGCCGAATTGTTACTTTTGACGGTACGATGAGCAATTTTGAGACATGGGAAAAACAGCTACGGCTAGGGAGACGGACATATCGATTGAGTGATGAACATACAAAACTATTAATTGGTATGCGACTTAAAGGAAAAGCGTTGGAGTGGCTACATTCGAAGCCCAAGTTTCTTGAAATATCTGTGGAAGCATTGCTCTGTGAGCTCAAAACCATGTTTGACCTAGCATCGGGTTAGCAGAATGAAGCTACGCAAGGATTTCGAAGAGCACGAATGGAAAAAAAGCGAAACATTCAGCGATTACGTACACTAAAAAGTTATACTTGGAAATCGTATTCCGATTGACGTGGACGAGATTGCCGAATACATCATCGACAGCATTCCCGACCGCATGTTAAGAGACCAAGTGCACGTCAGCAGCTTTAAAACTAAAACAGCATTGCTGGAAGCGTTCGATCACATTAAGAGATAAAAAATACCACACGACGAAATTCAACGAGGGAAAGGCACGAGTAGACAAAAGATGGAAAGAGTGAGCAGAAAACATTGAAAAGCGAAAAGAAAAAATTGCTTCAACTGCGGCTTAGCTAATCTTAGCAGGGACTGTCTAACGAAAGAAAGCGGATCTAAGTTTCAATTGTGGTGAGCGGGGTCATATTGCGGCGAAATGTAAGAAATAAGCGGAGGTAAAAAAATACTTATGTTGCGACGAAAATAATTCAAACGAAATGTCATAAAGAAGTTGCGATCAACGGTTGCAAAATTATCGCTTTAATTGATACGGGAAGCGACTTAAGTCTCATGCGCACGGATCAATACATTGAGTTAGGATCGCCTCGATTAGAGGATAAGGAAATGCGATTTCGTGGCGTAGGATTAAATGAAAATGTAACGCTAGAAGAATTTCGTGCGGAACTAACAGTCGACGGGCGTTCTTATCCTATTCTCATTCGAGTTGTGTCTAACGATAACTTATAAATTTCTCATTGGCATTGATTTCTTAAATACAGTTGAATTACGCGTAAAGAACGGAAATGTATCGATTAATCCTTTAGAAAGGATAATTAATAATAAACATGAAGACTTGCCTGAAATATTTCAAATAAATTTAGAATGCGAGAAAACCGACGAAGTGGACGTGACGCACATTACGGATGACAAACACCGCTTAGCTCTTGAGAATGCCGTGCGTAACTACCATCGTCTTAAAGTTAAAGAAACGAACGTTAAGATATCTATAGTTTTGAAAGATAAAGAGCCAATATATCAAAGGGCTCGACGATTATCGCCGTTAGAGAAGGAAAAAGTATAAATGAGTATATTAGCGCGTGGATTCGAGATGGCATTGCACAGCCTTCTCTTTCTAATTATGTCCCGTAGTTTTGGTAAAAAAGAAGGACGGAAGTACTAGATTGTCGATTATCGACAACTTAATAAAAAGATTGTATGCGATAGATATTCACTTCCATTCATAGAAGATCAATTAAATCTTTTGTAAAACGCGAGATATTTTAGTACGTTAGAATTGCAAAATGGTTTTTTTCATGTTCCAGTAGATAAAGAGAATCAAAAATATACAGCTTTTATAGTTCCTAATGGACGTTATGAATTCTTAAAAGTACCATTTGGTCTTTGCAACTCATCATCAATTCTCCAACGATTTATAAATGCAACTTTTAAAGAAAAGCGATTCGCAATAAAATAGTGCTAATTTATTTAGATGATTTGATAATTCCTTCCACAAACAGAGATACGGAAAAAAAATAAAAAATTTAGAAATAGTATTAAAGATCGTGAGCGAGGCAGGACTGATAATAAATTGGAAAAAGTGTTGCTTTTTACAGAGAAGTAGAATTTCTTGGACATTGGTGGAAAATGGTCGAATATATCCGTCCATGCATAAGATCGAAGCAGTATATAAATTTCCAGAGCCAACTAGCGTAAAACAAATGTAGAGTTTCCTCGATCTGAGTGGTTACTTTAGAAAATTTATACAGTATTCAATCATAGAAGTATTCAATCATAGTGCGTCCTTTGACTAACTTGCTTAAATCAAATGCGAAATTTCAATTTGGATAAGACAAGAAACAGGCATTTAATTGTTTGAAAGAAATTTTGTGCGATAGACCTGTATTACGTCTATATATTAGGTGCGGAAACAGAGTTATACAGGATGATTTAAAATAACCCCTGTGTCCCTGAAATGACATATTATTGAGTCAATTCTAAGACGATTTTTCCTTTTGCAAAATTTCGTCCCAAGCTTAGTTTTCGAATTATTAAAGAAAATAGTTAACGCGTGACGGGTCGGATACAAGAGGCAGGCAGGAGTGACGCGATTCACTGTCAGACGCGGGTGCTTACGCGGGGCGCCTGCTGCGATCAGCTGGTCGCTGCACAGACACACATGCGAACACATACATTCTCTGTCTGTCTGTCTGTCTCTCTCTCTTTCTCTCTCTCTCTCTCTCTCTTTCATTCGTTCACTCACTTGTATTTTTTTTATGAGAGAGGGGAAAATGCATTTTATGCATACCCACCGATCGATCCAGTGAGTTATGTGGGACTCGAGTACCAAGTCGAATTACTAACTCGGTACTCCCTACCCACTAAAAACCCCTATCTTTTTATGAATTTTCTTTGACACACTGTCCCTCTGTTCTTCCCGAGATCTGTTTTCACATAACGTCAAAAAATAGTTATTATTACCTTCGATGACTTTTAATGTATTGCTGTAATTGCTTGAAGGAGAAATGAATTTTCCGATAGATCGTACGTTCTCAAATTTAACGTAGATATCACGTTGCATAAAATAGAAATTTACACTAAATTATTAACTGAAAGTTTTTCTTCTCCCATGTATTCTTTTATAAACTTTAACGTAATCACATTTATTTACTCACTCGACGAGACGAGAAATTTACTAATGACTATCACTAATCACTATTAATCTCTGTCGAATAATAACTTTTAGCAATTAAAAATCACTTGATAAAAGAAACACGCGCGGACACGTTACTACACGACGCGACGACGCGACAATGCGACGATAAGAGTACCTTTTCATGGTAGCGACGAGCGACGAGCGAGCAATCGGAGCGTTCGTAATCTAACACAGTTTTACCTATACAGGGCTTTCGAAAAGTAACGGACCCCCCCCCTATTTCAGAATCTATCATAGGGCAAAATGACCCGAACAAAAGTTTTATGGTTCATAAAGTTCTGTTTCTTTGTGACCTCAAATTTGACCTTGATCTTGACCTTGAAGGTTTTTTGAAGGTTAATTTGCGTTTTTTAAATGGGAATTGCTATTTTTGACCCCGGATTTGGAAAGAGAAATTTTACGTTCAGATATGTAATCTTGTGATGATAAAAATGACATTCAAATCCTACTTTTATCCTACTTTTAGCGCTATCCAGGAACAACGACGTAGTAGAATTCTGTTCCCTTTGGGGTGTTTGGTTAACGTGAGTCCCCTCTCCCCTCACGTATGGAATAATGAGGATCTTCGATGAATGGTCATGTTTGAGTTAATTACCTATTTGAACTCAGAAAATGAACATATAAGTGAACAGAGAAGTTATGCTCAGTTTCAATAGTTAACTAAATAATTGCAACAATTCAATCAATCATTAAAAAACCCTCGAGATATCATGTAAGATATGGGTAAATACCTAGTACATTACGATACAAGTGCGGAGGAATTAGAAATCGCCCAAATCTCGGAAGTTGGACGCACGAGTCAAAGACGAGTAGATAATTAACTCAAACATGGCACACAGGCCATAAAGGACAACAGGCTTGACCTTGACAGGTATTGCGACAATTTAATGAAACTTTCAGAGTAGAGGAAAATCCTATCTCCAAAAGTACTGTTGTATGTACAATTCAACGTTTTCAGGAAACTGGTAGTATTAAAGATCGTGAAAAACCTGGTAGATCTAAGTCAGCAACGAATGATGAAAAAATGTTAAGTGTCTTACAGTCATTCGTCGAAGATCCTCATTATTCCATACCTCGCGTTTCACAAAAGCATGAAATTGGGGTTGGATCTGTACATAAAATTCTAGGCTCAACAAATGGCATCCATATAAAATCCGTTTGGTTCAGGAACTATCTGAAGATGACTTTGACAGACGAGTGGAGTTTTGTGAAATTATGATGCAGATGATTAACGATGATCCTTTACTCCTTAACAACATTATCTTCTCCGATGAGGCCACATTTCAGTTAAATGGACAAGTAAATAGACAAAATAGCAGATATTGGAGTGATGATAATCCTCATTGGATGAGAGATGCTCACACCCAACATCCGCAAAAAGTTAATGTGTGGGCTGGTATTTTCAACGGTAGACCAGTTGGGCCATTTTTCATCGAGGGCAATTTAACAGCTCAGATGTATGAAAACATGCTTCGAGAACAAATTATACCAGCCATACGGAATTTAGCAGATGGTAATTTTGATGACATTTACTTTCAACAGGATGGGGCTCCTCCACATTATGGAGTTAACGTTCGTCGATATTTGGACGAAACATTTCCTGACAGATGGATCGGACGTAGGGGTGCCATTGAATGGCCAGCTAGATCTCCAGACCTGAATCCTCTAGATTATTTCTTTTGGGGGTACTTAAAAGGGAAAGTCTATACTACGAAGCCTGAAGATTTAGATGATTTGCGCAATAGGATAACCCTGAAATAGACGCCATACCAGAGGAAACTTACAGGAATTCGGTTTCAGGGTTTTATCATAGATTAGCACATTGCCAAGCAGTTCAAGGGCAACAATTCGAACATTTGTTGTAAGATGTTTCAATCAATCTAAATAATGAGTCGCGAGAAGCACCCCAAATCGTGAGAGGCAAGGGGACTCACGTTAATCAAGCACCCCGATTCGTGAGAGGCGAGGGGACTCACATTAATCAAACACCCCGATTCGTGAGAGGCGAGGGGACTCACGTTAATCAAGCACCCCGATTCGTGAGAGGCGAGGGGACTCACGTTAAACAAACACCCCAAAGGAAACAGAATTCTACTACGTCCACGTCGTTGTTCCTGGATAGCGCTAAAAGTAGGATAAAAGTAGGATTTGGATGTCATTTTTACCATCACAAGATTACATATCTAAACGTAAAATTTCCCGCTCTTTCCAAATCCGGGATAAAAAATAGCAATTCCCATTTAAAAAACGCAAATTAACCTTCAAAAAACCTTCAAGGTCAAGATCAAGGTCAAATTTGAGGTCACAAAAAAACAGAACTTTATGAACCATAAAATTTTTGTTCGGATCATTTTGCCCTATGATACATAGATTCTGAGATAGGGGGGGGTCCGTTACTTTTCGAAAGCCCTGTATAGTTAAGCTGTGTCAGTGACGAGCGACCACGAGCAACGAGCGATCATTGTACGTGAATACTGTGAAATAAACCATTGACAACTGTTAACTGTTCTGTTTTGTTTTTGAATTGTATGTAAAATTAACTTTACTTTGTGTTAGCGTACAATAGTTTAAAAGAAACATGTCAGATGAATATGATGCATGGAGCAAACACTTAGTATGGTACACGCGTTACTTAAATTATCAATTCGAATGTGCTCAAATAATTGCGCAACAATGTAACAATGCACACAAACAAAAATTAGCTCATGTAGCAGAGTACATTTTGAAAAAAAAGAAGAGAAATTACTCAAAAAAACGCTTTTGAGTGTCACCAATATGCTCTCAACGGGAACAACATGGCTTTTTTTTAGGCAATACTGCCATCGCTTCAATTAGAAGATCTAGAATTTTATAACTACTTCAGAATGTCCTCAACAAAAATGGAAGAATTGCTAACTTTAGTTGGGAAGAATTTAATAAAACAGAACTACATCAGAAAACCTATACCACCTGCACAGAGATTAGCTTTAACTTTGAGGTATGTACAGTATATATCAATTGTTTAAATGTAAATTAATGATATTAATGATAAATTAATCATAAATTGCTATACAAATTAATTTTCTCTATAAGTGTGTTCTAAGTTAATGCGCTAATTACACATTTCTTGTTCAGATTTCTGGCCTCTGGAGATTCAATAACGTCAATGCATTACCAGTATTTAGTTGGCGTAACAACAGCAGCATCATTAATGAAACATGTGCCGTTTTGTGGAAAAAACTGCAGCCGTTATGTATGCCTGCTGAATTAAAAAAAAAACAATGACTCAAGTAAAAGATTTTGAAGAAAAGTGGAATTTTCCACAATGCATAGGAGCCATCGATGGGAAGCATGTTATTATTCAAGTATGTACATTATTTAATTGTATTACATATTATTGCATTACAATTTATGAATGCTGAATAATAAATAGTAAAAATAAATATTAATATTTTTCCAGTGCCCAAATAATGCCGGCTCAATGTATTTCAATTATAAAAATAGTCATAGCATTATTTTATTGCCAATGTGTGATGCCGATTACATATTTACTTTTATTGATATTGGATCGAACGGAAGGAGAAGTGATGGTGGAATTTTCAAAGATTCATTGCTGGGACAAAAATTAGAAGGGAACAAAATGAATATTCCAGATTCACCACCTACAGGTGATGGAAGAGCAATGCTTCTACCTTACTGCATAGTTAGTGATGAAGCTTTTCCTTTAAAAACATATCTCCTTCATCCTTATCCTGGAAAGCAATCAGTTCAATTGCCAAAATGTATTTTTAATTATCGTCTTAGTCAGACGAGTAATTGAAAATATTTTTGCCAGACGAGTAATTGAAAATATTTTTGGTATATTAGTTGCTAAATGGCGTATTTTTAAGAAAAGCAATAATAGCTAATGATTCTAACGCTGTAAAAATAGTCAAAGCTGCTGTGATTCTTCATAACTGGTTGCGACGACATGATTTAGACAATTGCCCAGAAGTACCGTACGTTTCAAAAGAGCTTGATCAAGAATATTGTAATGATTTAATTGTTAATAGTACTCGGAGAAATGAAGAACACGGAAGATTAATAGATATCAACCGAATGGGATCAAACAATGCCACTTATACAGCCATTCAAATCAGAACAGTTTACTTCTTACTTCAACAATGAAGGAGCTGTGAATTGGCAATATGATAATTATAAACTCAACTATAAATTGTAAAAAAAGTTACAAAAATTATAGATTTGTATTCTTAATTACTATTGCAACAATTGAATCATAACAATATACGGATTTGAATTTGACTAATTATAAACAACTTTTTTCGTCTTTCTCTCAAAATTTATATTATATGTAATAAAATAAAGTGTAGATTTATATTATATGTAATATTATTTATATTATATGTAATATGTATTATATGTTATAGGTAATTTATATTATATGTAATAAAAGAAAGTGTAGATTTACAAGACGTTTAATAAACATTTATACAAAATATTATGATTGTTTTAACCCGAGAACTGATTTAAAATGGATATATGTGGTGAAAATAATAAATAGCACTTTGGTTCGCTCGCCGTTTTGTATCAAATCGCGTTTTAGGTCTAACATATTTTGTTTAATCCGCGCATCGACTATAAAATTATAAAATTCGCCATTAAATCCGTAAACAATATTCGTCCCGTGCATCATTTACTATCTTCATCCGATTGTCCCGCGTTTGTTCTGTGTAACACTTTCGTTATTGTGACAAAAAATTATTTATTACTTATATAATTAATATTTAACAAAAATATATATATTAATATATGAACAAAAACTATAAAAAGTGTTTTTGCTGTGAACATATGTTTGATGATTAACATAATTTTTAATGTATTTCTATAGAGGATCTATCCATTGTCAGGTGAAGTGAGGAAACTATAACTACTATTTACATACATGTACAAAAAACTATACTATAACTAATTATTATTTACATATATGTTGCTACGCCATTGCCCACCTCGAGAACGCCGATCTCGAGGAGGTAGCGTGTAAGCTTTGACCGATACGAAAATTCAATAATTTCTTAAGCGGTATCTCGAAGTTATGGTAATGTACGGTATCTTATAAACCTCCCCGTAGGAGAGTAAAGTTGAGCGCCAGGCGCGGTCTTTCGCGCCATGATAACGGTACGGTAAGAGATTTGCGGTAACCCAGAGCTCAGTATATGGCAGAGAGGCAGGATTCTTTGTGAATTAGAGAGAGAACGCTAGATGACTTTCGGGAGAGAGAAATGATCGACACTCAGTTTATTTTATAATTAATTAGAATATATTAGACAGTTATAATACAGAATGAAAAGATGACAGAAATAATAATCTGAATGAAAAGAAATAGACAAGATTCGATATACGACGACGAACAAAGAAAGAAAAGATGAAATATATAAATGAGTAACGGTAATAGAAATTTGAAAGGAAAGAAACAGTATAAGATTTATAATGTATGACACGAAGGTCAACTATAATTGTAACGGAAACGATCGGTATAATGCACGTGATAATAATTGTTACGTCCAGGCCCGAGGAAAAGATGGGCCGACGGAAGGGCGTAACACTAGTATCCCAAGAGCAGGTACCTTAAGGGCAGATGTCTCGGGTCGAGCGTGCCTGCGGGGGAGCCAAAGATAGGTCAACGATCGCAAGAGTCGATCTTACACTATTTCTGGTCCGAATGTTCGCTCGACGATCTCCTTTTTGGTAAAGGAACTTAATCCTTTTTACCCGGGACGGGACCAAGTGCGATTCAGGAGCGTGGGTGAGGAGGGGGGGTCGATTGAGTTGAACGCGAAAGAATAAGTTTAACTGAATTTATTATACATTATAATAAGAAAGAAAAGGTTGTATAAACAATTAATCACAATTCTATACGATCTTAAGTGATACAATATTAAATGGCTGTGGTGTGTGTGTGTGTGTGTGTGTGTGTGTGTGTGTGTGAGTGTTGAAGGGGATCTAGTCAAAATCGGGAGGATCTGGAGTTGATTCGTGGGGTGGAAAGAGCGATAACGGTGGGAAATCAGAAGGATGTCAGTACAACACGGAAATTAAAAGGATGTCAGTACAACACGGAAATCACAGTTTCCGTGTTGTACACGGGAGAGTAACTAGGAAGGAGAGTTCCAGGAGATAGGTATGGGGAGTAATTAGGAGGAGAAGCTTGAAGGGATGGACATGAGGAGTCTCAGATATCCCTTTGGATATTGCTTAGGACTATTCGAGCGATAGGAAGGTTAGTGTTTATTTCATTTATATTTAATGAATATGAAAGAAGGGTCGACCACAGCTAGCAATTAGCGAGTATGGCGATTGCGACGGTACCGAAGTCGCTTTGCTTGGGCCCTAGTGGACTTCCTCGAGGCGAGTTCCACTGGCGAAGCGATTAAATAAATAGAAGAAGTAGACGGGAGAGGAAGTTCGTAAAACAAAACAAAAAACTTACTATTTATAGAGCACGAGAATTAGCGCAAGCTGATGTAGTGTTTGCTGGAGGCCCCCTCTTGGTGTCGAGGATGAAGATTTTTTTAACTGACTCGATAGTTACTGCTGATGGCCCTTCTTGGCGTTGAGGATGACAAGGTTTTTATTGAACTGGCACTGACTTGATAGTTGCTGATATAATAATGACAACGAAGACTTATAAATGAAGGAATGAATAAATGAATGAACGTATGTGAATATGAATATAATGTGAATATAAAATGTGAATATAAAATGTATATAAAATGTGAATATCAAATGTGTCGATTCGTTCGAAGTTCGCGCTTATATACCGTTTTTGGATTACCCTCTTCTAACGTGAAGAATACGGGGAGTTGACGAATAGAAACTTTCATTAGATTTATGGTCTCTTCCCTGCCCCCACTTATGAGTATTTTAGAACAAATGTAACAAATCAGAATTTTATTACATTCGTTCGCGAATAGGAGCGCATCTTCCAAAACGGGGGAACTTAGAATTCTCTCTATGTATAAAATCTAGTAATAAGAAGCGACGAAGTAAGCTGTAACACTCGAAATATAATACACGTCAGATTTCAGAACACACCCGGAGGCACGAGCCTCACTAAAGATCTCGATATAAATCGAATTAAACTTTCTGCAAGAATTAGTGGTAATTAACGGTACAGATTACAGGAAAATAGTCGATAACGAACTGCATATAATAAACGAGCAATATATGATACATTCAGAGACACGAGTCTCACACGAAATTTCGATATAAATCGAACGGAAATTTTCATAAGAGTCGGCGATACGTTATGACAATAAATTCAAGAATATAACAAAAGTTATTAACGGTAATTTCAAGTACACAAGCACTGATAGTGTCTCACAATCTTTAACGGTATCTTCATGACCTTTCGCGCTCAACAACAACAACCTTGACTCTCAAACGAGATATCACAAACGAACTTTAACGGCCATAAAATTCAACGGAGATTTCGCGATTTATACAATTCTTGCCGAGCAGATTTCGCATACACAGTATCTCTTGCTCGCAAAGAATGCTCTCACGCAAATCCCGGTAACTAATACGCGATACGGAAATGTCTGACTTTTGTCACCACGCACGATCCAAAATTCGAGACGTAACGGTATTACAACGGAACGAAAACGGTACGATACAGTACGGTACGGTATACGAAACGGACGAGACGATAAGATGACTGTCGGTGTGGACCCCCCGAGAGGGACGAATCCACGACTCCCGGTATCAGCTGGCGTCCAGCAACGACACGCGCGAAAAGCACACAGGGTTACACGACAAATCGACAATGCGAATACCGTCGCCCTGCGACGGTATCTAGCAAAGTTCAACACCAGCTGCTTCCGGGAAAGAATCGTACGGCTACCTGGGCGGCGGCTTACAATGAATCGGCGGCTGCGTTAGAGTCCTCACTAGGTCGTCTCCTCGGAAAATTTTGACGTCTGCACTAACTCGAGGGTCACCGAACAGTGACACGAAATTACTGGCTCCGCGAGGCCCTCAAGTCCCGCGCCGATTTTCCGCGCATCCTGTCGATCTTTCCAAGAAGGGGTCGATATCTCCGCCCCTTCGAAATTCGGGATGCTGGACGGCGGGTTGCTTCTTTGCAGGGATGTAGAATCCGCTGGACGATGGTTGAGACTTCTCGTCCACGTGGACGCGACAGGCTGGCCAGGCCTCGTCCGTCTACGGTATCTCTTTTCCCCAGTCTGCAGCTTGGGCGATTGTCCGTCGTTTCGCCGTTCGGATTCCCCGCCGACGTTACTCTGAAAATATTCGGGATTAATCTCAGGCTGACACTCTTACGGCAGCGCGGGATCCCGATATGTGACCTTCATTAGCGGAGACCTTGGTCCACTCTTCTTATCCTCTTCTCTTCCTTGCGGTATCCTTCGGGATCTTCCTACAAATCACGGTATTGCACGCTCGCCCAGATCGCCGCATTCTGTCTAAATACCTTAAATCTATAATTTAAAATGGGTCTAATCCTAGCGGATTATTAAAGTCCCCCCCGCAGACATGAGAAACGACCTCGCGCACGCTTTATCCCCTCGGCGGGGTAACTGTGACGGAGCTCAAAAGCGTCACGTCACAATGTATATTAGCGTCGCTCTGCTATTTTTTCTAGCTCTGTAAATAATGTATTCATCAAAGCTCTTTTAACATTTCGATCACGTTCATCTTCAATTTCTTTCAGCGAGCACTGAATAAATATTCCAAAAGCATTATCTGATGATTCCGGAGTTGTTGTTGAAAGTGGAAGTGGTATATCAGAAAATTTAAAGATATTTGTAGGAGTACTATTTGTGATAGCTTGCACCACTTTATCAGCTAACTCCATATCTGAGTTTCTGGCATTTTTTCGTGTATGTGACACAGGAGATGAAGCAATCTCATCATCAATTGATACTTCATCTGGTGGAATGTGACATGTACTTGTGGAGTCATTACTTTGTAGCGTCATTGCATCTAGAATGTTTGAAGCTGTAGATTTGTCTTGAAGATTCACATCATTCATAAAAGACATAATATCGCTATATATCCATCGCTTCTTCTTTTTAGCTGCTGAACTACTTGCATTACCTTTCTCACTATTCACAGATCTTCTATATGAATCGCACAAATTTTTCCATTTTTTCTTTAAAGTGATCACAGTGTAACCAGACCCAATGGCAGCAGCAACTTCTTCCCATAGTTTTTCTTTATTTTCTTTACTTCGCTTTTCAAGAGGACTTTTCAAATTCTATAGAGGCTCTCTTTCATGAATGAGGTGAATGAGTTGTTCTTCTACACTTTGGGATAACTGATTATCTGAACCTGTTGATGCTAATGGTTCTGTGATAATTTCTTCACCGCCATTAATTTCACTTCGCCTGACAATGGATAGATCCTCTAGAAATGCATTAAAAATTATGTTAATCATCAAACATATCTTCACAGCAAAAACACTTTTTAGTCTTTAATAATAGCATGAGAATATCGCTTACCACACTGAGGGTATACATAATGGTTGTCATCAATGTATACTTGCGGATATCCTTGAAAGCAATCGTGGTTGTTGATTTCCAGCCTTTCGAATATTGTTTCGCATACAGAGCAAACATACACTGTATTTGTTGATCCTAAATATAAATTCAATTTCAATAAAAATACTTATTAAACGTTTGTTATTTTTTGTTATTCAAGGTTATAAATACCGACAGTTATTGATTTTTAACAAACAAAGTAGTAATTACTTTTATTCATTACTTATCTCCAAATTTGCATCGTTTTCTTCCATTTTATCATTATTTTTTGAATATTAAAAATACTTTAAATTTGGCTACCAAAATCAAATCGAATATGTTGTCGCTGGTTGTCGCTTGTAATTAAAAAAATAGAACTACAAATGCGACGAAAAACATGGCGCTAGCGTCGCTCGTCGCTCGTCGCTACCATGAAATGGTACCTTAATTATTCGGCGACTGCAAACTGTTTCTTGTCATGATAGGTTGCGGTAGGTTAAGGTACTACTGGCGCTATCGAATGCGATCATGTGTTCGATTAAAGAAACATAATAAAGATTTAACATATTAATATTATTACTACTGCAATTTATACTATAACAAAACTAACTATAACAAAAATCTGCTTGCAATCGCCGAGTAATTATCGTCGCATTGTCGTGTCGTCGCGTCGTGTAGTAACGTGTCCGCGTGTGTTTCTTTTATCGAGTGATTTTTAATCGCCAAAAGTTATTATTCGACAGTGATTAATCGGACGCTATCTGGAAGAAAAGTGTTTTTCTCATCTATACGCATCCAAGTAAGTCGCATGCGACTTGCGCTATTTGAAAATAAAGTGTTTATCTCGATAGTACGCATCCAAATATGTCTTATGGTCGGACGTTATCTGGGAAAGAAGAGTTTTTCTCGTATGTACGCATCCAAGTATGTCGCATGCGTCTTGCGCTATTTGAAAATAAAGTGTTTATCTCGTCAGTGCGCATCCAAATAGGTTTTATGGTCGGACGCTATCTGGAAAAAGTGTTTTTCTCGTCTGTACGCATCCAAGTTGTCGCAGCGCTGTAAAAAAGTGCTCGGCCAAGTATGTCGCATGCGACTTGCGCTATCTGGAAAAAAATTGTTTTTCTCGTCTGTAGGCATCCAAGAATGTCGCATGCGTCTTGCGCTATTTGAAAAAAAGTGTTTATCTCGTCAGAGCATCCAAATAGGTCTTATGGTCGGACGCTATCTGGAAAAAAGTGTTTTTCTCGTCTGTACGCATCCAAGTATGTCCCGTCTTGCGCTATTTGAAAATAAAGTGTTTTTCTCGTCTGTACGCATCCAAGTATGTCAATGCGACTGTGCTATCTGGAAAAAAAGTGTTTTTCTCGTCTGTACGCATCCAAGTATGTCGCATGCGTCTTGCGCTATTTGAAAATAAAGTGTTTTTCTCGTCTGTACGCATCCAAATAGGTCTTATGGTCGGACGCTATCTGAAAAAAAGTGTTTTTCTCGTCTGTATGCATCCAAGTATGTCGCATGCGTCTTGCGCTATTTGAAAATAAAGTGATTCGTGTCATTTGGAAAAAATTGTTTTTCTCGTCTGTACGCATCCAAGTATGTCGCATGCGTCTTGCGCTATTTGAAAATAAAGTGTTTATCTCGTCAGTACGCATCCAAATAGGTCTTATGGTCGGACGCTATCTGGAAAAAATGTTTTTCTCGTCTGTATGCATCCAAGTATGTCGCATGCGACTTGCGCTATTTGAAAAAAAAATTGTTTTTCTCATCTATACGCATCCAAGTATGTCGCATGCGTCTTGCGCTATTTGAAAATAAAGTGTTTATCTCGTCAGTACGCATCCAAATATGTCTTATGGTCGGACGCTATCTGGAAAAAAAGTGTTTTTCTCGTCTGTACGCATCCAAGTATGTCGCATGCGTCTTGCGCTATTTGAAAATAAAGTGTTTATCTTGTCAGTACGCATCCAAATAGGTCTTATGGTCGGACGCTATCTGGAAAAAAGTGTTTTTCTCGTCTGTACGCATCCAAGTATGTCGCATGCGACTTGCGCTATTTGAAAATAAAGTGTTTCTCGTCGTACGCATCCCAATAGTCTATGGTCCGCTATCTGGAAAAAAAGTGTTTTTCTCGTCTGTACGCATCCAAGTATGTCGCATGCGTCTTGCGCTATTTGAAAATAAAGTGTTTATCTCGTCAGTACGCATCCAAATAGGTCTTATGGTCGGACGCTATCTGGAATAAAAGTGTTTTTCTCGTCTGTACGCATCCAAGTATGTCGCATGCGACTTGCGCTATCTGAAAATAAAGTGTTTTTCTCGTCTATACGCATCCAAGTATGTCGCATGCGTCTTGCGCTATTTGAAAATAAAGTGTTTATCTCGTAAGTACGCATCCAAATAGGTCTTATGGTCGGACGCGAAAATAGGTCTTATGGTCGGACGCTATCTGGAATAAAAGTGTTTTTCTCGTCTGTACGCATCCAAGTATGTCGCATGCGACTTGCGCTATCTGAAAAAAATTGTTTTTCTCATCTATATGCATCCAGTATGTCGCATACGGCTATTTGAAAATAAAGTGTTTATCTCGTCACTACGCATCCAAATAGGTCTTATGGTCGGACGCTATCTGCAAAAAAAGTGTTTTTCTCGTCTGTACGCATCCAAGTATGTCGCACGCGTCTTGCGCTATTTGAAAATAAAGTGTTTTTCTCGTCTGTACGCATCCAAGTATGTCGGGTGCACTTGTGCTATCTGGAAAAAAATGTTTTTCTCATCAGTACGCATCCAAGTATGTCGCATGCGACTTGCGCTATCTGAAAAAAATTGTTTTTCTCATCTATACGCATCCAAGTATGTCGCATGCGTCTTGCGCTATTTGAAATTAAAGTGTTTATCTCGAAAGTACGCATCCAAATAGGTCTTATGGTCGGACGCTATCCGGAAAAAGTGTTTTTCTTATCTGTATGCATCCAAGTATGTCGCATGCGACTTGCGCTATCTGAAAAAAAATTGTTTTTCTCATCTATACGCATCCAAGTATGTCGCATGCGTCTTGCGCTATTTGAAATTAAAGGTTTATCTCGTCACTACGCATCCAAATAGGTCTTATGGTCGGACGCTATCTGGAAAAAAGTGTTTTTCTCGTCTGTACGCATCCAAGTATGTCGAATGCGACTTGTGCTATCTGGAAAAAAAATGTTTTTCTCATCAGTACGCATCCAAGTATGTCGCATGCGTCTTGCGCTATTTGAAAATAAAGTGTTTTTCTCGTCTGTTCGCATCCAAATAGGTCTTATGGTCGGACGCTATCTGAAAAAAAGTGTTTTTCTCGTCTGTATGCATCAAGTATATCGCATGCGTCTTGCGCTATTTGAAAATAAAGTGTTTATCTCGTCAGTACTCATCCAAGTATGTCGCATGCGACTTGCGCTATCTGGAAAAAAATTGATTTTCTCGTCTGTACGCATCAAAGTATGTCGCATGCGTCTTGCGCTATTTGAAAATAAAGTGTTTATCTCAAGTACGCATCCAAATAGGTCTTATGGTCGGACGCTATCCGGAAAAAGTGTTTTTCTTGTCTGTATGCATCCAAGTATGTCGCATGCGACTTGCGCTATCTGAAAAAAAATTGTTTTTCTCATCTATACGCATCCAAGTATGTCGCATGCGTCTTGCGCTATTTGAAATTAAAGTGTTTATACCGTCAGTACGCATCCAAATATGTCTTATGGTCGGAAGCTATCTAGAAAAAAAGTGTTTTTCTCGTCTATACGCATCCAAGTATGTCGCATGCGACTTGCGCTATTTGAAAATAAAGTGTTTATCTCGTCAGTACGCATCCAAATAGTTCTTATGGTCGGACGCTATCTGGAAAAAAAGTGTTTTTCTCGTCTGTACGCATCAAGTATGTCGCATGCGAATTGCGCTATCTGAAAAAAAATTGTTTTTCTCGTCTGTACGCATCCAAGTCTGTCGCATGCTTCTTGCGCTATTTGTAAATAAAGTGTTTTCTCATCTTTACGCATCCAAGAAAGTCGCATGCGTCTTGCGCTATTTGAAAATAAAGTGTTTATCTCGTTAGCATCCCAATGGTTCATTTCGGCGGCATCAAATATGTCTTATGGTCGGACGCTACTGGGAAAGAAGAGTTTTTCTCGCACCCAAGTATGTCGCATGCGTCTTGCGCTATTTGAAAATAAAGTGTTTATCTCGTCAGTACGCATCCAAATAGGTCTTATGGTCGGACGCTATCTGGAAAAAAAGTGTTTTTCTCCGTCTGTACGCATCCAAGTATGTCCATGACTTGCGCTATCTGAAAATAAATTATTTTTCTCCTTACGCATCCCAGTATGCGCAGCGCCTGCGCATGAAAAAGTGTTCTCGCCGCACCGTGCGCGCCGTTACGCATCCAGTATGTCGCATGCGTCTTGCGCTATTTGAAAATAAAGTGTTTATCTCGTCAGTACGCATCCAAATAGGTCTTATGGTCGGACGCTATTGAAAAAGTTTTCTCGTCTGTACGCATCCAGTATGTCGCACGCGCTGCGCCTGAAAATTCCACGCCCCGCCCCTATTGAAAGTGTCTCGTCACTACGCCCCTGGCGGCATGGTTTTTTCGCGGCACCCGCTTGAAAAAAGTGTTTATATCGTCAGTACTCACGGCGGCGCTTGCGCATGGAAAATGTTCGCGACGCATCCCAGTATGTCGCATGCGTCTTGCCCATTTGAAAATAAAGTGTTTATCCCGTACGCATCCAAATATGTCTTATGGTCGGACGCACCGGAAAGTGTTTTTCTTGTCTGTATGCACCAGCATGCGACTTGCGCTATCTGAAAAAAATTTTTTCTCATCTACGCATCCAAGTATGTCGCACGCGTCTTGCGCTATTTGAAATTAAAGTGTTTATCTCGAGTACGCATCAAAATATGTCTTATGGTCGGACGGTCCCGGAAAAAAGTGTTTTTCTTATCTGTACGTAGCCAAGTATGTCGCATGCGACTTGCGTTATCTGAAAAAAATTGTTTTTCTCATCTATACGCATCCATAGTAGTCGCATGCGTCCTTGCGCTATTTGAAATAAAGTGTTTATCTCGTTACTACGCATCAAAATAGGTCTTATGGTCGGACGCTATCTGGAAAAAGTGTTTTTCTCGTCTGTACGCATCCAAGTATGTCGCACGCGTCTTGCGCTATTTGAAAATAAAGTGTTTTTCTCGTCTGTACGCATCCAAGTATGTCGAATGCGACTTGTGCTATCTGGAAAAAATGTTTTTCTCATCAGTACGCATCCAAGTATGTCGCACGCGTCTTGCGCTATTTGAAAATAAAGTGTTTTTCTCGTCTGTACGCATCCAAATAGGTCTTATGGTCGGACGCTTCCGGAAAAAGTGTTTTTCTCGTCTGTACGCATCCAGTATATCGCATGCGTCTTGCGCTATTTGAAAATAAAGTGTTTATCTCGTCAGTACTCATCCAAGTATGTCGCATGCGACTTGCGCTATCTGGAAAAAAATTGATTTTCTCGTCTGTACGCATCAAAGTATGTCGCATGCGTCTTGCGCTATTTGAAAATAAAGTGTTTATCTCGAAAGTACGCATCCAAATAGGTCTTATGGTCGGACGCTATCCGGAAAAAGTGTTTTTTCTTGTCTGTATGCATCCAAGTATGCATGCATGCGACTTGCGCTATCTGAAAAAAATTGTTTTTCTCATCTATACGCATCCAAGTATGTCGCAGGCGTCTTGCGCTATTTGAAATTAAAGTGTTTATACCGTCAGTACGCATCCAAATATGTCTTATGGTCGGAAGCTATCTAGAAAAAAAGTGTTTTTCTCGTCTATACGCATCCAAGTATGTCGCATGCGACTTGCGCTATTTGAAAATAAAGTGTTTATCTTGTCAGTACGCATCCAAATAGGTCTTATCGTCGGACGCTATCTGGAAAAAAGTGTTTTTCTCGTCTAACGCATCCAAGGTGTCGCATGCGACTTGCGCTATTTGAAAATAAAGTGTTTATCTCGTCAGTACGCATCCAAATAGTTCTTATGGTCGGACGCTATCTGGAAAAAAAGTGTTTTTCTCGTCTGTACGCATCCAAGTATGTCGCATGCGAATTGCGCTATCTGAAAAAAATTGTTTTTCTCGTCTGTACGCATCCAAGTCTGTCGCATGCTTCTTGCGCTATTTGTAAATAAAGTGTTTATCTCGTTTGTACGCATCCAAGTATGTCGCACGCGTCTTGCGCTATTTGAAAATAAAGTGTTTATCTCGTCAGTACGCATCCAAATATTTCTTATGGTTGGACGGTATCGGGAAAAAAAGTGTTTTTCTCGTCTGTACGCAGCCAAGTATGTCGCATGCGACTTGCGTTATCTGAAAAAAAATTGTTTTTCTCGTCTATACGCATCCATGTATGTCGCATGCGTCCTGCGCTATTTGAAAATAAAGTGTTTATCTCGTAACTACGCATCCAATTAGGTCTTATGGTCGGACGCTATCTGGAAAAAAAGTGTTTTTCTCGTCTGTACGCATCCAAGTATGTCGCACGCGTCTTGCGCTATTTGAAAATAAAGTGTTTTTCTCGTCTGTACGCATCCAAGTATGTCGAATGCGACTTGTGCTATCTGGAAAAAAATGTTTTTCTCATCAGTACGCATCCAAGTAGGTCGCACGCGTCTTGCGCTATTTGAAAATAAAGTGTTTTTCTCGTGTGTACGCATCCAAGTATGTCGAATGCGACTTGTGCTATCTGGAAAAAATGTTTTTCTCATCAGTACGCATCCAAGTAAGTCGCATGCGTCTTGCGCTATTTGAAAATAAAGTGTTTATCTCGTTAGTACGCATCCAAATATGTCTTATGGTCGGACGTTATCTGGGAAAGAAGAGTTTTTCTCGTCTGTACGCATCCAAGTATGTCGCATGCGTCTTGCGCTATTTGAAAATAAAGTGTTTATCTCGTCAGTACGCATCCAAATAGGTCTTATGGTCGGACGCTATCTGGAATAAAAGTGTTTTTCTCGTCTGTACGCATCCAAGTATGTCTCATGCGACTTGCGCTATCTGAAAATAAATTATTTTTCTCGTCTATACGCATCCAAGTATGTCGCATGCGTCCTGCGCTATTTGAAAATAAAGTGTTTATCTCGTAACTACGCATCCAAATAGGTCTTATGGTCGGACGCTATCTGGAAAAAAAGTGTTTTTTCTCGTATGTACGCATCCATGTATGTCGCATGCGTCTTGCGCTATTTGAAAATAAAGTGTTTATCTCGTCAGTACGCATCCAAATATGTCTTATGGTCGGACGCTATCGGGAAAAAAAGTGTTTTTTCTCGTCTGTACGCATCCAAGTATGTCGCACGCGTCTTGCGCTATTTGAAAATAAAGTGTTTTTCTCATCTGTACGCATCCAAGTATGTCGCATGCGACTTGCTCTATTTGAAAATAAAGTGTTTATCTCGTCACTACGCATCCAAATAGGTCTTATGGTCGGACGCTATCTGAAAAAAAGTGTTTTTCTCGTCTGTATGCATCCAAGTATATCGCATGCGTCTTGCGCTATTTGAAAATAAAGTGTTTATATCGTCAGTACTCATCCAGGTGTGTCGCATGCGACTTGCGCTATCTGGAAAAAAATTGATTTTCTCGTCTGTACGCATCAAAGTATGTCGCATGCGTCTTGCGCTATTTGAAAATAAAGTGTTTATCTCGAAAGTACGCATCCAAATAGGTCTTATGGTCGGACGCTATCCGGAAAAAGTGTTTTTCTTGTCTGTATGCATCAATGATGTCGCATGCGACTTGCGCTATCTGAAAAAAATTGTTTTTCTCATCTACGCATCCAAGTATGTCGCATGCGTCTTGCGCTATTTGAAATTAAAGTGTTTATCTCGAAAGTACGCATCCAAATAGGTCTTATGGTCGGACGCTATCCGGAAAAAGTGTTTTTCTTATCTGTATGCATCCAAGTATGTCGCATGCGACTTGCGCTATCTGAAAAAAAATTGTTTTTCTCATCTATACGCATCCAAGTATGTCGCATGCGTCTTGCGCTATTTGAAATTAAAGTGTTTATCTCGTCACTACGCATCCAAATAGGTCTTATGGTCGGACGCTATCTGGAAAAAAAGTGTTTTTCTCGTCTGTACGCATCCAAGTATGTCGCACGCGTCTTGCGCTATTTGAAAATAAAGTGTTTTTCTCGTCTGTACGCATCCAAGTATGTCGAATGCGACTTGTGCTATCTGGAAAAAAATGTTTTTCTCATCAGTACGCATCCAAGTATGTCGCATGCGTCTTGCGCTATTTGAAAATAAAGTGTTTTTCTCGTCTGTTCGCATCCAAATAGGTCTTATGGTCGGACGCTATCTGAAAAAAAGTGTTTTTCTCGTCTGTATGCATCCAAGTATATCGCATGCGTCTTGCGCTATTTGAAAATAAAGTGTTTATCTCGTCAGTACTCATCCAAGTATGTCGCATGCGACTTGCGCTATCTGGAAAAAAATTGATTTTCTCGTCTGTACGCATCAAAGTATGTCGCATGCGTCTTGCGCTATTTGAAAATAAAGTGTTTATCTCGAAAGTACGCATCCAAATAGGTCTTATGGTCGGACGCTATCCGGAAAAAGTGTTTTTCTTGTCTGTATGCATCCAAGTATGTCGCATGCGACTTACGCTATCTGAAAAAAATTGTTTTTCTCATCTATACGCATCCAAGTATGTCGCAGGCGTCTTGCGCTATTTGAAATTAAAGTGTTTATACCGTCAGTACGCATCCAAATATGTCTTATGGTCGGAAGCTATCTAGAAAAAAAGTGTTTTTCTCGTCTATACGCATCCAAGTATGTCGCATGCGACTTGCGCTATTTGAAAATAAAGTGTTTATCTTGTCAGTACGCATCCAAATAGGTCTTATCGTCGGACGCTATCTGGAAAAAAGTGTTTTTTCTCGTCTATACGCATCCAAGTATGTCGCATGCGACTTGCGCTATTTGAAAATAAAGTGTTTATCTCGTCAGTACGCATCCAAAGTAGTCTTATGGTCGGACGCTATCTGGAAAAAAAGTGTTTTTCCGTCTGTACGCATCCAAGTATGTCGCATGCGAATTGCGCTATCTGAAAAAAATTGTTTTTCTCGTCTGTACGCATCCAAGTCTGTCGCATGCTTCTTGCGCTATTTGTAAATAAAGTGTTTATCTCGTCTGTACGCATCCAAGTATGTCGCATGCGACTTGCGCTATCTGGAAAAAAATTGTTTTTCTCATCTTTACGCATCCAAGAAAGTCGCATGCGTCTTGCGCTATTTGAAAATAAAGTGTTTATCTCGTTAGTATGCTTCCAAATAGATTTTATAGTCGGACGCTATCTGGAAAAAATGTGTTTTCTCGTCTGTACGCATCCAAATATGTCGCATGCGACTTGCGCTATTTGAAAATAAAGTGTTTATTTCGTCAGTACGCATCCAAATAGGTCCTATGGTCGGACGCTAACTGGAAAAGTTTCGTCTGTACGCATCCAAGTATGTCGCATGCGTCTTGCGCTATTTGAAAATAAAGTGTTTATCTCGTCAGTACGCATCCAAATAGGTCTTATGGTCGGACGCTATCTGGAAAAAGTGTTTTTTCGTCTGTACGCATGCAAGTATGTCGCATGCTTCTTGCGCTATTTGAAAATAAAGTGTTTATCTCGTCTGTACGCATCCAGTATGTCGAATGCGACTTGCGCTATCTGGAAAAAAAGTGTTTTTCTCGTCTGTACGCATCCAAGTATGTCGCACGCGTCTTGCGCTATTTGAAAATAAAGTGTTTATCTCGTCAGTACGCATCCCAATATTTCTTATGGTTGGACGGTATCGGGAAAAAGTGTTTTTCCGTCTGTACGCAGCCAAGTATGTCGCATGCGACTTGCGTTATCTGAAAAAATTTTTTTTCTCGTCTATACGCATCCATGTATGTCGCATGCGTCCTGCGCTATTTGAAAATAAAGTGTTTTTCTCGTAACTACGCATCCAATTAGGTCTTATGGTCGGACGCTATCTGGAAAAAAAGTGTTTTTCTCGTCTGTACGCATCCAAGTATGTCGCACGCGTCTTGCGCTATTTGAAAATAAAGTGTTTTTCTCCGTCTGTACGCATCCAAGTATGTCGAATGCGACTTGTGCCATCTGGAAAAAATGTTTTTCTCATCAGTACGCATCCAAGTATGTCGCACGCGTCTTGCGCTATTTGAAAATAAAGTGTTTTTCTCGTCTGTACGCATCCAAGTATGTCGAATGCGACTTGTGCTATCTGGAAAAATTTTTTTTTCATCAGTACGCATCCAAGTAAGTCGCATGCGTCTTGCGCTATTTGAAAATAAAGTGTTTATCTCGTTAGTACGCATCCAAATATGTCTTATGGTCGGACGTTATCTGGGAAAGAAGAGTTTTTCCTCGTCTGTACGCATCCGTGTCGCATGTGTCTTGCGCTATTTGAAAATAAAGTGTTTATCTCGTCAGTACGCATCCAAATAGGTCTTATGGTCGGACGCTATCTGGAATAAAAGTGTTTTTCTCGTCTGTACGCATCCAAGTATGTCTCATGCGACTTGCGCTATCTGAAAATAAATTATTTTTTCTCGTCTATACGCATCCAAGTATGTCGCATGCGTCCTGCGCTATTTGAAAATAAAGTGTTTATCTCGTAACTACGCATCCAAATAGGTCTTATGGTCGGACGCTATCTGGAAAAAAGTGTTTTTTCTCGTATGTACGCATCCATGTATGTCGCATGCGTCTTGCGCTATTTGAAAATAAAGTTTTTATCTCGTCAGTACGCATCCAAATAGGTCTTATTGTGGCCTTCTGGAATAAAAGTGTTTTTCGTAGCATCCATATGTCGCATGGACTTGCGCTATCAGAAAAAATTGTTTTTCTCATCTATACGCATCCAAGTATGTCGCATGCGGCTTGCGCTATTTGAAATTAAAGTGTTTATCTCGTCACTACGCATCCAAATAGGTCTTATGGTCGGACGCTATCTGCAAAAAAGTGTTTTTCTCGTCTGTACGCATCTAAGTATGTCGCACGCGTCTTGCGCTATTTGAAAATAAAGTGTTTTTCTCGTCTGTACTCATCCAAGTATGTCGAATGCGACTTGTGCTATCTGGAAAAAAAAGTGTCTTTCTCATCTGTACGCATCCAAGTATGTCGCACGCGTCTTGCGCTATTTGAAAATAAAGTGTTTATCTCGTCAGTACGCATCCAAATAGGTCTTATGGTTGGACGCTATCTGGGGAAAAAAGTGTTTTTCTCGTCTGTACGCATGCAAGTATGTCGCATGCTTCTTGCGCTATTTGAAAATAAAGTGTTTATCTCGTCTGTACGCATCCAAGTATGTCGAATGCGACTTGCGCTATCTGGAAAAAAAGTGTTTTTCTCGTCTGTACGCATCCAAGTATGTCGCACGCGTCTTGCGCTATTTGAAAATAAAGTGTTTATCTCGAAAGTACGCATCCAAATAGGTCTTATGGTCGGACGCTATCCGAAAAGTTTTTTCTTGTCTGTATGCATCCAGGATGTCGCATGCGACTTGCGCTATCTGAAAAAAATTGTTTTTCTCATCTATACGCATCCAGGTCGCATGCGTCTTGCGCTATTTGAAATTAAAATGTTTATATCGTCAGTACGCATCCAAATATGTCTTATGGTCGGAAGCTATCTAGAAAAAAGGTTTTTTTCTCGTCTATACGCATCCAAGTATGTCGCATGCGACTTACGCTATCTGAAAAAAATTGTTTTTCTCGTCTGTACGCATCCAAGTATGTCGCATGCGTCCTGCGCTATTTGAAAATAAAGTGTTTATCTCGTAACTACGCATCCAAATAGGTCTTATGGTCGGACGCTATCTGGAAAAAAAGTGTTTTTCTCGTCTGTACGCATCCAAGTATGTCGCATGCGACATGCGCTATTTGAAAATAAAGTGTTTTTCTCGTCTGTACGCATCCAGCATGTCGAATGCGACATGTGCTATCTGGAAAAAAAGTGTCTTTCTCATCTGTACGCATCCAAGTATGTCGCACGCGTCTTGCGCTGTTTGAAAATAAAGTGTTTATCTCGTCAGTACGCATCCAAATAGGTCTTATGGTCGGACGCTATCTGGAAAAAATGTTTTTTTCGTCTGTACGCATGCAAGTATGTCGCATGCTTCTTGCGCTATTTGAAAATAAAGTGTTTATCTCGTCTGTATGCATCCAAGTATGTCGAATGCGACTTGCGCTACCTGGAAAAAAAGTGTTTTTCTCGTCTGTACGCATCCAAGTATGTCGCACGCGTCTTGCGCTATTTGAAAATAAAGATGTCTATCTCGTCAGTACGCATCCAAAAGGTCTTATGGTTGGCGCTATCTGGAAAAAAGTTTTTTCTCGTCTGTACGCAGCCAAGTATGTCGCATGCCTCTTGCGCTATTTGAAAATAAAGTGTTTATCTCGTCTGTACGCATCCAAGTATGTCGCATGCGACTTGCGCTATCTGGAAAAAAATTGTTTTTCTCATCTTTACGCATCCAAGAAAGTCGCATGCGTCTTGCGCTATTTGAAAATAAAGTGTTTATCTCGTCAGTACGCATCCAAATATGTCTTATGGTCGGAAGCTATCTAGGAAAAAAGTGTTTTTCTCGCCTATACGCATCCAAGTATGTCGCATGCGACTTGCGCTATCTGAAAAAAAATTTTTTTTCTCATCTATACGCATCCAAGTATGTCGCATGCGTCTTGCGCTATTTGAAATTAAATGTTTATATCGTCAGTACGCATCCAAATATGTCTTATGGTCGGACGCTATCTAGAAAAAAGTGTTTTTCTCGTCTATACGCATCCAAGTATGTCGCATGCGACTTACGCTATCTGAAAAAAATTGTTTTTCTCGTCTGTACGCATCCAAGTATGTCGCATGCGTCCTGCGCTATTTGAAAATAAAAGTGTTTATCTCGTAACTACGCATCCAAATAGGTCTTATGGTCGGACGCTATCTGGAAAAAAGTGTTTTTTCTCGTCTGTACGCATCCAAGTATGTCGCATACTACTTGCGCTATTTGAAAATAAAGTGTTTTTCTCGTCTGTACGCATCCAAGGATCCGAATGCGACATGCGCTATCTGGAAAAAAGTGTCTTTCTCATCTGTACGCATCCAAGTATGTCGCACGCGTCTTGCGCTGTTTGAAAATAAAGTGTTTATCTCGTCAGTACGCATCCAAATAGGTCTTATGGTTGGACGCTATCTGGAAAAAAGTGTTTTTCTTCGTCTGTACGCAGCCAAGTATGTCGCATGCTTCTTGCGCTATTTGAAAATAAAGTGTTTATCTCGTCTGTACGCATCCGAGTCGCATGCGACTTGCGCTATCTGGAAAAAAATTGTTTTTCTCATCTTTACGCATCCAAGAAAGTCGCATGCGTCTTGCGCTATTTGAAAATAAAGTGTTTATCTCGTCAGTACGCATCCAAATATGTCTTATGGTCGGAAGCTATCTAGAAAAAAGTGTTTTTCTCGTCTATACGCATCCAAGTATGTCGCATGCGACTTGCGCTATCTGAAAAAAAAATTGTTTTTCTCGTCTGTACGCATCCAAGTATGTCGCATGCGTCCTGCGCTATTTGAAAATAAAGTGTTTATCTCGTAACTACGCATCCAAATAGGTCTTATGGTCGGACGCTATCTGGGAAAAAGTGTTTTTCTCGTCTGTACGCATCCAAGTATGTCGCATGCGACTTGCGCT
This sequence comes from Camponotus fellah, assembly GCA_030586385.1. Classification (NCBI taxonomy): domain Eukaryota; kingdom Metazoa; phylum Arthropoda; class Insecta; order Hymenoptera; family Formicidae; genus Camponotus; species Camponotus fellah. The sequence goes on along the minus strand of JAPIVC010000380.1, from coordinate 56,926 downwards.
ATTTGAAAATAAAGTGTTTTTTCCGTCTGTACGCATCCAAGTATGTCGAATGCGACATGTGCTATCTGGAAAAAAAGTGTCTTTCATCTGTACGCGTCAAAGTATGTCGCACGCGTCTTGCGCTGTTTGAAAATAAAGTGTTTATCTCGTCAGTACGCATCCAAATAGGTCTTATGGTCGGACGCTATTTGGGAAAAAAGTGTTTTTTTCGTCTGTACGCATGCAAGTATGTCGCATGCTTCTTGCGCTATTTGAAAATAAAGTGTTTATCTCGTCTGTATGCATCCAAGTATGTCGAATGCGACTTGCGCTATCTGGAAAAAAGTGTTTTTCTCGTCTGTACGCATCCAGGTATGTCGCACGCGTCTTGCGCTATTTGAAAATAAAGTGTCTATCTCGTCAGTACGCATCCAAATAGGTCTTATGGTTGGACGCTATCTGGAAAAAAGTGTTTTTCTCGTCTGTACGCAGCCAAGTATGTCGCAGCTTTGCCATTTGAAAATAAAGTGTTTATCTCGTCTGTACGCATCCAAGTATGTCGCATGCGACTTGCGCTATCTGGAAAAAAATTGTTTTTCTCATCTTTACGCATCCAAGAAAGTCGCATGCGTCTTGCGCTATTTGAAAATAAAGTGCTTATCTCGTTAGTACGCTTCCAAATAGATTTTATAGTCGGACGCTATCTGGAAAAAAAGTGTTTTTCTCGTCTGTACGCATCCAAGTATGTCGCATGCGACTTGCGCTATCTGAAAAAAATTGTTTTTTCGTCTATACGCATCCAAGTATGTCGCATGCGTCCTGCGCTATTTGAAAATAAAGTGTTTATCTCGTAACTACGCATCCAAATAGGTCTTATGGTCGGACGCTATCTGGAAAAAAGTGTTTTTCTCTGTACGCATCCAAGTATGTCGCACGCGTCTTGCGCTATTATCAGCGTGAAGTATGGTTGCAAAGATGAAACTTAAAGGAATTGATGGAAGGGCCACCAGGAGTGGAGCCTGTGGCTTAATTTGGCTCAACACGCAAACCTCACCAGGCCCAGACACCGGAAGGATTGACAGATTGATAGCTCTTTCTTGATTCGATGGGTGGTGGTGCATGGCCGTTCTTAGTTGGTGGAGCGATTTGTCTGGTTAATTCCGATAACGAACGAAACTCTAGCCTGCTAAATAGACATATCTTATGATATCGCGAAGGTCCCTGGCTTCGGCTGGTGGGTTTTTACTACCAACGTACAAACAAATCTTCTTAGAGGGACAGGCGGCTTCTAGCCGCACGAGATTGAGCAATAACAGGTCTGTGATGCCCCTTAGATGTTCTGGACCGCACGCGCGATACACTGAAGGAATCAGTGTGTTTCCTGTCCGAAAGGCCCGGGTAACCCGCTGAACTTCCTTCGTGCTAAGGATTTGGGCTTGCAATTGTTCTCCATGAACGAGGAATTCCCAGCGCGAGTCATAAGCTCGCGTTGATTACGTCCCTGCCCTTTTGTTGTGCCCGAACCGTAGAGGATGGGCTTTTCGGGATTATACGCCCAAAAGATTGGAATCCACGCAACAAATAAGACACTCTGTACTAGTTAGTAAAGGAATATATTTCAGTTGTTATTCGTACACTGTTCCTATGCTACTTTTAATTATTTTTTACGCGTTAGCGGTATTTTATAATAGCTTGATATGTTAATCGCGACTCGTTGGTCCGATAATTTGACAAGTTCACTCGAGTTCACTTAAATGACAATTCGACAATTTTACTCAAACGATAGTCCGCCGTGGTGATCTCGCGATCGATTTATATATCGTTTAATTTGGCGGAAGGAGGATGAGGTGTCCCTGAGTCGGAGCGCGGTTCGTGCTCCGTTGGATTTCATTATGCTTAATCAGCTTTGGCCGTGACTTGCTTTCTTTTCGTCACGTCTTATTTCTATATTTTAATATCTTTTATGTAATTCTTAATTTACTGTCTTTTGCTGTTCTTGCTTACTTCAGCTTATTTCAAGGTTTGCTTATTTAACTTTAATTAAATTATTATTTCGTCGGGTTACGACATCCTTCCCCCTTTGGGAAAAGAAAATTTTTAGGGTAAATTTTCTTTACCTATCTTACAATATTCTTATTTTACATTTGCTTACATCTATTTTATTTAATATAATACAATAAGAAGGCGTCTCCACGCCAGAGGTTTTGGCCGAGGTCGTAGTCGTGGGTGTATCGGCTTAAGGTAGAATTTATTTTTACGTTTATTATTTTTATTTTCCTTCTTTACGCGTCTTTATTTTATAAAAATTTTACTGTTCGATAAAACTTTTAGTCGATTCACGTATACGCGTATCGTTCTTCTTCCCATTTTAATCGTGTAGTTCACATCAGAATTTTTCTCGGTGACTACGTAGGGTCCGATTCATAGAGAGTCTAATTTTCTTGATCGTCCTCGACGAATTGTTTCGTCGTGTAAGAGGACTTTTTCTCCTACCTTGAAGTCCGTTTTACGTCTTCCTGTCGTAGTTCCCTTTTGCTTTTTTCTTTTCTTTTGAGGTGTTCTTTCGCGAGTTGATTGCTTGCTCTCAATCTTTCTTTTAATTCTTGTGCATAATCGTCATAATTATATGTTGGTTTCGGCGATCTTGTTAATGCTATCGGGATTTCAGCTTGGTGTCCGTACACTAATTCAAAGGGTGTAAATCCTGTAGCAGTATGCGGTGTCGTATTATATAAACATCGCGAACAGTATCCATTCGTCCCAGTTCGTTTGATCCTCATTTATGTAGTGTCGTAGATATTCGGCTAATGTTCTGTGCGATCATTCTAGTGCGCCGTTGCTTTCTGGATGATAAGTTGTTTGAATTTTATTTATTTTCAATAATTTGCACGTATTTTTAAATATTTCGCTAAGGAAATTCGTTCCCTGATCGGTTAGAATTTTTTCAGGTATTCCGTGTTCCAGTATAATGTTTGTAACAAATTCTTTGCTAATAGTATTTGCTTCTTAATTCGGAATTGGAATAGCTTTACTAAATTTAGTTAAATTGTCTTGGAAAGTTAATAAATATTTATTTCCGTTAGTAGTGATTGTTAACGGTGCGACTATGTCTAATGCGCATTTTTCAAAGAGTTTATTAGGCGTGTCCGTGATTATTAACGGTACTTTATTTTTTCGGGATAATTTATTTTTCTGGCAGGATTCGCATTTTGTATCATTCGACATCCTTTGTTAGGCCTTTCCAGTTATGTTGAAGTCTCGAATTCTCTTTATTGTCCGCTCAACTCCTTGATGCCCTCCTATAGGTGCATCATGATATTTGGCTAGAATTTGTTTTTTCTTCTTCTGTATATGTTTTTGCTGATTCTTCTTCTTCTTCTTCTTCTTCTATGTTTAGAATTTCATAGTCAGCATTTTTATCTGCGGGTCCCGGTATCGCGTTGCGACTTAGTGCGTCGGCGTTCGCGTTTGCTCGTCCGGCCTTATGTATGATTTCGTAGTCATACTCTTCTAGTTTTATCATCGGATTAATCTTGATCCGGGGTCGTTCACATTAAATAACCATATCAGCGGTTTATGATCAGTTATTATTTTGAATTTTGTTCCATAAACATATAGTCTGAAATGCTTTACTGCCCAAACAATAGCTAATAGTCCCTTTTCAGTTGTATTATAATTTTGTTCCGCTTTTGTCAGCACTCTGCTAGCAACTTGGTCGGTCGTTGCCTATCTCTCCTTGTAACAACACTGCTCCGATCGCATAGTCGGAGGCATCAGTGATCACAATAAATTGCTCAGTGAAGTCGGGATATCTTAGCACTGGTGCAGTCATTAATTTTTCTTTTAATGTTTCGATTGCTGCTCTGTTGTCCACTCAAATTTCTCTGTTTTTTTGTTAACTTTGAGAGTGGCTTAGCGATTGAAAAATTTTCGATAAATTTTCTATAATATCCTGCGAGTCCTATAAAGGATTGAATATCCTTGATTTTTTCGGCGTCGGAAATTCTTTATTGCGGTTAACTTTGATGGGTCAGATGATATTCCATTTTCTGAAATTATATGTCCCAGATAAATCCTTCTTTACGCAAAAATTCACATTTATCGGGTTGCAACTTTAGATTAGCTTTTCGTAGTTTTTAATATTTCTTTAAGTCTTTTATTATGTTTTTCTAAGCTTGATCCATAGATTACAATATCGTCGAGATATACTAGGCTAATCTAAGTCCTTGTATTCCTGTTAAGACGGAATTCATCAATCTTTGAAATGTTGCTGGCGCATTCTTTAATCCAAACGGCATTCGATTGAATTCGTAATGTCCGTAGCGTTTTGAAAAAGCTGTTTTATTTTTACCCTCTCAGCCATTGGGATTTGGTGATATCCTGATGCTAAATCTAGCGTGGTGAAATATTTTGCATTTCTCAATTGATCTAGGATGTCTGTTATGTTAGGCAATGGGAATGAATCGCCTATTGTTAAATCATTTAGCTTCCGAAAATCTATGACTACTCGGAGTTTCGGTTTTCCAGATGCGTCTGTTTTCTTGTCTTTTACCACTAATAATGGTGCATTCCACTGGCTTGTGCTAGTCCGAATGATTTTGTTTTTTTAACATTTCATTTATTTGTCGATTGACTTCTGTCTTATGCTTTTCTGGCAAACGATACGGTTTCACGTTCACCGGAGCTGTGTCGGCACGCGTGTTTATCTCGTGCTCTACCGTTGCGGTGCATGTCGTGGTTCTCCTTCTAAGTGGAATATATCGTTAAATTCTTCGCAGATTTTTAAGAGTGTCTGCTTCTCTTCTGTATTTAAATGTTGCGTTCGCAGTAATTGTCAGATTTGTTGTTTACGAGGAACGGTATGCTTAATTTTTCTCCTTGATATTACGTTTACTTCCTCCGTATTTCCCTCCACGTCCTCCAGTGTGACTATCGGAGTGGGTATTTCAATTTCGTTGTATTTATCATGCTCACAGGGCATGCAAAATTTTTTGAGTTCACCAGACAGCTTCCGATATAAACTCCTGGTGTTGTTTCTTCAGCTCGGACTATCCCTATCCGATTGTGATTGGCTGCGGTTCGTACGATTGTTTCGCTACGTGATTTCAACTTAATTTTATTGCATGGATGTAATTTTAATGTGCTATCCTTTATTGTTATTTGGTTTCTCTTGTAGTTACATTTTACCATTTGTTTTTTCAGGAAATCTAATCCTAAGTTTTTTCGTGTTCTACCGCTACATCGTCTTTTATTATATAAAAAGCGTGTTTAATTTTGCTTATTAATTTTAATTGTAGCGTACATTTTTCCAAGTGTATATACTTTATGTCCGCTTATTCCGGTGAGTGCGATTTTCTCCTCGTATATCAGAGCGCTTTTAGATTTTTAATTTAATTAAGGAAACGGTTGATCCGGAATCGAATAACATGTTGATTTTTCGCCTTTTACTTCGCAAATTGGCAATGTTATTTGTAGTAATTCATTCTTTGCCAATGTAGGTATATCTTTAGTATGCGTTATCCGATACTCTAAGGCTGGTCGCGGTTGTTTCCTTTTCGCTTCTTCCGGCTCTTCTTCGTTATTGCTGGTAGAGTCGGCGCTCTTTTCCCGTTGTCTATACGGAGTCTTTTGCCCCTGTATTCTTGACGGCTATTTTTATTAAACGGTTTTGAGTTATTATAATTAGCGTTATTTGTTTTGGAGCGTCCGTTCAAATTCCAAGATTCTTCACAGGTGCGTCCGATTTTTTTGCAATATTTACAAAATTTACTTAAAGTATTTACTCGCGGATTTCTTCCTGGCTTTGGTAACATAAGTTTGCCACTTCTGCAATCACGTCCAGTTTTTCCGCATTTATAACAGTGGCTAATTGTATCACGACTTGGTTGCGTGTGTTTAATGTCGTTTTTATTTTTAGAGAGGCTGTGTGCTCGGCCTACTGTCGGTCCGATCAATTTCTCTTCTGCGCTCGCGCCGTTTATTACTTCTTGAAGCGTGGTATATCTTTGTGCACGCACGAGAATTTTTAATTCATCTCGTAATCCAATTTGATAATTTATTAACGCTTGCTTTTTGATTGTTTCCTGAATCACTTTTTTGAAGGAGGGTGAGCGTTTTTCCCCTTCCACCATAGATTCATATAGTCTCATGGCTAATTTATTGACGCGTTGCCCGAAAGCAGTTTCATTCGATTTCTGCTTTAGAGAATTAAACTCTATTTGTAAATGTATCGTGCTCTGTTTTGCCTGATAGCAAGTTTCAAGTTGCTGTTTTAGTTCCTCGAACGTTTGTATGTCTCGTGTCTCGAAATCTTGCATGGCTTTACCTTTTAATTTGGTATAAAGTATTGCCTGCATTAACGATTCTTCGTCTGCGGGATTTATGTTTTGTACCGCGTATGTACAAGCGTTTAAGAATTCTTGGAGTTTATGGCGGGAAGTTCAATCGAATTCTGGAATCATTACTCGCGCTTTCTTCAACGGTAAATAATGCGATGCAGTGCTACTCCTATGTCTTATATCTCGCTCTGTGCGGCCGTACATTATATCGAGGGGGACATCATCTAGATTTGCTCGTGCTTCATTGCTATTTCCTCGATTAGTACGCAAGGTGCACTTGTTCGCGTAAATTTCTTACTTCTCCTTGTATTTCGCGAATAGTATGTATGAGTTTGGCTAATAAGGTATTGCTCATACCTTCGGCCGGGTGACCTGCGTCTTCGTAATTCGCGGCGGCCTCTTGGCCGGCTTGCGCACGTAAGCGTTCAATTTCTCTATCGATGGCTTGGGACTGGATATTATCCATGTTTCTTTCTAGATTCGAGAATACTAAGATCGACAGATACTGGCGAATGAGTTCTTCTAAAAGTAACTCGATTTACGCTTTGTTCGTTTTGTTCGAAGTTATCGTTATTGTCTAGTTCGCGCGCTTCGGACGTTTCAAAGCTCGAATAATAGTCTTCTAGATTTTTCCGTATGTCGCGAACAGTTTCTTCTGCCACTCGTATCGGTGTTACGAGTCCTAATCTATTTGCCAATCGAGCTGGCTCGCTCAAAAATCGTGGGCTTTGAAACCTAACTCGCTTTAATTGTTCCGACATTTAATTATAGATTCCGACTTACAGTAGTACTGCGATGAATCGCATGGTTGCTTATCGGTTCACTCGACTGCTGACGCTGCTAGTATTACGGGTCGTTGTCCGTCGGTGATGCGCTGTCTGTCGCCGATGCGCTGCCTTGTCGTAGGTCGTGGATCGATGGTTGGTCCTTGAGCACAGCTACTTGACCGTGATCCCTTATCATTTGTATGTTGAGTGGTCTGTCTACTTTAATATAGTAGTTACTCCATCTTGTTATATCGGGTGTCCAGGAAGTTCTTAGTCGACTTCTCTGCCTTGCGTAGTAGCGGATATGTATTTTCACGACGTCCTTGATTTCCTTTGTTTTACTTGATGTTGGCGTATCCCACCGCTGCTACCAATTAATGTTGTGCCCGAACCGTAGAGGATGGGCTTTTCGGGATTATACACCCAAAGGATTGGAATCCACGGAACAAATAAGACACTCTGTAATAGTTAGTAAAGAAATATATTTTGGTCGTTATCCGTACACTGTTCCTATGCTACTTTTAATTATCTTTTCGCGTTAGCGGTATTTTATAATAGCTTGATATGTTAATCGCGACTCGTTGGTCCGATAATTTGACAAGTTCACTCGAGTTCACTCAAATGACAATTCATAAAACCTATTTGGATGCATAGTGACGAGATAAACACTTTATTTTCAAATAGCGCAAGACGCGTGCGACATACTTGGATGCGTACAGACGAGAAAAACACTTTTTTCCCAGATAGAGCAAGTCGCATTCGACATACTTGGATGCGTACAGACGAGATAAACACTTTATTTTCAAATAGCGCAAGAAGCATGCGACATACTTGGATGCGTACAGACGAAAAAAAACATTTTTTTCCAGATAGCGTCCGACCATAAGACCTATTTGGATGCGTACTGACGAAATAAACACTTTATTATCAAATAGCGCAAGTCGCATGCGACATACTTGGATGCGTACAGACGAGAAAAACACTTTTTTTCCAGATAGCATTCGACCATAAGACCTATTTGAATGCGTACTGACAAAATAAACAATTTATTTTCAAATAGCGCAGGACGCATGCGACATACTTGGATGCGTATAGATGAGAAAAACAATTTTTTTCCAGATAGCGCAAGTCGCATGCAACATACTTGGATGCGTACAGACGAGAAAAACACTTTTTTTCCAGATAGCGTCCGACCATAAGACCTATTTGGATGCGTACTGACGAAATAAACACTTTATTTTCAAATAGCGCAAGTCGCATGCGACATACTTGGATGCGTACTGACGAAATAAACACTTTATTTTCAAATAGCGCAGGACGCATGCGACATACTTGGATGCGTACAGACGAGAAAAACAATTTTTTTTCAGATAGCGCAAGTCGCATGCGACATACTTGGATGCGTACAGACGAGAAAAACACTTTTTTTCCAGATAGCACAAGTCGCATTCGACATACTTGGATGCGTACAGACGAGGAAAACACTTTATTTTCAAATAGCGCAAGTCGCATTCGACATACTTGGATGCGTACAGACGAGAAAAACACTTTTTTTCCAGATAGCGTCCGACTATAAAATCTATTTGAATGCGTACTAACGAGATAAACACTTTATTTTCAAATAGCGCAAGAAGCATGCGACATACTTGGATGCGTACAGACGAGAAAAACATTTTTTTTCCAGGTAGCGTCCGACCATAAGACCTATTTGGATGCGTACTGACGAGATAAACACTTTATTTTCAAATAGCGCAAGACGCATGCGACATACTTGGATGCGTACAGACGAGAAAAACACTTTTTTCCAGATAGCGTCCGACCATAAGACCTATTTGGATGCGTACTGACGAGATAAACACTTTATTTTCAAATAGCGCAAGACGCATGCGACATACTTGGATGCGTACAGACGAGAAAAACACTTTTTTTCCAGATAGCGTCCGACCATAAGACATATTTGGATGCGTACTGACGAGATAAACACTTTATTTTCATTTAGCGCAAGACGCATGCGACATACTTGGATGCGTACAGACGAGAAATACACTTTATTTTCAAATAGCGCAAGACGCATGCGACATACTTGCATGCGTACAGACGAGAAAAACACTTTTTTTCCAGATAGCGTCCGACCATAAGACCTATTTGGATGCGTACTGACGAGATAAACACTTTATTTTCAAATAGCGCAAGACGCATGCGACATACTTGGATGCGTACAGACGAGAAAAACAATTTTTTTCAGATAGCGCAAGTCGCATGCGACATACTTGGATGCGTACAGACGAGAAAAACTTTTTTCCAGATAGCGTCCGACCATAAGACCTATTTGGATGCGTACTGACGAGATAAACACTTTATTTTCAAATAGCGCAAGACGCATGCGACATACTTGGATGCGTACAGACGAGAAAAACACTTTTTTCCAGATAGCGTCCGACCATAAGACCTATTTGGATGCGTACTGACGAGATAAACACTTTATTTTCAAATAGCGCAGGACGCATGCGACATACTTGGATGCGTACAGATGAGAAAAACAATTTTTTTTCAGATAGCGCAAGTCGCATGCGACATACTTGGATGCGTACAGACGAGAAAAACGCTTTTTTCCAGGTAGCGTCCGACCATAAGACCTATTTGGATGCGTACTGACGAGATAAACACTTTATTTTCAAATAGCGCAAGACGCGTGCGACATACTTGGATGCGTACAGACGAGAAAAACACTTTTTTTCAGATAGCGCAAGTCGCATTCGACATACTTGGATGCGTACAGACGAGATAAACACTTTTTTCCAGATAGCGTCCGACCATAAGACCTATTTGGATGCGTAATGACGAGATAAACACTTTATTTTCAAATAGCGCAAGTCGCATGCGACATACTTGGATGCGTACAGACGAGAAAAACAATTTTTTTTCAGATAGCGCAAGTCGCATGCGACATACTTGGATGCGTACAGACGAGAAAAACACTTTTTTCCAGATAGCGTTCGACCATAAGACCTATTTGGATGCGTACTGACGAGATAAACACTTTATTTTCAAATAGCGCAGGACGCATGCGACATACTTGGATGCGTACAGACGAGAAAAAACACTTTTTTCCCGATAGCGTCCGACCATAAGACCTATTTGGATGCGTACTGACGAGATAAACACTTTATTTTCAAATAGCGCAGGACGCATGCGACATACTTGGATGCGTACAGACGAGAAAAACATTTTTTTCCAGATAGCGTCCGACCATAAGACCTATTTGGATGCGTACTGACAGGATAAACACTTTATTTTCAAATAGCGCAAGACGCATGCGACATACTTGGATGCGTACAGACGAGAAAAACACTTTTTTTCCAGGTAGCGTCCGACCATAAGACCTATTTGGATGCGTACTGACGAAATAAACACTTTATTTTCAAATAGCGCAGGACGCATGCGACATACTTGGATGCGTACAGACGAGAAAAACAATTTTTTCAGATAGCGCAAGTCGCATGCGACATACTTGGATGCGTACAGACGAGATAAACACTTTATTTTCAAATAGCGCAAGACGCATGCGACATACTTGGATGCGTACAGACGAGAAAAACACTTTTTTCCAGATAGCGTCCGACCATAAGACCTATTTGGATGCGTAGTGACGAGATAAACACTTTATTTTCAAATAGCGCAGGACGCATGCGACATACTTGGATGCGTACAGACGAGAAAAACACTTTATTTTCAAATAGCGCAAGACGCATGCGACATACTTGGATGCGTACAGACGAGAAAAACACTTTTTTCCAGATAGCGTCCGACCATAAGACCTATTTGGATGCGTACTGACGAGATAAACACTTTATTTTCAAATAGCGCAGGACGCATGCGACATACTTGGATGCGTACAGACGAGAAAAACACCTTTTTCCAGATAGCGTCCGACCATAAGACCTATTTGGATGCGTACTGACGAGATAAACACTTTATTTTCAAATAGCGCAAGACGCATGCGACATACTTGGATGCGTACAGACGAGAAAAACACTTTTTTTCCAGATAGCGCAAGTCGCATTCGACATACTTGGATGCGTACAGACGAGGAAAACACTTTATTTTCAAATAGCGCAAGACGCATGCGACATACTTGGATGCGTACAGACGAGAAAAACACTTTTTTTCCAGATAGCGTCCGACCATAAGACCTATTTGGATGCGTACTGACGAGATAAACACTTTATTTTCAAATAGCGCAGGACGCATGCGACATACTTGGATGCGTACAGACGAGAAAAAACACTTTTTTCCAGATAGCGTCCGACCATAAGACCTATTTGGATGCGTACTGACGAGATAAACACTTTATTTTCAAATAGCGCAAGACGCATGCGACATACTTGGATGCGTACAGACGAGAAAAACAATTTTTTCCAGATAGCGCAAGTCGCATGCGACATACTTGGATGCGTACAGACGAGAAAAACACTTTTTTTCCAGATAGCGTCCGACCATAAGACCTATTTGGATGCGTACTGACGAGATAAACACTTTATTTTCAAATAGCGCAAGACGCATGCGACATACTTGGATGCGTACAGACGAGAAAAACACTTTTTTTCCAGATAGCGTCCGACCATAAGACATATTTGGATGCGTACTGACGAGATAAACACTTTATTTTCAAATAGCGCAAGACGCATGCGACATACTTGGATGCGTACAGACGAGAAAAACACTTTATTTTCAAATAGCGCAAGACGCATGCGACATACTTGGATGCGTACAGACGAGAAAAACACTTTTTTCCAGATAGCGTCCGACCATAAGACCTATTTGGATGCGTACTGACGAGGTAAACACTTTATTTTCAAATAGCGCAAGACGCATGCGACATACTTGGATGCGTACAGACGAGAAAAAACACTTTTTTTCCAGATAGCGTCCGACCATAAGACCTATTTGGATGCGTACTGACGAGATAAACACTTTATTTTCAAATAGCGCAAGACGCATGCGACATACTTGGATGCGTACAGATGAGAAAAACACTTTTTTTCCAGATAGCGTCCGACCATAAGACCTATTTGGATGCGTACTGACGAGATAAACACTTTATTTTCAAATAGCGCAAGACGCATGCGACATATTTGGATGCGTACTGAAGAGAAAAACACTTTTTTTCAGATAGCGCAAGTCGCATGCGACATACTTGGATGCGTACAGACGAGAAAAACACTTTATTTTCAGATAGCGCAAGACGCATGCGACATACTTGGATGCGTACAGACGAGAAAAACACTTTTTTTCCAGATAGCGTCCGACCATAAGACCTATTTGGATGCGTACTGACGAGATAAACACTTTATTTTCAAATAGCGCAAGAAGCATGCGACATACTTGGATGCGTACAGACGAGAAAAACACTTTTTTTCCAGATAGCATCCGACCATAAGACCTATTTGGATGCGTACTGACGAGATAAACACTTTATTTTCAAATAGCGCAGGACGCATGCGACATACTTGGATGCGTATAGATGAGAAAAACAATTTTTTTCCAGATAGCGCAAGTCGCATGCGACATACTTGGATGCGTACAGACGAGAAAAACTTTTTTTCCAGGTAGCGTCCGACCATAAGACCTATTTGGATGCGTACTGACGAGATAAACACTTTATTTTCAAATAGCGCAAGACGCATGCGACATACTTGGATGCGTACAGACGAGAAAAACACTTTTTTCCAGATAGCGCAAGTCGCATTCGACATACTTGGATGCGTACAGACGAGAAAAACACTTTTTTCCAGATAGCGTCCGACCATAAGACCTATTTGGATGCGTAATGACGAGATAAACACTTTATTTTCAAATAGCGCAAGACGCATGCGACATACTTGGATGCGTACAGACGAGAAAAACAATTTCTTTCAGATAGCGCAAGTCGCATGCGACATACTTGGATGCGTACAGACGAGAAAAACACTTTTTTCCAGATAGCGTTCGACCATAAGACCTATTTGGATGCGTACTGACGAGATAAACACTTTATTTTCAAATAGCGCAGGACGCATGCGACATACTTGGATGCGTACAGACGAGAAAAACACTTTTTTCCAGATAGCGTCCGACCATAAGACCTATTTGGATGCGTACTGACGAGATAAACACTTTATTTTCAAATAGCGCAGGACGCATGCGACATACTTGGATGCGTACAGACGAGAAAAACAATTTTTTTTCAGATAGCGTCCGACTATAAGACCTATTTGGATGCGTACTGACGAGATAAACACTTTATTTTCAAATAGCGCAAGACGCATGCGACATACTTGGATGCGTACAGACGAGAAAAACACTTTTTTTCCAGATAGCGTCCGACCATAAGACCTATTTGGATGCGTACTGACGGGATAAACACTTTATTTTCAAATAGCGCAAGACGCATGCGACATACTTGGATGCGTACAGACGAGAAAAACACTTTTTTCAGATAGCGTCCACGACCTATTTGGATGCGTACTGACGAGATAAACACTTTATTTTCAAATAGCGCAAGACGCATGCGACATACTTGGATGCGTACAGACGAGAAAAACATTTTTTTCCAGGTAGCGTCCGACCATAAGACCTATTTGGATGCGTACTGACGAGATAAACACTTTATTTTCAAATAGCGCAAGACGCATGCGACATACTTGGATGCGTACAGACGAGAAAAACAATTTTTTTTCAGATAGCGCAAGTCGCATGCGACATACTTGGATGCGTACAGACGAGATAAACACTTTATTTTCAAATAGCGCAAGACGCATGCGACATACTTGGATGCGTACAGACGAGAAAAACACTTTTTTCCAGATAGCGTCCGACCATAAGACCTATTTGGATGCGTAGTGACGAGATAAACACTTTATTTTCAAATAGCGCAGGACGCATGCGACATACTTGGATGCGTACAGACGAGATAAACACTTTATTTTCAAATAGCGCAAGTCGCATGCGACATACTTGGATGCGTACAGACGAGAAAAACACTTTTTTCCAGATAGCGTCCGACCATAAGACCTATTTGGATGCGTACTGACGAGATAAACACTTTATTTTCAAATAGCGCAAGACGCATGCGACATACTTGGATGCGTACAGACAAGAAAAACACTTTTTTCCAGATAGCGCAAGTCGCATTCGACATACTTGGATGCGTACAGACGAGAAAAACACTTTATTTTCAAATAGCGCAAGACGCATGCGACATACTTGGATGCGTACAGACGAGAAAAACACTTTTTTCCAGATAGCGTCCGACCATAAGACCTATTTGGATGCGTACTGACGAGATAAACACTTTATTTTCAAATAGCGCAGGACGCATGCGACATACTTGGATGCGTACAGACGAGAAAAACACTTTTTTCCAGATAGCGCAAGTCGCATTCGACATACTTGGATGCGTACAGACGAGAAAAACACTTTATTTTCAAATAGCGCAAGACGCATGCGACATACTTGGATGCGTACAGACGAGAAAAACACTTTTTTCCAGATAGCGCCCGACCATAAGACCTATTTGGATGCGTACTGACGAGATAAACACTTTATTTTCAAATAGCGCAAGACGCATGCGACATACTTGGATGCGTACAGACGAGAAAAACATTTTTTTCCAGATAGCGTCCGACCATAAGACCTATTTGGATGCGTACTGACGAGATAAACACTTTATTTTCAAATAGCGCAAGACGCATGCGACATACTTGGATGCGTAAAGATGAGAAAAACAATTTTTTTCCAGATAGCGCAAGTCGCATGGGACATACTTGGATGCGTACAGACGAGATAAACACTTTATTTTCAAATAGCGCAAGACGCATGCGACATACTTGGATGCGTACAGACGAGAAAAACAATTTTTTTCAGATAGCGCAAGTCGCATGCGACAAACTTGGATGCGTACAGACAAGAAAAACACTTTTTTCCAGATAGCGTCCGACCATAAGACCTATTTGGATGCGTACTGACGAGATAAACACTTTATTTTCAAATAGCGCAAGACGCATGCGACATACTTGGATGCGTACAGACGAGAAAAACACTTTTTTTCCAGATAGCGGCCGACCATAAGACCTATTTGGATGCGTACTGACGAGATAAACACTTTATTTTCAAATAGCGCAAGACGCATGCGACATACTTGGATGCGTACAGACGAGAAAAAACACTTTTTTTCAGATAGCGCAAGTCGCATGCGACATACTTGGATGCGTACAGACGAGATAAACACTTTATTTTCAAATAGCGCAAGACGCATGCGACATACTTGGATGCGTACAGACGAGAAAAAACACTTTTTTTCCAGATAGCGTCCGACCATAAGACCTATTTGGATGCGTACTGACGAGATAAACACTTTATTTTCAAATAGCGCAAGACGCATGCGACATACTTGGATGCGTACAGACGAGAAAAAACACTTTTTTCCCAGATAGCGTCCGACCATAAGACCTATTTGGATGCGTACTGACGAGATAAACACTTTATTTTCAAATAGCGCAAGTCGCATGCGACATACTTGGATGCGTACAGACGAGAAAAACACTTTTTTTCAGATAGCGCAAGTCGCATGCGACATACTTGGATGCGTACAGACGAGATAAACACTTTATTTTCAAATAGCGCAAGAAGCATGCGACATACTTGGATGCGTACAGACGAGAAAAACACTTTTTTCCCAGATAGCGTCCGACCATAAGACCTATTTGGATGCGTACTGACGAGATAAACACTTTATTTTCAAATAGCGCAAGACGCATGCGACATACTTGGATGCGTACAGACGAGAAAAACACTTTTTTTCCAGAAAGCGTCCGACCATAAGACCTATTTGGATGCGTACTGACGAGATAAACACTTTATTTTCAAATAGCGCAAGACGCATGCGACATACTTGGATGCGTACAGACGAGAAAAACACTTTATTTTCAAATAGCGCAAGACGCATGCGACATACTTGGATGCGTACAGACGAGAAAAACACTTTTTTTCCAGATAGCGTCCGACCATAAGACCTATTTGGATGCGTACTGACGAGATAAACACTTTATTTTCAAATAGCGCAAGACGCATGCGACATACTTGGATGCGTACAGACGAGAAAAACACTTTTTTCCAGATAGCGTCCGACCATAAGACCTATTTGGATGCGTACTGACGAGATAAACACTTTATTTTCAAATAGCGCAAGACGCATGCGACATATTTGGATGCGTACAGACGAGAAAAACAATTTTTTTCCAGATAGCGCAAGTCGCATGCGACATACTTGGATGCGTACAGATGAGAAAAACACTTTTTATCCAGATAGCGTCCGACCATAAGACCTATTTGGATGCGTACTGACGAGATAAACACTTTATTTTCAAATAGCGCAAGACGCATGCGACATCACTTGGATGCGTACAGACGAGAAAACACTTTTTTTCATAAGCGCCACGCATGAGACATACTTGGATGCGTACTGACGAGAAAAACACTTTATTTTCAAATAGCGCAAGACGCATGCGACATACTTGGATGCGTACAGACGAGAAAAACACTTTTTTCCAGATAGCGTCCGACCATAAGACCTATTTGGATGCGTACTGACGAGATAAACACTTTATTTTCAAATAGCGCAAGACGCATGCGACATACTTGGATGCGTACAGACGAGAAAAACACTTTATTTTCAAATAGCGCAAGACGCATGCGACATACTTGGATGCGTACAGACGAGAAAAACACTTTTTTCCAGATAGCGTCCGACCATAAGACCTATTTGGATGCGTACTGACGAGATAAACACTTTATTTTCAAATAGCGCAAGACGCATGCGACATACTTGGATGCGTAAAGATAAGAAAAACAATTTTTTCCAGATAGCCAAGTCGCATGCGACATACTTGGATGCGTACAGACGAGATAAACACTTTATTTTCAAATAGCGCAAGAAGCATGCGACATACATTGATGCGTACAGACGAGAAAAACACTTTTTTTCCAGATAGCGTCCGACCTTAAACCTATTTGGATGTGTACAGATGGGATAAACACTTTATTTTCAAATAGCGCAAGACGCATGCGACATACTTGGATGCGTACAGATGAGAAAAAACAATTTTTTCAGATAGCGCAAGTCGCATGCGACATACTTGGATGCGTACTGACGAGAAAAACACTTTATTTTCAAATAGCGCAAGACGCATGCGACATACTTGGATGCGTACAGATGAGAAAAACACTTTTTTCCAGATAGCCAAGTCCGCATTAGACATATTTGGATGCGTACTGACGAGATAAACACTTTATTTTCAAATAGCGCAAGACGCATGCGACATACTTGGATGCGTACAGATGAGAAAAACACTTTTTTCCCAGATAGCGACCGACCATAAGACCTATTTGAGCGGATGCGTACAGACGAGAAAACACTTTATTTTCAAATAGCGCAAGACGCATGCGACATCTTGGATGCGTACAGACGAAAAAACACTTTTTTCCAGATAGCACAAGTCGCATTCGACATACTTGGATGCGTACAGACGAGAAAACACTTTATTTTCAAATAGCGCAAGACGCATGCGACATACTTGGATGCGTACAGACGAGAAAAACACTTTATTTTCAAATAGCGCAAGACGCATGCGACATACTTGGATGCGTACAGACGAGAAAAACACTTTTTTTCAGATAGCGCAAGACGCATGCGACATACTTGGATGCGTACAGACGAGAAAAACACTTTATTTTCAAATAGCGCAAGACGCAAGCGACATACTTGGATGCGTACAGATGAGAAAAAACACTTTTTTCAGATAGCGTCCGACCATAAGACCTATTTGGATGCGTACTGACGAGATAAACAATTTATTTTCAAATAGCGCAAGACCATGCGACATACGGATGCGTACGACAGGAAACACTTTTTTTCAAATAGCGCAAGACGCATGCGACATACTTGGATGCGTACAGACGAGAAAAACACTTTTTTTCCAGATAGCGTCCGACCATAAGACCTATTTGGATGCGTACTGACGAGATAAACACTTTATTTTCAAATAGCGCAAGTCTCATGCGACATACTTGGATGCGTACAGATGAGAAAAATTTTTTTTACAGATAGCGCAAGTCGCATACGACATATTTGGATGCGTACAGACGAGAAAAACACTTTATTTTCAAATAGCGCAAGACGCATGCGACATACTTGGATGCGTACAGACGAGAAAAACACTTTTTTCAGATAGCGCAAGTCGCATTCGACATGCTTGGATGCGTACTGACGAGATAAACACTTTATTTTCAAATAGCGCAAGACGCATGCGACATACTTGGATGCGTACAGACGAGAAAAACACTTTATTTTCAAATAGCGCAAGACGCGGCTGGATGCGTACAGATGAGAAAAACACTTTTTTTCAGATAGCGTCCGACCATAAGACCTATTTGGATGCGTACTGACGAGATAAACACTTTATTTTCAAATAGCGCAAGACGCATGCGACATACTTGGATGCGTACAGACGAGAAAAACACTTTTTTCCAGATAGCGTCCGACCATAAGACCTATTTGGATGCGTACTGACGAGATAAACACTTTATTTTCAAATAGCGCAGGACGCATGCGACATACTTGGATGCGTACAGATGAGAAAAACACTTTTTTCCAGATAGCACAAGTCGCATTCGACATACTTGGATGCGTACAGATGAGAAAAACACTTTATTTTCAAATAGCGCAAGACGCATGCGACATACTTGGATGCGTACAGACAAGAAAAACACTTTTTTTCAAATAGCGCAAGACGCATTCGACATACTTGGATGCGTACAGACGAGAAAAACACTTTTTTCCGGTAGCGTCCGACCATAAGACCTATTTGGATGCGTACTGACGAGATAAACACTTTATTTTCAAATAGCGCAAGACGCATGCGCCATACTTGGATGCGTACAGACGGAAAAAAACACTTTTTTCCAGATAGCGTCCGACCATAAGACCTATTTGGATGCGTACTGACGAGATAAACACTTTATTTTCAAATAGCGCAAGTCGCATGCGACATACTTGGATGCGTACAGACAAGAAAAACACTTTTTTTCAAATAGCGCAAGACGCATGCGACATACTTGGATGCGTACAGACGAGAAAAACCATTTTTTCCAGATAGCGTCCGACCATAAGACCTATTTGGATGCGTACTGACGAGATAAACACTTTATTTTCAAATAGCGCAAGACGCATGCGACATACTTGGATGCGTACAGACGAGAAAAACACTTTTTTCAGATAGCGTCCGACCATAAGACCTATTTGGATGCGTCACTGACGAGATAAACACTTTATTTTCAAATAGCGCAGGACGCATGCGACATACTTGGATGCGTAAAGACGAGAAAAACACTTATCTTCCAGATAGCGTCCGACCATAAGACCTATTTGGATGCGTACTGACGAGATAAATACTTTATTTTCAAATAGCGCAAGACGCATGCGACATACTTGGATGCGTACTGACGAAATAAACACTTTATTTTCAAATAGCCGGCATGCGACATACTTGGATGCGTATAGATGAGAAAAACAATTTTTTTTCAGATAGCACAAGTCCGCATTCGACATACTTGGATGCGTACTGACGAGAAAAACACTTTATTTTCAAATAGCGCAAGACGCATGCGACATACTTGGATGCGTACAGACGAGAAAAACACTTTTTTCCAGATAGCGTCCGACCATAAGACCTATTTGGATGCGTACTGACGAGATAAACACTTTATTTTCAAATAGCGCAAGACGCATGCGACATACTTGGATGCGTACAGACAAGAAAAACACTTTTTTCCAGATAGCACTAGTCGCATTCGACATACTTGGATGCGTACAGACGAGATAAACACTTTATTTTCAAATAGCGCAAGACGCATGCGCTACTTGTGCGTCCCGACGAAAAAATTTTTCCGAAGCGTCCGACCATAAGACATATTTGGATGCGTACTGACGAGATAAACACTTTATTTTCAAATAGCGCAAGACGCATGCGACATACTTGGATGCGTAAAGATGAGAAAAACACTTTTTTTCCAGATAGCACAAGTCGCATTCGACATATTTGGATGCGTACAGACGAGAAAAACACTTTATTTTCAAATAGCGCAAGACGCGTGCGACATACTTGGATGCGTACAGACGAGAAAAACACTTTTTTTCCAGAAAGCGTTCGACCATAAGACCTATTTGGATGCGTACTGACGAGATAAACACTTTATTTTCAAATAGCGCAAGACGCATGCGACATACTTGGATGCGTACAGATGAGAAAAACACTTTTTTCCAGATAGCGTCCGACCATAAGACCTATTTGGATGCGTACTGACGAGATAAACACTTTATTTTCAAATAGCGCAAGACGCATGCGACATACTTGGATGCGTATAGATGAGAAAAACAATTTTTTTCCAGATAGCGCAAGTCGCATGCGACATACTTGGATGCGTACAGACGAGAAAAACACTTTTTTCCAGATAGCGTCCGACCATAAGACCTATTTGGATGCGTACTGACGAGATAAACACTTTATTTTCAAATAGCGCAAGACGCATGCGACATACTTGGATGCGTACAGATGAGAAAAACACTTTTTTCCAGATAGCGTCCGACCATAAGACCTATTTGGATGCGTACTGACGAGATGAACACTTTATTTTCAAATAGCCAAGACGCATGCGACATACTTGATGCGTACAGACGAGAAAAACACTTTATTTTCAAATAGCGCAAGACGCATGCGACATACTTGGATGCGTACAGACGAGAAAAACACTTTTTTCCAGATAGCGACCGACCATAAGACCTATTTGGATGCGTACTGACGAGATAAACACTTTATTTTCAAATAGCGCAAGACGCATGCGACATACTTGGATGCGTACAGACGAGAAAATCATTTTTTTCCAGATAGCGTCCGACCATAAGACCTATTTGGATGCGTACTGACAAGATAAACACTTTATTTTCAAATAGCGCAAGACGCATGCGACATACTTGGATGCGTACAGATGAGAAAAAAACACTTTTTTCCAGATAGCGCAAGTCGCATGCGGCATACTTGGATGCGTACAGACGAGAAAAACAATTTTTTCCAGATAGCGTCCGACCATAAGACCTATTTGGATGCGTACTGACGAGATAAACACTTTATTTTCAAATAGCGCAAGACGCATGCGACATACTTTGATGCGTCCCGACGAGAAAAACATTTTTTCCAGAAGCGTCCGACCATAAGGCCTATTTGGATGCGTACTGACGAGATAAACACTTTATTTTCAAATAGCGCAAGACGCATGCGACATACTTGGATGCGTACAGACGAGAAAAAACATATTTTTTTCCAGATAGCGCAAGTCGCAGGCGATCTTGGATGCGTACTGACGAGAAAAACTCTTTATTTTCAAATAGCGCAAGACGCGTGCGACATATTTGGATGCGTACAGATGAGAAAAACACTCTTTTTCCAGATAGCACAAGTCGCATAAGACATACTTGGATGCGTACTGACGAGATAAACACTTTATTTTCAAATAGCGCAAGACGCATGCGACATACTTGGATGCGTACAGACGAGAAAAACACTTTATTTTCAAATAGCGCAAGACGCATGCGACATACTTGGATGCGTACAGACGAGAAAAACACTTTTTTTCCAGATAGCACAAGTCGCATGCGACATACTTGGATGCGTACAGACGAGAAAAACACTTTATTTTCAAATAGCGCAAGACGCATGCGACATACTTGGATGCGTACAGACGAGAAAATACTTTTTTTCAAATAGCGCAAGACGCATGCGACATACTTGGATGCGTACAGACGAGAAAAACACTTTTTTTCAGATAGCGCAAGACGTGGACATACTTGGATGCGTACAGACGAGAAAAACACTTTATTTTCAAATAGCGCAAGACGCATGCGACATACTTGGATGCGTACAGACGAGAAAAACACTTTTTTTCCAGATAGCGTCCGACCATAAGACCTATTTGGATGCGTACTGACGAGATAAACAATTTATTTTCAAATAGCGCAAGACGCATGCGACATACATGGATGCGTACTGACAAGAAAACACTTTATTTTCAAATAGCGCAAGACGCATGCGACATACTTGGATGCGTACAGACGAGAAAAAACACTTTTTTCCAGATAGCGTCCGACCATAAGACCTATTTGGATGCGTACTGACGAGATAAACACTTTATTTTCAAATAGCGCAAGACGCATGCGACATACTTGGATGCGTACAGATGAGAAAAACACTTTTTTCCAGATAGCACAAGTCGCATTAGACATACTTGGATGCGTACAGACGAGAAAAACACTTTTTTTCAGATAGCGCAAGACGCATGCGACATACTTGGATGCGTACAGACGAGATAAACACTTTATTTTCAAATAGCGCAAGACGCATGCGACATACTTGGATGCGTACAGACGAGAAAAAACACTTTTTTCCAGATAGCGTCCGACCATAAGACCTATTTGGATGCGTACTGACGAGATAAACACTTTATTTTCAAATAGCGCAAGACGCATGCGACATACTTGGATGCGTACAGACGAGAAAAACACTTTTTTCCAGATAGCGTCCGACCATAAGACCTATTTGGATGCGTACTGACGAGATAAACACTTTATTTTCAAATAGCGCAAGACGCATGCGACATACTTGGATGCGTACAGACGAGAAAAACACTTTATTTTCAAATAGCGCAAGACGCATGCGACATACTTGGATGCGTACAGACGAGAAAAACACTTTTTTTCAGATAGCGTCCGACCATAAGACCTATTTGGATGCGTACTGACGAGATAAACACTTTATTTTCAAATAGCGCAAGACGCATGCGACATACTTGGATGCGTACAGACGAGAAAAACACTTTTTTCCAGATAGCGTCCGACCATAAGACCTATTTGGATGCGTACTGACGAGATAAACACTTTATTTTCAAATAGCGCAAGACGCATGCGACATACTTGGATGCGTACAGATGAGAAAAACTACTTTTTTCCAGATAGCGCAAGTCGCATGCGACATACTTGGATGCGTACAGACGAGAAAAACACTTTTTCCAGATAGCGTCCGACCATAAGGCCTATTTGGATGCGTACTGACGAGATAAACACTTTATTTTCAAATAGCGCAAGACGCATGCGACATACTTGGATGCGTACAGACGAGAAAAACACTTTTATTTTCAAATAGCGCAAGACGCATGCGACATACTTGGATGCGTACAGACGAGAAAAACACTTTTTTTCCAGATAGCGCCAGTCGCATAAGACATACTTGGATGCGTACAGACGAGAAAAACACTTTATTTTCAAATAGCGCAAGACGCATGCGACATACTTGGATGCGTACAGACGAGAAAAACACTTTTTTCCAGATAGCGCAAGTCGCATAAGACATATTTGGATGCGTACTGACGAGAAAAACACTTTATTTTCAAATAGCGCAAGACGCATGCGACATACTTGGATGCGTACAGACGAGAAAAAACACTTTTTTCCAGATAGCGTTCGACCATAAGACCTATTTGGATGCGTACTGACGAGATAAACACTTTATTTTCAAATAGCGCAAGACGCATGCGACATACTTGGATGCGTACAGACGAGAAAAAACTTTTTTTCCAGATAGCGCAAGTCGCATGCGACATACTTGGATGCGTACAGACGAGAAAAACACTTTATTTTCAAATAGCGCAAGACGCATGCGACATACTTGGATGCGTACAGACGAGAAAAACACTTTATTTTCAGATAGCGCCAGCGCATGCGACATACTTGGATGCGTACTGACGAGATAAACACTTTATTTTCAGATAGCGCAAGACGCATGCGACATACTTGGATGCGTACAGACGAGAAAAACACTTTATTTTCAAATAGCGCAAGACGCATGCGACCTTGGATGCGTACAGAAGGAAAACACTTTTTTCCAGATAGCGTCCGACCATAAGACCTATTTGGATGCGTACTGACGAGATAAACACTTTATTTTCAAATAGCGCAAGACGCATGCGACATACTTGGATGCGTACAGACGAGATAAACACTTTATTTTCAAATAGCGCAAGACGCATGCGACATACTTGGATGCGTACAGACGAGAAAAACACTTTTTCCAGATAGCGTCCGACCATAAGACCTATTTGGATGCGTACTGACGAGATAAACACTTTATTTTCAAATAGCGCAAGACGCATGCGACATACTTGGATGCGTACAGATGAGAAAAAACACTTTTTTTTCAGATAGCGCAAGTCGCATTCGACATACTTGGATGCGTACAGACGAGAAAAACAATTTTTTCAGATAGCGCAAGTCGCATGACATATTGGATGCGTACAGACGAGATAAACACTTTATTTTCAAATAGCGCAAGACGCATGCGACATACTTGGATGCGTACAGACGAGAAAAACACTTTTTTCCAGATAGCGTCCGACCATAAGACCTATTTGGATGCGTACTGACGAGATAAACACTTTATTTTCAAATAGCGCAAGACGCATGCGACATACTTGGATGCGTACAGACGAGAAAAAACACTTTTTTTCCAGATAGCGTCCGACCATAAGACCTATTTGGATGCGTACTGACGAGATAAACACTTTATTTTCAAATAGCGCAAGACGCATGCGACATACTTGGATGCGTACAGACGAGAAAAACACTTTATTTTCAAATAGCGCAAGACGCATGCGACATACTTGGATGCGTACAGACGAGAAAAACACTTTTTTTCCAGATAGCGTCCGACCATAAGACCTATTTGGATGCGTACTGACGAGATAAACACTTTATTTTCAAATAGCGCAAGACGCATGCGACATACTTGGATGCGTACAGACGAGAAAAACACTTTTTTCCAGATAGCGTCCGACCATAAGACCTATTTGGATGCGTACTGACGAGATAAACACTTTATTTTCAAATAGCGCAAGACGCATGCGACATACTTGGATGCGTACAGACGAGAAAAAACACTTTTTTTTCAGATAGCGCAAGTCGCATGCGACATACTTGGATGCGTACAGACGAGAAAAACACTTTTTTCCAGATAGCGTCCGACCATAAGACCTATTTGGATGCGTACTGACGAGATAAACACTTTATTTTCAAATAGCGCAAGACGCATGCGACATACTTGGATGCGTACAGACGGGAAAAACACTTTTTTTCAGATAGCGCAAGACGCATGCGACATACTTGGATGCGTACTGACGAGAAAAACACTTTATTTTCAAATAGCGCAAGACGCATGCGACATACTTGGATGCGTACAGACGAGAAAAAACACTTTTTTTCCAGATAGCGTCCGACCATAAGACCTATTTGGATGCGTACTGACGAGATAAACACTTTATTTTCAAATAGCGCAAGACGCATGCGACATACTTGGATGCGTACAGACGAGGAAAACACTTTATTTTCAAATAGCGCAAGACGCATGCGACATACTTGGATGCGTACAGACGAGAAAAAACACTTTTTTCCAGATAGCGTCCGACCATAAGACCTATTTGGATGCGTACTGACGAGATAAACACTTTATTTTCAAATAGCGCAAGACGCATGCGACATACTTGGATGCGTAAAGATGAGAAAAACAATTTTTTTCCAGATAGCGCAAGTCGCATGCGACATACTTGGATGCGTACAGACGAGATAAACACTTTATTTTCAAATAGCGCAAGACGCATGCGACATACTTGGATGCGTACAGACGAGAAAAACACTTTTTTCTCGATAGCGTCCGACCATAAGACCTATTTGGATGCGTACTGACGGGATAAACACTTTATTTTCAAATAGCGCAAGACGCATGCGACATACTTGGATGCGTACTGACGAGATAAACACTTTATTTTTCAAATAGCGCAAGACGCATGCGACATACTTGGATGCGTACAGACGAGAAAAACACTTTTTTTTCAGATAGCACTGTCGCATTAGACATATTTGGATGCGTACTAGACAAGATAAACACTTTATTTTCAAATAGCGCAAGACGCATGCGACATACTTGGATGCGTCCGACAGAATTTTTCGATAGCGTCCGACCATAAGACATATTTGGATGCGTACTGACGAGATAAACACTTTATTTTCAAATAGCGCAAGACGCATGCGACATACTTGGATGCGTACAGATGAGAAAAACAATTTTTTCCAGATAGCGCAAGTCGCATGCGACATACTTTGATGCGTACTGACGAGAAAAACACTTTATTTTCAAATAGCGCAAGACGCATGCGACATATTTGGATGCGTACAGATGAGAAAAACACTTTTTTCCAGATAGCCAAGTCGCATTCGACCATGCCTGTTTGATGCGTACTGACGAGATAAACACTTTATTTTCAAATAGCGCAAGACGCATGCGACATACTTGGATGCGTACAGATGAGAAAAAACACTTTTTTTCCAGATAGCGCCGACCATAAGACCTATTTGGATGCGTACAGACGAGATAAACACTTTATTTTCAAATAGCGCAAGACGCATGCGACATACTTGGATGCGTACAGACGAGAAAAACACTTTTTTTTTCAGATAGCCACAGTCGCATTCGACATACTTGGATGCGTACAGACGAGAAAAACACTTTATTTTCAAATAGCGCCAGACGCATGCGACGTACTTGGATGCGTACAGACGAGATAAACACTTTATTTTCAGATAGCGCCAGACGCATGCGACATACTTGGATGCGTACAGACGAGAAAAACACTTTATTTTCAAATAGCGCAAGACGCATGCGACATACTTGGATGCGTACAGACGAGAAAAACACTTTTTTTCAAATAGCCAAGCGCAGCGACCTTGGATGCGTACAGACGAGAAAAACACTTTTTTCCAGATAGCGTCCGACCATAAGACCTATTTGGATGCGTACTGACGAGATAAACACTTTATTTTCAAATAGCGCAAGACGCATGCGACATACTTGGATGCGTACTGACGAGAAAACACTTTATTTTCAGATAGCGCAAGACGCATGCGACATACTTGGATGCGTACAGACGAGAAAAACACTTTCCAGAAGCGTCCACTGTTACGTCCCGGGGTGTCGCGGGTCTAAAAGATAAGTCGGACACTACGAGACTCGATCGCTTTTTCGGGTCTAGCAAACCTAGGCGGTTCTCCCCGGGGATACGCGCGATCTGAAGTACTCGGACTTAGTCCTCGGACTCCGTGTCGGTAGAGTCTTCTTCGGGGTACACAATGGGAATCACTATATTACCGTCTTGATTAGTATGGAAGTTAGCGGGTCGTAACCAATAGTCCAGATACCGCTGGGAGCACTCAAAGCATTCGTCGCTAATCCTGATACTACTCAATCTACTGCTGCAAGAATAGCATGCATACCCTATACTCTCACCAATAATAAGTCTGTGTTTTATTACGTAATTATACTGTAGGCGCTCTTCGGTGGGCAAAGAGTAGTAACAGAAGGCACAAAGCGCGGCTTTGGTATTATTATTAGCAAATCCACACGCCTTTTGGCAGAATCTTTGAGATAGGTCAAGGGGGATAGAAGGGGCGGGGGGTGGTAAGGTTATGAAATTCGCGAGGTCGCATTGAGATGATGTGATTTTGATGTGCAATTTGATATAGAGTTCAGTCCGTATAGAGAAAATTCGACCGAGGGTAGAGTCCCTTTAGTACAGAGCTGCGTTAAAGGGATTCGAGGAAGTCACTGGGTCATTGCGTCAAATCTCAAGAAGATTGAGTTAAAATTTTCGATTTCGGGGGGTGAGCTTAAACGCGAATCAATTAAGTTCAATAAAAGGGGGA
Source organism: Camponotus fellah (assembly GCA_030586385.1). NCBI lineage: Eukaryota > Metazoa > Arthropoda > Insecta > Hymenoptera > Formicidae > Camponotus > Camponotus fellah. The sequence goes on along the minus strand of JAPIVC010000380.1, from coordinate 28,949 downwards.
ACTTCAGTGATTGGTTGTTATTGTTGACATTAATTATTATTGTGTAGTTAATTATTATTATGTAGTTAATTATTATTAATATAATTAATTATTATTAATATAATTAATTATTATTAATTTAATTTTCTCACAATCGCGTGTAATTCGCGAGACAGTGTTGGCGATTTACTTCGAAGGGTCCTCGAAACGCTTAGGAATGCGGTGAGGCGGCCCGAAGGGTCGAGGTAAAGTCATAAAAGTGAAACTCTATACAAAAAACAAGTCGTAAAAGTGAAACTCTATACAAAAAACAAAGGGATCTGGCGAACTTGTGCGAACAGGATTTTCTTGGCGTCTACTTACTCTTAAGATGGCTTCTATATTTTCCAAGATTATTCGCCACGTGGTCCGTTGGTTTGATCAATTGACTGCGTAGTGATCGGCGACCGCGGTGCTCCACGTGGATCTCCCGAAAGGGTGGAAGCGGGTCGGTACGGCGTGACGTCGGCGTCGATAGGGATGAGCTGCTCCGGCCACACGATCTTGCACGTCACTTTCGATGCGTTCGCGATTAAAAGTTCATATTCCGGATCACAGTAATTTTTATCAACAAGGGAAGGATGATAACGATCCGCGGAACGTTCGTAATTCTGGCGTAATCGGCGTAGTTGGTTCTTCTTGCCAGCACGGCGAGTCTTAGGCATAATATTTTAAATAATTGAGCATTCTCGGAATAAATGTTGCGTCAGTGATTGCTCGATGTGCGGTGGTCCTCACTATCAAGAATACTTCGGCTATATCTGTGAGCGGTGGTCCTCTCTAAGCAGATATCAAGAATTCCGAGATCGCAGTATCACAATTGTTCAAAGTTGCAAAATTAAAATAAAGGCACGTGCTCGGTAAGAAGAATATAATTCGCGTAGAGCAAGGATGCGTTTAATAACCACAACGTTTAAATATTATATATATATATTTCACACACTAATAGAAGAATTTATAAATTGTTATAAAAAATCTTAGAGTTTAGTATTAAGATTAAGATTGGAATTAGAATTAGAACTAGTATTAGAATCAGAGTTCGGTTTAGGAGCTAGAACTTGACAGTTCGGAATCGTGAGATCGACTGGCTGAGACTGGGCCCGCTCTGGAGTCCCTCGATTTCGGCGGCTCGGCCGCTGCGGCGGTCGAGAGTGGGGAACTTCAAGAGAGAGGGGCCCGGGCTGAGCGCCGTCTCTGGCGCTCGGCGGAAGCTTACTCTACCGCAGTGCCGCGCTCGGCCGCTGGGTGAGGTTCGGTGTCATGGCGTGCCTTGGCGCGCGTTTCGGATGCGCTTAAAAGGAACTTAGTCGTTTTTATGAGGAAAAGCTATAAAATCGCGAAAAATTTAGGCGCGGGATGTAACACCTCCCCCCTTAAATTAAAATGTTGGGCAATGTCCCAACATTTTGCGCTTAATTTTACCATGCAATCACTTAAATTAATTTTCACTCGCGACTTATCTCTAATTACATTGTTTTATTCTATCTTAAACACTATCGGTTAATATTTTACGCAGTTCTTGGTAGTCTTTTTGCACTTCACCTTTGCGGGGCTGTTGGGTAGGGGATGTTCTTCTTCGGTTATGGGGTGGGTTTCGGGGGGTAGAAATTCGGGCGTTGAGGGGGTTTTGCGGGGCCGTTGATTTCCGCTGTCCCTCCGTTGGTTTGGCGTTCCTATATGCAGGAGCAAGTTTGTCACTGAGGTCCAGACTGCTCCTAACAGGTGTAGGCTCCATCCATATATCGAATGTAGAGCGTAACCGTGAATGATGGTATCCACGATTAGTTTTATTAGACGGATTATGATGAAAATTCCAATTACGCCGGCGCTAGCTGACCCGAACGTAAGAAATCCTTTCCATAGTCTTTGCCCTGCGTTCTCCGCTATTTGGTCCAGCGATTTTTCGTCCAGCAGATTTAGCATTGATATGCTTCCTGCCGGTATTTCTCTTCCCATAGCGCCTCTTGCTATTGTATTCAACATCGACGGTTTTTCCATGGGAAACATGATGTGGTCTCGGAGTCTATCCAGGTCCTCGCTAGTATAGATGCCGCTAGTGGCGAGAGAGGATGGGCTCACGTATTTCCAGGTAGGTTTCGTGAGTGGCTGGATAATCGAAGGTGCTGCTGTCTCCTGTGGACGTGGCATCAGGCGATACCAGCTGCCTTGTATATTATACATTACTGGCAGGAATTCATTGCAGTCCCTTGGCGTTCCTTTTTTGGTGAGTATTCTAGTTCTTGGTAGCATGAAGAGTGATTGATTTTTGTAGCTTACCGGAATTTCGTTGTAGCATTCATCTGTCGGTCGTACTCGGCATTCCACGGCTAGGCATTTGACCAGGTGCAAGGCCTCACCTGCTACAACTGCGGTGTAGCCGGGTTCTTTCATTATGCGATGCGCCATTTCATCGGGGGCGAAACTGGCTAGCGAGAGCGCGTTTTGCAATATTTCCTTTTCAAGCGCGCATTTTTGTTCCATAATATCGCGATACAGTTGCGTTAGTTGCGTTTTGATATGTTTTTCTACGTATATAAATTTAGAATTTACATACGCGAATATGTCTAGATTATTGACGGATATTCGGGTACGTATTTTGAACGTCCTCCTTTCCTTTTCCGTTTCTAGCACGAATAATTTCGGGTGTTCCGTTGACATAAGTTTATAGCCGCATAGTGTTGTTTCCGTGGTTTTAGTGAGGGCGAAGGTCGTTTCCTTCGTTGTCACCGTGTACACCGTCGGCGTATCGGCACTCGTCTGCGCTGTGAGTTTGTCAGCCGGACCTTCGTAAAGTACGTCGTACTGGTCGAAGTGACAGCTGTCTCTGGGCGTGACGGTCCAATATGTTTCCGAACCGTCTTGGTCCAGGCACTCTCCTGTGGGTGCCCTGCAGTGTACTCCAGATGGCAGGATTAGTTCGTTCGCGTTCCGGTCGATGACTGCTTCGAAGTTTCGAAGGGTTACTTTTACAATGGCTTGGACGACAACGTTTTCCCAGGTCCCATAGGCGTCTCCGTACTGGGTTCCGGTGCAGCTTCCGTCTATTTTGGTTGTGCCCGCGAGAGTGATACTTCGTACATCCGTGCTATTCCTTTTGAAGGATTGAAGGATGCTTCTTCGGCCCGTCCCGATATCGATGGTTCCTGTGTCCTGTAGCTTCTTGCAGATAGGCTCGGTGAGTTCTATCGTATATTGACGACGTCCTCCCCGGACTATAGAAATGTGCGAATGCATTCCGCAATAGTATATGGTGCGGTCGACTTCAACTTTGCATTGCATTACGTGCGTATGATCGTAGTTTGACAGCTGTAATAGCTGTACATAGGTAATCTCTTTCTTAGGTTCTATATCATCGACAGCACACTTGCCTATGTCCAAGAGCGACAGAGAGGTAATATTCAGTCCCTGTCCTCCACAGTCGTATCCGACAAGACAATGCGATGCGGCAGGTAACAACAGGATCAAGACGGTGATGCAGGCCTGGGTATCCATGGTGGTTATGGCGATGCTCATGGTGTTACGTTCGATTGAGTTGTGGCCGGTCCTCCGTCCGGCTTCCGTTGATATAGGGGTTCTAGGGTGGGGGGAATCTTCCGTAGTGGGGGCGCAGTGCGGTGAGTGCTTGAGCTTATCTGCGTGTACTACGCGGGTTCTGGTAGCACTAATAGCTAATTTTACATTGTGATTCTTACGAACTTCTAAGATTCTATAAGGGCCTACGTACTGGTCTCCTAATTTCCCTTTCGAGGGCTCCTTGAGGAGGTAAACACTATCACCTACTTTAAAGTTACGTACCCTAATTCTACGGTCGTAATATCTTTTAGATTTCTTTTTGGCGCTCGTTAGATTTTCACGCGCGATAGTTTGTGCGTCTTTAATATTGTTAAAAAGTGTTGTGAGATATTCCGTGTAGCTTTCGTTCGCTGTGTCTGAGATAGCGGGATCGCTTGTTGGGGTACGTGCGGTTTTACCGAACACGAGTTCATGCGGTGTGTACTGTGTGCCTTCATGTACGCTGGTGTTATAAGAAAGAGACGCAAGTTTTAGGCACTTGTCCCATTCGTTGTTCTTATCTACAAATTGTTTCAAGTATTCCCACAAGACTTGGTGTGATCTTTCGACCGAGCCATTGGCCTGTGGTCTATACGCTGTAGTTTTATAGTGCTTGATCTTAAATTTACGTGCGACGTTCCGCATGAGACTATTTAAGAAGTGCGATCCTTGATCGGTTAGAATCGCCTTAGGGGCGCCGAAGGTACATATAAATTCATTTGTGAGCGCATCGGCTACTTCTATGGCTCCGGCGTGTTGGAGCGGTATCGCGAGCGAGTATTTAGTTAAAAGGTCCTGTATGGTGAGTATGTAAGAATTATTCGACTGTGTCGTCGGTAAGGGGCCCATGATATCCATGGAGATTTTGTCGAAGGCGGAGTCAGGGGTGTCAGTGAGTATCATAGGTTGTCGAGTTTTTGTTCTCACCAATTTTTTTAATTGGCAAGCGCGGCAATTTTTTATATATGATTGAACGCTCGCTTTTATTCCCGGCCAATGATATCTCTTTTTAATACGGTTGTATGTCTTTGTAACACCCTTGTGTCCGCCAACGGCAGAACAATGATTCTCCAAGAGAATTTGCTGTCTATTCTCCTCCGTTGGTATTATAATATCGTTTTTACAAATGAAGATTTTAATTCTAGTTTCACTTAAAATTCGAACAATTTGCATATATACTGTTTCCCAAGATACATTATCGACATTGCCTCTAGCAATGGAGATCGATTGTAGATCGAGTTCGGTGACGACGTCTAACAAGGAGTGTATTGCTTCCTTAATAATCTCCTTTTCTGTAATTCCCGATACTCTATCTTTGACGATTAAGGATATGATTCGCCGCGAGCCATTTCGGTCGACGCGAGCTCTGCCCAATGTCGCGTTTCTGATTAACGGTAGTGAGCCTGTTTCCGCGAGCATGCGAGCTCCTTGGTCGATCGGGATGCCTTGCTGTGTAGTGAAAATAACAAGGTTATCGCGTCGCGTAGTGAAATTGTCGGGTATTGTTATTATATTAGGACCCGCTGGATTTCGTATAGTAGCGGGTTCATTCGGGTTTTCGAACAATCGTTCGTCGTCATCGGACTCGGAGCTACTTTCATAATCCGTATCGCTCCTGGTTTCGCTTTCGCTATTCGCATATTCTTCAGCTTCATTTAGCTGGTCGCAAGGTAAGGTCGGGGGCGTTTCCTCCGCGTTGGTCGGCGTGCCACCCTCGTTAGTGCCTGGTTTCGGCACTGTGGAAAATAGAGATTCATCTGAATCGGATGATTGGGGTTCGTTTTTAAGGATTAGGATTTGGGAATCCTTTTTGGCGGATATAGGAGTGGGGTTCCGCGAAAGTGCGTCCGCGTTTACGTTGGTTTTTCCCCGCTTTGTACATTACTTCGTACTCGTACTCGGCCAATTTTAGACGCCAGCGGACGAGCCGGGAGGGTAGGATCTTTTACAGAATGCAGCCACATGAGTGGCTTGTGATCTGTCACTAACGTGAACTTTCGTCCGTATAGATAGGGCCGGAAGTGATTCACGCAATATACAATAGCGAGGAGCTCTTTCTCTATTGTGGAATAGTTTTTCTCTGCATTATTGAGTAAGCGTGACGCATAGGCTATAGGTAGGTCTTTTCCAACGGCTCCTTGACTTAATATCCCGCCTATGGCGTATCCCCAGGCATCAGTGGTGAGAACGAAGGGTTTAGTAAAATCAGGATACTGTAGGACAGGTTGCGTGCACAGGGGTCGCGGAGAGTTGCAAACGCTTGTTCTTGTTCCGGGTTCCACTTGAATTCTCTATCCTTTTTAGTAATTCTGTAAGGGGGAACGCTAATTTAGAGAAATTCGGGATAAATCGGCGATAATAACCCGCGAGGCCTAGGAATTGTTTGATGTTTTTTGCGTGTTTCGGTCTGGGAAAATCTTTAACCGCGCGGATTTTCTCGGGATCCGGTTTCACTCCTTTATCGCTAATAATGTGGCCCAAGTACCCGACCTCTTTTCTTAAGAATTCGCATTTGTCGGGCTGTAGCCTTAGGTTGGCTCTTTTTAATCTTTCCGCTAGTTTGTTGAATTTAAGTTCATGCTCGCGCAAGGAGCTCGCGTACAGTACGATGTCGTCCAGATAGACGAAGAGCTCGGTTCCTTGTAAACCCGATAGAACCTGGTCCATGAGTCGCTGGAATGTCGCGGGTGCATTTTTCAAACCGAAGGGCATGCGATTAAACTCATAATGCCCGTGAGGAGTAGAGAACGCGGTTTTTCTTTGCATGCATTTTGTCCATCGGTATCTGATGGAACCCTGATGCGAGATCGAAAACACTAAAATACTTCGCACTGCCTAATTGATCTAGTATTTCAGCGATGTTTGGGAGGGGGTATGCGTCGCCTATGGTTTTTTCATTTAACGCACGATAATCTATTACCATGCGCCATCTCTTATTGCCTTTAGAGTCGGGTTTTTGGGGACTATCCAGAGAGGAGAATTATAGGGAGAGTTGGATGGTTTAATAACATCGTTGTTTAGGAGTTCTGTGATTTGTTTATTTATTTCTTCTTTATGGATTGGTGGGAAGCGATATTGTTTCGTGTTGATGGGATGTTCGTCGGTTGTGGGAATTTTATGTGATATGACAGAGGTGTGTTCTAGCTTATCGGTCGGTAGCCTGAATAAGCTATGATGCTTTTGAATTAGTTGCGACACGTGATTAGCTTCTTCTTGGTTTAAGTGTTCTAGGCGAAGCGAGTCTCGGATGGCCTGAAGTCGGTCATGATTTTCCGAGGTTGGTTCGGCAGAGACCGCCAACACTCCGCTGGTTATTGTATGTTCGGTCTCGCTTTTAACGAGTGGGTCGTCTGACGTGATCTCTATTTCCTGTAGTTCGACCGTCGGTACGATCAATTTCTTGTCAGTGTCACTGGAATTGACCGCATGTAGGTATGCTTTACCATTTTGATTCGTCACTAATGCTTCTCCTAGGTAGACATCCTTGTCGACGCTAAGTCGCGGGGTTATCCTGTCGTGACTTCTGGATTTTGTACCTTGACATAAAAGGTTGCGCGCGACCTGGCAGGTACTACGAGGGTTTCGTGTTCCGCGAACGGTATTTGTATTCCTTTCCATGAGACGTATCTTTCTTTTAAATGTATATTTGACGCGTCGCGGAGAAAGTCGTTCCCTAAGATACCTTCTTGCGGAATCGGGAAATTATTATTTACTACATGCAACTCGAGGGGGTGGCCCATGTAATGAACTTGTATAGACCCGAGTGTCTCAATCCTACCTTTCGTTATACCGCAGAGGTATAACCTGTCGGTTTTACGGATGTTAATCTCGGGATGAACGTTTCGTCGTTTGATGAGATTAGGAGAGGCGCCTGTATCTACCATAAAAGCGGTTTTTTGTGTGAGCCCGTCAGCGGCTAACGCGACGGTAGGCGCACGTGGGAAATTTTGTGGAGTTCAGCGTTGCTATTCGGTATTCCCGGAGGGTTCTGCGTTTATCGGATTTACCGGGCGTATTTCGCGTATCGAGGGCCCTTGGCGAGCGTCGCCCGTCGGTCTCGCGGGGCCTTGCGGGTTTCCCTGGTCATTTCCTCGAGAGTTGTTGTACGCGCGTTTTCGGCACTCGCTGATTTCGTGTCCGAGATTTTTGCAATACCTGCATTGTTTTACTTCTTGACCTGCGTCTGGGCGGTCAGTTGCCCTTGAGGGAGGGTCGCGGGATATGCTGGTGGAATAGTTATTATTGCTAGGAAAGGTGTTAGTGCGCGAGTATTCGTCTCGTGAGCGCGCCGGATATTGAGGTGCGTTGCGTGAGGTTTCCCGCGCGTGAATAGCTGCTTTGTGAGCGATCAAATCGCGAATATTCATATGGTGAACGGTCGCTGCGGGGGTGGTTTGCTTGAGAACTCATCATTGGAGACGCACGGTTTGATCTGGGGTCACTATATCGTTCTCGCGGAGGTGTGGGAGGTGCATATTGCCTCCTGCTAAAATTCGTATTACCGTTTTCATAGTTTAATTGGTTGCGCGTACCGAATCGATTTTTATCTAGTTCTTGTTCCTTCGCGATCATCTTGGCGGCTGTGAAAGCTTCAAAAGGTTTATAATAAAGATTTTCTCCCATTTGCAGGCGATATTCTAGTGGTAGTCCTTTACAAAATGATCGTCCCGTCAACAAGTTAATTTCGGCTTCTGTCGCGGATGCTACGGTTCCAGATTCGCGGCGCTCGGCGTCGAGGATTGCGGCGCGGAGTTCCTTCACTCGACTAATGTAATCTAAGATGTGTTCTTGCGGTTTCAGATAGATCATGCTAAGTTCGCCGCGATGCTGGTCTATTGTCTTCTTAGATCCGAAGGCGGTTGTCAGAAGGTCGATTAATTGAGTTATATTATCACAGGGTTCGTCTTCTACGGCGCTGTAGGCCCGTCCGCGTAATTTATTAATTAATAGTTTTGTGAGGTTTCTTTCTGCTGAGGGGGAATGATTTCCTTGGCGCGCCGGCAGGCTTTGTTAAATTGCGACAGGGGAATATTATAACCGTCAAAGCTAGGAACTGAATCCGTGGCTTCGCGAAAAGAGACCTTAGGGATTTGCGTTGATCCTGAGGAAAGATCATATTGATATTCCTGGGAATCGCGTAGGGGGAACCCTTGTCCGGAATGTCGCGATGTTGGATGATTTTCCCTACGAAGCTGCTCGAGTTCCCGGCGCATATGTTCTACTTCGCGTAATAATTCGTCGCTCGCGACTCGCGGCGCGTCATCGCCTATGGCAACCGTTTTGCGCATTTCTTTATCCATTTGTTCACGATATTTATTAAGATCTCGCACGTTTCTTTCGTATTCTTCCCGCTGTTCTTTCAAAAGCGCTGCTTCCTCCTTTAGTCTTTCGTCTTTTTCATTAAGCTTAACTTGTATCGTTTCGATTTCCGCTTCGGTCAACGGTTTGGCCGTAGCCTTTCCCGCTGCGGGTGTCCGGCATATCAGACTAATTTTATCCGAGTTTTTCTCGTATCCCACCGCTGTCACCAAATTTGTTACGTCCCCGGGTGTCGCGGGTCTAAAAGATAAGTCGGACACTACGAGACTCGATCGCTTTTTCGGGTCTAGCAAACCTAGGCGGTTCTCCCCGGGGATACGCGCGATCTGAAGTACTCGGACTTAGTCCTCGGACTCCGTGTCGGTAGAGTCTTCTTCGGGGTACACAATGGGGATCACTATATTACCGTCTTGATTAGTATGGAAGTTAGCGGGTCGTAACCAATAGTCCAGATACCGCTGGGAGCACTCAAAGCATTCGTCGCTAATCCTGATACTACTCAATCTACTGCTGCAAGAATAGCATGCATACCCTATACTCTCACCAATAATAAGTCTGTGTTTTATTACGTTAATTATACTGTAGGCGCTCTTCGGTGGGCAAAGAGTAGTAACAGAAGGCACAAAGCGCGGCTTTGGTATTATTATTAGCAAATCCACACGCCTTTTGGCAGAATCTTTGAGATAGGTCAAGGGGGATAGAAGGGGCGGGGGTGGTAAGGTTATGAAATTCGCGAGGTCGCATTAGGAATGATGTGATTTTGATGTGCAATTTGATATAGAATTCAGCCGTATAGAGAAAATTCGACCGAGGGTAGAGTCCCTTTAGTACAGAGCTGCGTTAAAGGGATTCGAGGAAGTCACTGGGTCATTGCGTCAAATCTCAAGAAGATTGAGTTAAAATTTTCGATTTCGGGGGGTGAGCTTAAACGCGAATCAATTAAGTTCAATAAAAAGGGGAACTTCAGTGATTGGTTGTTATTGTTGACATTAATTATTATTAGTGTAGTTAATTATTATTAATGTAGTTAATTATTATTAATATAATTAATTATTATTAATATAATTAATTATTATTAATTTAATTTTCTCACAATCGCGTGTAATTCGCGAGACAGTGTTGGCGATTTACTTCGAAGGGTCCTCGAAACGCTTAGGAATGCGGTGAGGCGCCGAAGGGTCGAGGTAAAGTCATAAAAGTGAAACTCTATACAAAAAACAAGTCGTAAAAGTGAAACTCTATACAAAAAACAAAAGGGGTCTGGCGAACTTGTGCGGACAGGATTTTCTTGGCGTCTACTTACTCTTAAGATGGCTTCTATATTTTCCAAGATTATTCGCCACGTGGTCCGTTGGTTTGATCAATTGACTGCGTAGTGATCGGCGACCGCGGTGCTCCACGTGGATCTCCCGAAAGGGTGGAAGCGGGTCGGTACGGCGTGACGTCGGCGTCGATAAGGATGAGCTGCTCCGGCCACACGATCTTGCGCGTCACTTTCGATGCGTTCGCGATTAAAAGTTCATATTCCGGATCACAGTAATTTTTATCAACAAGGGAAGGATGATAACGATCCGCGGAACGTTCGTAATTCTGGCGTAATCGGCGTAGTTGGTTCTTCTTGCCAGCACGGCGAGTCTTAGGCATAATATTTTAAATAATTGAGCATTCTCGGAATAAATGTTGCGTCAGTGATTGCTCGATGTGCGGTGGTCCTCACTATCAAGAATACTTCGGCTATATCTGTGAGCGGTGGTCCTCTCTAAGCAGATATCAAGAATTCCGAGATCGCAGTATCACAATTGTTCAAAGTTGCAAAATTAAAATAAAGGCACGTGCTCGGTAAGAAGAATATAATTCGCGTAGAGCAAGGATGCGTTTAATAACCACAACGTTTAAATATTATATATATATATTTCACACACTAATAGAAGAATTTATAAATTGTTATAAAAAATCTTAGCGTTTAGTATTAAGATTAAGATTGGAATTAGAATTAGAACTAGTATTAGAATCAGAGTTCGGTTTAGGAGCTAGAACTTGACAGTTCGGAATCGTGAGATCGACTGGCTGAGACTGGGCCCGCTCTGGGGTCCCTCGATTTCGGCGGCTCAGCCGCTGCGGCGGTCGAGAGTGGGGAACTTCAAGAGAGAGGGGCCCGGGCTGAGCGCCGTCTCTGGCGCTCGGCGGAAGCTTACTCTACCGCAGTGCCGCGCTCGGCCGCTGGGTGAGGTTCGGTGTCATGGCGTGCCTTGGCGCGCGTTTCGAATGCGCTAAAAAGGAACTTAGTCGTTTTTATGAGGAAAAGCTATAAAATCGCGAAAAATTTAGGCGCGGGATGTAACATTTTTTAGCGCCCGACCATAAGACCTATTTGGATGCGTACGCGAGATAAACACTTTATTTTCAAATAGCGCAAGACGCATGCGACATACTTGGATGCGTACAGACGAGAAAAACACTTTTTTCCAGATAGCACAAGTCGCATTCGACATATTTGGATGCGTACAGACGAGATAAACACTTTATTTTCAAATAGCGCAAGACGCATGCGACATACTTGGATGCGTACAGACGAGAAAAACACTTTTTTCCAAATAGCGCAAGTCGCATTAGACATATTTGGATGCGTACTGACGAGATAAACACTTTATTTTCAAATAGCGCAAGACGCATGCGACATACTTGGATGCGTACAGATGAGAAAAACACTTTATTTTCAAATAGCGCAAGACGCAAGCGACATACTTGGATGCGTACAGACGAGAAAAACACTTTTTTTCAGTAGCGTCCGGCCATAAGACCTTTTTGGATGCGTACTGACGAGATAAACACTTTATTTTCAAATAGCGCAAGACGCATGCGACATACTTGGATGCGTACAGATGAGAAAAACACTTTTTTTCCAGATAGCGTCCGACCATAAGACCTATTTGGATGCGTACTGACGAGATAAACATTTTTTTTTCACCGAGGCGCGCCACTTTTTCGTGCTTACAGACCAGATAAACTTTATTTTCAAATAGCGCAAGACGCATGCGACATACTTGGATGCGTACAGACGAGAAAAACACTTTTTTTTCAAATAGCGCAAGTCGCATGCGACATACATTGGATGCGTACAGACGAGAAAAACATTTTTTTCCAGATAGCGTCCGACCATAAGACCTTTTTGGATGCGTACTGACGAGATAAACACTTTATTTTCAAATAGCGCAAGACGCAATGCGACATACTTGGATGCGTAAAGACGAGAAAAACACTTTTTTTTCCAGATAGCGTCCGACCATAAGACCTATTTGGATGCGTACTGACGAGATAACTTTGGCGCGGGGCGCGCGGTCGGCCTGCGTGGGGGGCGACCAGCCAAAAACACTTTATTTTCAAATAGCGCAAGACGCATGCGACATACTTGGATGCGTACAGACGAGAAAAAAACCTTTTTTCCAGATAGGGTCCGACCATAAGACCTATTTGGATGCGTACTGACGAGAAAAAACTTTTTTTTCCAGATAGCGCAGGCCATATGACCATATTTGGATGCGTACAGACGAGATAAACACTTTATTTTCCCAGATAGCGCAAGTCGCATGCGACATACTTGGATGCGTACAGACGGAAAAAACACTTTTTTTCAGATAGCGTCCGACCATAAGACCTATTTGGATGCGTCTGACGAGATAAACATTTTATTTTCAAATAGCGCAGGACGCATGCGACATACTTGGATGCGTACAGACGAGAAAAACACTTTTTTTCCAGATAGCGCAAGTCGCATTAGACATATTGGGATGCGTACAGACGAAAAAAACCTTTTTTTCAAATAGCGCCGACGCATAAGACATATTTGGATGCGTACTGAGAGATAAACACTTTATTTTCAAATAGCGCAAGACGCATGCGACATACTTGGATGCGTACAGACGAGAAAAAACACTTTTTTTCCGTTGCGTCCGACCATAAGACCTATTTGGATGCGTACTGACGAGATAAACACTTTATTTTCAAATAGCGCAAGTCGCATTCGACATACTTGGATGCGTACAGACGAGAAAAACACTTTTTTTCAGATAGCGCAAGCGCACGCATATTGGGAGAACTTTATTTTCAAATAGCGCAAGACGCATGCGACATACTTGGATGCGACAGACGAAAAAACACTTTTTCCAGATAGCGTCCGACCATAAGACCTATTTGGATGCGTACTGACGAGATAAACACTTTATTTTCAAATAGCGCAAGACGCATGCGACATACTTGGATGCGTACAGACGAAAAAAACCCTTTTTTTCCAGATAGCGTCCGACCATAAGACCTATTTGGATGCGTACTGACGAGATAAACACTTTATTTTCAAATAGCGCAAGACGCATGCGACATATTTGGATGCGTACAGAGAAAAAAACTCTTTTTCCAGATAGCGTCCGACCATAAGACCTATTTGGATGCGTACTGACGAGATAAACACTTTATTTTCATATAGCGCAAGACGCATGCGACATACTTGGATGCGTACTGACGAGATAAACACTTTTTTTTCCAATAGCACAAGACGCATGCGACATACTTGGATGCGTACAGACGAGAAAAACAATTTTTTAAACAAGGCATGCGACAACTGGATGCGTACAGACGAGAAAAACACTTTTTTCCAGATAGCGTCCGACCATAAGACCTATTTGGATGCGTACTGACGAGATAAACACTTTATTTTCAAATAGCGCAAGACGCATGCGACATACTTGGATGCGTACAGATGAGAAAAACACTTTTTTTCCAGATAGCGCAAGTCGCATTCGACATACTTGGATGCGTACTGACGAGAAAAAACTTTTTTTTCAAATAGCGCAAGACGCATGCGACATACTTGGATGCGCCGAAAAAAACAGAGAAAAACACTTTATTTTCAAATAGCGCAAGACGCATGCGACATACTTGGATGCGTACAGACGAGAAAAACACTTTTTTCCAGATAGCGTCAGTCGACAATAAGACCTATTTGGATGCGTACAGACGAGATAAACACTTTATTTTCAAATAGCGCAAGACGCATGCGACATACTTGGATGCGTACCGCAGGCGAGAGAAAACATTTTTTTCCAGATAGCGTTCCAACCATAAGACCTATTTGGATGCGTACTGACGAGATAAACACTTTATTTTCAAATAGCGCAAGGCGCATGCGACATACTTGGATGCGTACAGACGAGAAAAACACTTTTTTTTCAGATAGCACAAGTCGCATTCGACATAGATGGGGTACCGGACGGGGAAAAACACTTTTCAAATAGCGCAAGACGCATGCGACATACTTGGATGCGTACAGACGAGAAAAAACTTTTTTCCCAGATAGCGTCCGACCATAAGACCTATTTGGACGCGTACTGACGAGATAAACACTTTATTTTCAATAGCGCAAGACGCATGCGACATACTTGGATGCGTACAGATGAGAAAAACACTTTTTTTCCAGATAGCGTCCGACCATAAGACTATTTGGATGCGTACTGACGAGATAAACACTTTATTTTCAAAAGGCACAAGACGCATGCGACATACTTGGATGCGTACAGCAAAAAAAAATTTTTAAACAAAAAGACTTCCTGGGCAGACGATAAAAACACTTTTAGTCCACGACCATAAAACCTATTTGGATGCGTACTGACGAGATAAACACTTTATTTTCAATAGCGCAAGACGCATGCGACATTCTTGGATGCGTACAGACGAGAAAAACACTTTTTTTCCAGATAGCGTCCGACCATAAGACCTATTTGGATGCGTACTGACGAGATAAACACTTTATTTTCAAATAGCGCAAGACGCTTGCCGATGCGACATACCTTGGATGCGTACAGACGAGAAAAAATTTTTTTCCCAGAAAGCGTCCGACCATAAGACCTATTTGGATGCGTACTGACGAGATAAACACTTTATTTTCAAATAGCGCAAGACGCATGCGACATACTTGGATGCGTACAGACGAGAAAAACATTTTTTTCCAGATAGCGCAACCATAAGACCTATTTGGATGCGTACTGACGAGATAAACACTTTATTTTCAAATAGCGCAAGACGCATGCGACATAACCTTTTGGGAATACACACCCCGACGAGAAACAATTTTTTTCCAGATAGCGTCCGACCATAAGACCTATTTGGATGCGTACTGACGAGATAAACAACCTTTATTTTCAAATAGCGCAAGACGCATGCGACATACTTGGATGCGTACAGACGAGAAAAACACTTTTTTCCAGATAGCTCCGACCATAAGACCATATTTGGATGCGTACTGACGAGATAAACACTTTATTTCCAAATAGCGCAAGTCGCATGCGACATACTTGGATGCGTACAGACGAGAAAAAATTTTTTTCAGATAGCGCCGACCATTGGACCTATTTGGATGCGTACTGACGAGATAAACACTTTATTTTCAAATAGCGCGAGAGGCGCATGCGACATACTTGGATGCGTACAGACGAGAAAAAAACTTTTTTTCAGATAGCGCAAGTCGCATGCGGCACCTTTGATGCGTACAGACGAAAAAAAACCTTTTTTCCAAATAGCGTCCGACCATAAGACCTATTTGGATGCGTACTGATGAGATAAACACTTTATTTTCAAATAGCGCAAGACGCATGCGACATACTTGGATGCGTACAGACGAAAAAACATTTTTTTCCAGATAGCGCCGACCATTCGACCTATTTGGATGCGTACCGAGAAAAACACTTTATTTTCAAATAGCGCAAGACGCATGCGACATAATTTGGATGCGTACAGACGAGAAAAACACTTTATTTTCCAGGTTAGCGCAACAGTCGCATAATGCGGCATACTTGATGCGTACAGATGAGAAAAACACTTTTTTCCAGATAGGGTCCTGACCATAAGACCTATTTGGATGCGTACTGACGAGATAAACACTTTATTTTCAAATACCGCAAGACGCAGGGGATACTTGATGCGTACAGACGAGAAAACACTTTTTTTCCAGATTTAGCGCCGACCAAGACCTTGGCGTACAGACCAGAAAACATTCTTTTTCCTCGGCGGTAGCTACGACGCGTGGACGTGCGACATACTACGAGGAAGCGTTCAGACGGAGAAAACAAAGCTTTTTTGGCTGAAAGTACGGGCCTCTCGACGGACTCGGCTGCGACCCAGTGAGAAAGTCCTTTTTTTTGGAGATAGCCAAGACTCGTGGACAGGACGGTACATACGAGAAAAACACTGTTTTCAAGGGTCTCGACTACGGACAATTTGGACCGCCGACGGGCTAAGCCCTTTTTTGCCGGATCCTGTCCGGATCGGGTAGATGGGCGGCACCACGAGATGTGTTTCGGGCGTAATTTCACGCGACGCTGGATCGGTCGCGACGCGCAGTCCATTCTCGGCGGTACCTACGACGCGTATCCGGTCGGCGTCTAAGGGATAGACACTTCAGTTTCAAAAGCCGCACGACGAGGGGGCTTCCTTGGTGCGGAAACTAGTGTATTTCCAACGCAGACGGCGTACGACGAGAAAACACTCCCCCTTCTCGGCGGTACTTACGACGCGTAGTCTGGACGGCGCTTACGTGAGGGGTACTTCAGGGGGCGGAACCTACGAAAGTTGTTGCGCGTCTGCAAGTACGGCTACCGGACGGCTCGCGACGAGCAAAAGTCCCTTCTCGGCGACATACACTGGCCGCCACTAGCAAGGATCCTATGGGCGGTACCTACGAGGAGATGTTTGGTTGCACTTGCTGACAATGGCCGCGGCTCGCGACGAGCTAACCTCCCTTCTTGGGCGGTACCTACGACGCTAGACGGGCGGCCCCTACGAGAGGTGTTTCGGGCTGCACGTATGGACGCCGGACGGCTCTCGCGACGCGCAGTCCCTTCTCTGCGGCACCTACGACGCGTGGTGGACTGGTGGCACCTACGAGAGTGCGTTTGTGACGGCACCTACGAAGGAGCTGCTATCTGGCGGTACCTACGAGAGATGTCTTCAGGGGTTGGCAACACACGGACACCCGGGAACACCTCCGAGAGGTTTTTCGGCGGCGACCTACGGACGGCGCCAGACGGCTAGCGACGGTGGTAACAGTCCCCTTCTTGGCGGTACCTACGACGCGTGCAGATGGCAACAAGATGAGAGGATTCCGGGCGGCACCTACGATTATGCTATCGAGCGGTATCTACGAGGATGTTTTTCGGGCCGTACGTACAGACACTGGACGGCTCTTTCGCGACGAGCAAAATCCCTTTCTTGGCGGTAACCTTACGACGGGCGTATAGCGACACTTATGAGAGAAGTTTCGCGGGGCACCTACGAGGTGTTTGTGACGGCACCTATGGACGCCGGACGTTTGTGACTCGCAAAGACCCTTTTTGGCGGTCAACGAAGCGTAGACGGGCGGCACTACTAGAGAAGATTCAGGCGGGCACCTACGAGGTTGCTTATCGGGCGGTACCGAGAGATGTTTCGGGCTGCACCACGGACACGACACCTACGAAGGTTTTTCGGGCGGCACCTCCGGACGCCAGACGGCTCGCGACGGGAAAGTCCCATTCTCGGCGGTACCTTCGACGCGTAGTCGGGCGGCACCTCCACGAGAGGTATTTCGGGCGGCACCTACGATTATGCTATCGAGAGGTAGCTGAGTGCTCCGTGCGGCACGTACGGACGCTGGACGGCTCCGACGAGCAAAATCCCTTTCCTTGGCGGTACCTACGACGCGTAGACGGGCACACTTGGGAGAAGTTTCAAGCGGCACCTACGAGGGGCGGGCGGCCCTGAGGTTTTCGGGCGGCATCTTACGGACGCCCGACGTCTCGCGACTCGCAAAGACCCTTTTGGGGGTTACCTACGACGCGTAGCCGGCGGCACCCATGAGAGGTGTTTCTGGCGGTACCTACCTTGGGCGGTATCTACGGATTTTTTTGGGTTGCACGTACGGACACTGGACGGCTCGCGACGAGTAATGTCCATTCTCGGCGGTACGTAAGGACGCGTAGTCTGGCGGCACCTACGAGGGTGTTAATTCGGGTTTCCTAGCGGAGGTGCTCGGGGCCGCACCTAGAGAGGTCACTGAGCGGCCCAGTGGACGAGCAAAGCCGCTCGACGGCCTTAAGTCCTTTCTCGGCCTGCACCTACAGGGGTAGTCTGGCGGCACCTACAAGAGGTGTATCGGGCGTTTCCACTACGAGAGATGGTTCCGGGGCGGAACCTATGGGACCCGGAAACGGCTCGCGAAGCCAAGTCCCTTCTTCGGCGGTACCTATGACGCGTAGGACGGGCGGCACCTTACGAGGGATGTTTCGGGCGGCTCCACCTGCCCGGTCGGCCAAAGAGATGTTTTGGGCTGCACGTATGGCTTCCGGACGGCTCGCGACAGCAAAGTCCTTCTCCGGAGGTACCTTACGACGCGTAGGGTCGGAGGCACCTAAAAGGGGATGACTTCGGGCGGCCTACAGATGCGGACCATCGGACACACGGCTCGACGACGATAAACCCCCTTCTTCGGCGGTACCTACAAACGCGTAGACAAGCGGCACTTTGAGAGAAGTTTAAGGACGGCACCTAAGAGAGGATGCTCTCGGGGTAACACCTCACGAGGTGTTTCGGCTCACCAGGGCACCGGTACCCTACGAGAGTTTTTTCGGGGCACCACGAGACCCCGGACGGCTAGCGACGGCAAAGTCCCTTTTTGGCGGTACCCTACGACGCGTAGACGGGCGGCACCTACGAGAGATGATTCGGGCGGCACCTACGATTATGCTATCGAGCGGGTATCTACGAGAGATGCTTCGGGCTGCACGTACGGACAACTGGACAGGTCGGGACGAGCAAACCCTTCTTGGCGGTTACCTACGACCCCGCTCGGACGGCAACCTTAGGGAGAGTGGCGGCACCTACGAGGGGAGGTGGTTCGGGCGGCACCTATGGACACGGAACAGCCTCGCGACGCACCAAGCCCTTTTTGGTGCCCTATCGACGCGGACGGCACCTCGGGATTTCGGGCGGCACCTCTGAGGTTTTTCGGGCGGCACCTACGAGGGTTTTTTCGGGTGCACCTACGGACGCCAGACGGACGCTCGCGACGGGCAAAGTCCCTTCTCGGCGGTACCTACGACGCGTAGACGGGCGGCACCTACGAGAGGTTATTCGGGCGGCACCTACGAGGGGTGCTTCGGTCGGTACCTAGGAGAGAGGTTTTCGGGCGGCACCTACGGGACGCGGAAGGGCTCGCGACCCGGAAAGCCTCTGGGCGGTACCTTACGACGCGTAGACGGGCGGCGAACCCTTCGAGGTGTTTCCGGGCGGCACCTACGGACGCCGGACGGCTCGCGAAGCGCAAAGCCTCTTCGGCGGTACCTACGACGCTAGACGGGCGGCACCTACCAGAGGTGTTTCTGGCGGCACCACGGACACCGTACGGCTCCGACTCGCAAAGACCCTTTTTGGCGGTACCTACGACGCGTAGACGGGCGGCACTTAACGAGATGATTCGGGGGCACCTACGATTATGTTTCGGGAACACCTTAGGGGGATGGCATCGGACGGTGACGGCTACGAAAGGTGCTTTCTCGGCGGTATCTTCACCAGATAGTGGCCACCAGGACGGGTGATTACGGAACGCGGCCCCTAGAGAGCCCGGCGGTACCTACGACGCTGTAGACGGGCCGCACATACGAGATGATTTCGGGGTCGGCACCTACGAGGTGCTATAGGGGGTACCTACGAGAGTGTTTCGGGCTGCACATACGGAAACCCGGACGGTTCGCGACGAGCAAACCCCCTTCTCAGCGGGTTATCTTACGACGGGCTAGTCTGGCGGCACCTACGAGAGGTAAATTTCGGACGGCACCTAGGGAGGTGTTTCGGGCGGCACACGAGATGGGGGGCCCCTGTGAACACGGAACGGCTCGCGACGCACCAAGACCACTTCTCGGCGGTACCTTCGACGCGTAGTCGGGCGTCACCTACGAGGTTTTTCGGCCGACCCCTTACGGAGGTCCGGGCGGAACTTACTAGGAGTTGTTTCGGGGGGATCCTACGGACGCGGGACGGCTTTTGACGCGCAAAGTACTCGGGGCGGTACCTACGAGAGGCTGGGCGTAGACGGACGGCACCTAACGAGAGAATGACTTGGCGGCGACCTACGACTATGACATCGGGATTTTGTCGGTACCTACGAGAGATGTTTCGGGCTGCACCTATGGACACCGGACGGCTCGCGACGAGCTAAATCCCTTTCCGGAGGTACCTACGACGCGTAGACGGGCGGCACCTACGATAATTTTGGGACCTACAGTGTGGCTGCCTTGGACGCCGGACGGCGCGGCTTGCTGGGGCGATGCGTACGGGCGGCACCTACGAGGATTGGCTATCGTGCGGTACCCTCGGAAGGGATGTTTTGGGCTGCACCTACGGACTCCGGACGGCTCGCGACCCGCAAAGTCACTTCTAGGCGGTACCTACGACGTATAGACGGGCGGCACCTAACAGAGATGATTCGGGCGGCACATGCGGACATCGTACGGCTCTCGACGTGCACAGACCTATTTCGGCGGTATCTACAACGCGTAGACGAGCGGCACTTACGAGAGATGTTTCGGAGGGCATCTACGAGAGATGTTTCGGGAACACCTACGAGGATGCTATCGGGCGGTACCTACGAGAGTTGTTTCGGACTTCACCAGAGGACACCAGGACGATTAGCAACGCTCAAAGTCCCTTCTCGGCGGTACCTACGACGCCTAGTCGGGCGGCACCTACGAGAAGGTATTTCGGGCGGCACCTACGAGAGGTGTTTCGGGCTGCACCTACTGAGTGGTACGGGACCAGACGGCTCGCGACGCCTAAACCCCTTCTTGGCGGTATCTACGACGCGTAGACGGGCGGCACATACGAAGGGATGATTAGGGCGGCACCTACGAAGGTGCTTCGGTCGGTACCATACGAGAGAGGTTTTTGGGCTGCACCTGGGAACCCGGCACGGCTCGCGACTCGCAAAGTCATTCTCGGCGGTACCTACGACGCGTAGACGGGCAGCACCTACGAGAGGTGCCCCAGGTTTTCGGGCGGCACCTACGGACGCCAGACGGTTCGCGACGCGCAAAGTCCCTTCTCGGCGGTACCACGACGCGTAGACGGGCGGCACCCAGAGAGGTAATTCTACGGCACCGGGAGTTTCGGGCGTCCCCTAGGAGTTGTTTTGGGCGGCACCTGTGGACACGGATCGGCTCGCGACGCACTAAATCCATTCTCGGCGGTACCTACGACGCGTAGACTGGCGGCATCTACGATAGGTGTTTCGTACGGCATCTACGAGAGGTGTTTCGGGCGTCACCTACGAGAGATGGTTAGTGCGGCACGGAACACGGGGCTCGCGACGCAAAGACCATTCTCGGGCGGTACCTACGACGCGTAGTCGGGCAGCACCTACGAGGGTTTTTCGGACGGCACCTACGAGAGGTGTTTCGGGCGGCACCTACGGGCGCAGGACGGCCTTCGGGACCTCCAAAGACGCCTTGGGACGTACCAACGAGTCCCTTGGGCGGACCTACGTTAGTGTCGGGCGGCACCCGAGAAGAGTTTCGGGTGGGCACCTACAGACGCCGGACGGCTCGCGACTGGCAAAGTCCTTTTGGCGGTACCTACGACGCGTAGACGGGCGGCACCTTACGATTAGATATTCGGGCGGCACCTCTCGGGACATGTGGGCCCGGGCCGGCTCGCGACAAGCAAAGTCCCTTCTTGGGCGTTAGCTACCGCAGTAGACGGGCGGCACCCCAAGGAGAGGTTTTCCGGACGGCACCTACAGACGCCGGACGGCTCGCGACCGACTCGCAAAGTCCTTTTCTTGGGCGGTACCTACGACGCGTAGTCGGGCGGCACCTACGATTATGCTATCGGGCGGTTCCTTCGAGAGATGTTCCGGGCGGCCCGTATGGACGCCGGACGGCCCGGCGAAAGCCCCTTCTCGGCGGTACCTACGACGCATAGACGGGCGGCACCTACGAGATGTGTTTCGGGCGGCACCTACGGACGCCGGACGGCTCGCGACTCGCAAAGACCCTTTTTGGCGGTACCTACGGTCTAGTTTACACCGTTAAATCGGTTGGTCCGCGCATCAAGTTGGTGCGGACTAAACATTTGATACGTCCCTGTTTACACTGTTCCATCTCACAACTGGTTAGGTTAGGGTTTTAATCCAGATAAAGTCCAATGTTTTCGGTAATGGAGGGATGAGTAAGTCTGTATAAAGTGTCAGTCGATTTATAGTAAAAGTAACGAAAAGTAATGGAGAATAACGAAGAACAAATTATAGCATCATTTACAGTGTTACTCGAAATTTTAAATATGCAGCAAAAGGGCCAGGAAAAAAGTCTGAGGAATATGATGAAACGTATGAGGATGAGATTGAGAAAATTATGCCTCCAACAGAGAAATGAATTATTAGTACAATGGAGTCAAATGACCGATCCGATATCACCGATCCTTACTTTAAATGGTATTCAATACCAAAGAAGAATGTGGACCAAAAAGAGGAGCAATGATTTTTGGCAAAGGATTGTAGGAGAGCAGTTCACTCTGTCAGAATGACTGGCCACTTTTCGAATGTCGAAAGAAACTTTCACAATGCTTTGTGACATTATTCGAACTGTACTAGAACCCAAGCCACTTTTCCTGGTATCCAGACAGCCTTTATCTGTCGAAAAGCAGGTCGCAATAGCTCTGTATAAATTAGCAAGTTGTGCCGAGTACAGAGTCGTTGGCGTGTGATGGGTGTTTACAAATCGACAGTTCGAAAGTGCTTATTTAGAGTAACCTGGCCATCAACAAAGTCATGGTACAAGATAATTTATTTATGCCTTCTGAAGATGAAGCCCAGTTCATATCGCTCCAATTTAAAAAAGAAGCTTTATTCCACAATTGATTGGGTGTATTGACGGAACACACATTCCAATTACCGCACCACATGAAGGTTATCGAGACTTTGTGAATAGGAAAGGATGGACATCATATAATGTAATGGCTTGTCGATCACAATGGAAGGTAAACGTGAAAAACTGAGCTTGGAAAATACCGAAATCTAAAATTATTAAATTATCTGTTATATTAGGTTCAGAAATGTTGTAATAAAACATCCTGGGAGTGTGCACGATGCTGCCGTATTCAAGGATAGTAGCAGGAAACAAGGTAAGCACAGACCATTATTCCTCAGGTAAATGTTAAATTCTTTTGTTCGACGAGTAAGTTTGATTGTATTTTTTAATGTAATACTATTTATATGTAATATTTTATATGTAATATAATATTATATGAATTTCAGACATCTAAAAACATCGATGGTATGGATATACCGTACATGATTGTAGGTGACCCAGCTTATCCTATGTTACCGTGGCTCATCAAAGGCTATTCAGGCACGTTATCAGCAGAAGAAGAGTCTTTTAATGTGTATTTGAACTCTGCACGAGTTTCAGTGGAAATGACATTCGGTCGGTTAAAAGCTAGATGGAGAATTTTATGCAAAAAATGGATTGTGCTTATACGTTTTGTCCACAAATCATTCTTGCTTGTTGCACGTTGCACAATTTTGTAGAAAGTCACAAGAACGGTTTTTTACTGAATGGTTAGACGAAGTGTCCAACAGTGATCAGTTGTTCCCTCAACCAATAGCTGTACAAAATCGTAATAGAGATTGTGTACTTGGTATAGCAGTGAGAAACCACTTAAAACAGTATTTGGCAGCCAGTTATCCTTTGCGGAAAGCTCTCATCCGATAGTGGATAGCAGTGGATATCAATATTATTTCCATGTGTATATTAATAATTTAAATTAAATAATATAATTTTGACATCTTTTTATATCTTTTATTTCTTTAATTTGTACATCTTTTGTATGCAACATTACAGCTTTTATATGTGTACAGTACATCACATGTTTCATTAGAAAATATTCGAAGTTTGTCTCATAAACGTACTACTAATTCACACTAATTCATAGTAATTATCATAATTAATATCGCATTTTGAGATCAATGGAAAAATATTTATATTTCTAGCATATACAACGAACTATTTATTTAATTAATGATTCATATATATCTATAAATATCTATAAATATCTATAAGTAAAAACTTTCGAAAAACTTGTAAAAAAAAAGGTAACCTTTTTGAAACTATATCACAAGTTAATAAACAACTTATAATTATTAATTTATCTTAAACCTATAAATTAATAAAAAAAAAATTATAATAAAGCAACTTTTTGAACGAAATTAACATAGTAATAAAGATATTTTTAAACAAAGAAAAGAATTTTAAACAAAATTAACCTTTTTTAAATGTTAATTTTGTTGGAACACGGTACCATAACTTCTAACTAAAACTAATCCGTAATATATTTTAAATATTTAGAACTGCAAACAAAGTCTTTATATTATTTAAATTTGGTTATTGTGTTTCATAATAAAAGTTCTGTACTTTCGTATTTGGTTTCTTGCCTTCTTTAATAGGAGATTGAATAGTTGCATAGGTGGAAGGAGGTTCTGTATAATTCAACTGTAAAAAGAAAATTTTTAATTTAATTTTTATTGACATCAAACTATCTCATTAATTTTAATCTGAAATCAAAACTCTCATTAAATAAGTAGTGGCTTTTTTTTTTTAATGACTTTTGAATAAGTTTACATATTTATACGATCTTTTCTTGAGTAATTCTTTTTATAGTAAGTACTTAAATAGTAATTTATTTTAATTATAAATTATTTATTTATTAATACAATTAGTAACTACTCAATATTTAATAATATAATAAATAAAATATTTGTAATCAAAATAAAATTAATAAATGAACTTACCGGAATAAGTTTCAGCGGTTTCAAGGTGCTTTGTGTGGAACGAGCAGATATTTGAGGTCTGATACTCTGCATACTGTTAGTAAATGCAGCCAGAATCAAGCCTGTTTGTTGACTTTGAAATTTTCGCTCCTTTTTTAACTCCTCTTCTTCCCACTTTCTCTGCTCCATCATCTCGTCATGGATTATTTGTTTTTGGAGTTCCATCTGCTTGTTTGTAATGCTGTTGAGTAATTCTTTTTGGTTTCCAACCACTTATCAGTATGACTCTGTAGCATTACTTCATAACTTTTTCTTCCTAAATATAAAATTTCTATATTATAATATGTATGTACAATGTAAGTTAATAATTATATATCTTCTAGCCTTATATCATTAGTTATACTCTTATAAATCTTCAAATAAGGACTAATAGCGTAGTGCGTGGTTGCAAATCGTGATGTGATCTCTCAAGTAGAAATACTTAAGAAAGCTGTAATAATAAACATTTTATTTATACCAGAAGTTTTTGTTCGTTTCTGTTTTTGGCCTGGTAGGACTTCATTTTCCTTATCTAACATTTCATCAGTCTCTTCAGTAGTTGTACAATTTATTGAATCATTCTCGTCATTAACTAAAATCAAATGAATAATAACATTAAGTTGAATAATTGATAGTTACCAATTTGTATTTTCATACTTAACTATATATAATTGCATTAAATAAATATATATTACCTTCTTTTTCATTTATTTCAGCGGTGTCTATTCCTACTTGATCATTGCTGCTGCTAGCTAAGGCACTTGGCCTGCCTCCATATAATATATCTAACTCGTTGTAGAATGGACACGTTGAGGGAGCAGCACCACTGACATTGTTATTTCTTTTACATTTGAAATATGCTGCTTTCAAATTTTTTAATATTAATTTCATTTGTTCTGTTTTTTCATAACCTTTTACCAGCATTCGGAAAATCTCTACATGCCGATGTTTTTTTCCATCAATTATACTTAAAATACTTTTTTCCGTAACCAGTTCGAGAAACGTTCGTGTTTCACCATCTGTCCAATTTGCACCCT
Source organism: Camponotus fellah (assembly GCA_030586385.1). Classification (NCBI taxonomy): domain Eukaryota; kingdom Metazoa; phylum Arthropoda; class Insecta; order Hymenoptera; family Formicidae; genus Camponotus; species Camponotus fellah. The sequence goes on along the minus strand of JAPIVC010000380.1, from coordinate 3,143 downwards.
TTTTACATGACATTTTCACTGTTGATATAAAAACTTCTATTCTAACTTTCTAACTAAAAATTCTAACTTTAACCTCAATCTAACAACAGTCAACAGCGGCGGTATAAACTTGATCCAATTCGAATCGAATCAAGCGTTTACAGCGTGCTGACATCTTTTGATACGCGTATCAACTTGGTCTGATACTTGCAATTGAGGAGTATCAGACCAGAGCGCACTAAAGTAATCCGCGTGTGTTTATACCGAGCGTATCAAACGATTTGATACGGATATAGTACTTGATACGCGTACTAAGTGCTCGGTGTAAACTAGGCCTACGACGCGTAGACGGGCGCACCTACGAGAGATGATTCTGGCGGCACCTACGATTATGCTATCGGGCGGTATCTACGAGAGATGTTTCGGGCTGCACCTACGGACGCCGGACGGCTCGCGACTCGCAAAGTCCCTTCTTGGCGGTACCTACGACGCGTAGTCTGGCGGCACCTACGAGAGGTATTTCGGGCGGTACCTACGAGAGATGTTTCGGTCTGCACTTACGGACACTGGACGGCTCGCGACGAGCAAAGTCCCTTCTTGGCAGTACCTACGACGCGAAGACGGGCGGCACCTACGAGAGGTAATTCGTACGGCTTCTCCGAGAGGTGTTTCGGGCGTCACCTAGGAGAGATGGTTAGGGCGGCACCTGTGGACACGGAACGGCTCGCGACGCACTAAATCCATTCTCGGCGGTACCTACGACGCGTAGACTGGCGGCATCTACGAGAGGTGTTTCGGGCGTCACATACGAGAGATGGTTAGTGCGGCACCTGTGAACACGGAACGGCTCGCGACGCACCAAGACCATTCTCGGCGATACCTACGACGCATAGTCGGGCGGCACCTACGAGAGGTATTTCGGGCGGCACCTACGAGAGATGTTTCGGGCTGCACATACGGACACCGGACGGCTCGCGACGAGCAAAGTCCATTCTCGGCGGTACCTACGACGCGTAGACGGGCGGCACCTACGAGAGCTGATTCGGGCGGCACCTACGGACGCCGGACGGCTCGCGACGAGCAAAGTCCCTTCTTTGCGGTAACTATGTCACGTAGACGGGCGGCACCTACAAGAGCAGTTTCGGACGGCACCTACGGACGCCGGACGACTCGCGACTCGCAAAATCTTTTCTCGGCGGTACCTACGACGCGTAGTCGGGCGGCACCTACGAGAAGTATTTCGGGCGGCACCTGCGAGAGGTGTTCCGTGCGGCACCTACGGACACCGGACGGCTCGCGACGAGCAAAGTCCCTTATCGGCGGTACCTACGACGCGTAGACGGGCGGCACCTACGAGAGGTGTTTCGGGCGGCACCTACGATTTTGCTATCGGGCGGTACCTACGATAGATCTTTCGGGCTGCACCTACGGACGCCGGACGGCTCGCGACTCGCAAAGACCCTTCTTGGATGTACCTACGACGCGTAGACGGGCAGCACCTACGAGAGATGATTCGGGCAGCACCTACGATTATGCTGTCGGGCGGTACCTACGAGAGATGTTTCGGGCTGCACATATGGACACCGGACGGCTCGCGACGAGCAAAGTCCCTTCTCGGCGGTACCTACGACGCGTAGACGGACGGCACCTACGAGAGATGATTCGGGCGGCACCTACGATTTTGCTATCGGGCGGCACCTACGAGAGGTGTTTCGGGCGGCACCTACGGACGCCGGTCGGTTCGCTACGCGCAAAGACCCTTCTCGGCGGTACCTACGACGCGTAGACGGGCGGCACCTACGATGTATGCTTCGGGCGGACCTAGAGTGTTTCGCGCCTATGGACGCCGGACGGCTCGCGACGAGCAAAGTCCCCTTCGCGGTACCTACGACGCGTAGACGGGCGGCACCTACGAGAGGTGTTTCGGGCTGCACCTACGGACGCCGGACGGCTCGCGACTCGCAAAGACCCTTCTTGGAGGTACCTACGACGCGTAGACGGGCGCACAGTGCCTACGATTATGCTGTCGGGCGGTACCTACGAGAGTGTTTCGGGCTGCACATATGGACACGAGGCTCGCGACGAGCAAAGTCCCTTCTCGGCGGTACCTACGACGCGTAGAGGAGGCCTACGTGATTCGGGCGGCACCTACGATTTTGCTATCGGGCGGCACCTACGAGAGGTGTTTCGGGCGGCACCTACGGACGCCGGTCGGTTCGCTACGCGCAAAGACCCTTCTCGGCGGTACCTACGACGCGTAGACGGGCGGCACCTACGATTATGCTATCGGGCGGTACCTACGAGAGATGTTTCGTGCTGCACGTATGGACACCGGACGGCTCGCGACGAGCAAAGTCCCTTCTCGTCGGTACCTACGACGCGTAGACGGACGGCACCTACGAGAGGTGTTTCGGGCTGCACCTACGGACGCCGGACGGCTCGCGACTCGCAAAGTCCCTTCTTGGCGGTACCTACGACGCGTAGACGGTCGCACCTACGAGAGATGATTCTGGCGGCACCTACGATTATGCTATCGGGCGGTATCTACGAGAGATGTTTCGGGCTGCACGTACGGACACTGGACGGCTCGCGACGAGCAATGTCCATTCTCGGCGGTACCTACGACGCGTAGTCTGGCGGCACCTACGAGAGGTATTTCGGGCGGCACCTACGAAAGGTGTTTCGGGCGGCACCTACGGACGCCGGACGGTTCGCTACGCGCAAAGCCCCTTCTCGGCGGTACCTACGACGCGTAGACGGACGGCACCTACGAGAGATGATTTCTTTGTCTACGTTGACCGATCGATATATTGAATTTTTCTGCAGACTCAAAAAATCATAGACTTCAAAGTATAGATCGAGCGTTAAGGAGTGGGGTACAATACACGTAAAAAAGACAAATTGATGTTCGCGTAACACAAGTGCGAGAAAGACGCCTGCGGTATTTTAGCCTAATTAAACAAGTCATTCTATCTTTATTTATTGTTATTCACTGAAAAAAGATAGAAAGATGAATGTGTCGACTTGTGTCGCTGAATGGAAAAACACCTATGATGTTCTCTCTCGCACTTATGCACAATGAAAGAGAACGCACAGTTACGAACGTCAATTTATCTCTTTCTATGTTTATCATACAATCATTCCATAAATAAAAGCAAACGTTC
>JAPIVC010000379.1:85000-281047 GCA_030586385.1 Camponotus fellah | reverse complement strand
ATTAAACTTAACTAATTTATTTAATATTTTTGGTAATCCTTTAACTTTAATTTCTGATAGAGGGACAGCTTTCACTTCTCTTGAATTTTCCGAATTTTTAAAAGGTAGAAATATTCAACATAAATTCAACATATAATATTCAACATATTATTGCAATCGCTGCTGCTTGGGCCAATGGTTTGGCTGAAAGAATTAACAGATTTCTTAAATCTTCTTTCTTTTAAAAAAGTATTGGATGATCAATTAAGTTGGAATGATCATTTAAACACTATACAATATGTTATTAATAACACGTACCACTCTTCTCTGAAGACTTCCCCTCCCTTAATTACTACTTGGATATGATCAAAGAGATCATTCTGATATTAATCTATCTAGATTTTTAAATAGCATTGCGAAAACGATCTAGACCATATCGAAAGGGAATCTAGTCGTCAGTTGGCTTTGAAGGCTACTAATAAAATTAAGCTTTATAACAAAGAATATTACGATGAAAGGCATAAAAAGCCTTCCCAATACAGGGTGATTTTTTTAACCTGAAACTTTGAAATATCTCGAAAAAAAGCAATGTACGAAAAAAATGTTGATAATCAAAATTTAATCTTTCCGCGGGGGAAAAACATTAGTGTTAAAATTCGTCTCCCATCCCACGCCCAGTGGCGGGGAGGGGGGACAACTTTGAAATCTTAAATGGGAACCCCTATTTTTTATTGCAAATTCAGATTGTATGGCTTAAAAGTCGTGCTGTTTGTCTGAAACATTTTTTTCAATTCATGACAGTAATCGATGAAATTCAATTTTTCTCGACTGACAAATTATTTGTCAAGAAACTGCTTTTAGCGTAACCCAGGAACAACGATGTGGACGTAGCAGTTTTCTGTTCTCTTCGGGGTATTTGATTAACCCATTTCGTCCCAAATGTCCATAATTTCTTCTCAACTTTCGACGCTGTAACTTTTGACCTGAACGTCGTTGAAAAAAATTGAAAAAAGACATTTCTTATAATTTGAAACCTCCTCTTTCGAATGCCGTGATCAGAATCGGCCTACGAATTGACGGAAAAAAGTTATAACTGTTTTTTTTTTTAAAATGTTAATTTTTTCGACGCCGTTTTGCACAAATCCTATATTTTGACAACGAAAAAGTTATTCCTGACCATCACAAAATATCGTAATCGCGTATTTTTTACATGCCCTTTCTTATCCCGTTGGAATTTTTTTGAAAAACAAAATGGCGACTTCAAGATGGCGCTGACAATTCAGAATTCCTCATTTTTTCGCCCAAATGTCGATTATTCTTTCATTTTGCATCTAGGACGACTGAAAACTTGATGAAATTGAATGAAAGAGTGGGGATTATCATTTGTAAATACTTAACCTCAAAATGACTCCTAACTTCAAATTAGTCAGATGTTATGGATTTTTACCAAGATTTTTCATGTTTCCAATCCAATTTTCAATGTTTCGCAATAATTCATGTATATGTGGATCCAAAAATGACTCTTTACATTCCTAACCTTCAAATTATCGATTTATAACCTAATAATTAAGAATTTCATGATTTCTTTCCTCAAGTTGACGTTGTGAGCCCTTATTCGTGTTGCTATCGCGTTTTTTAGCCGTCAAAATACGTTACTCTCTACATCTCTTACCTCTGAATCATTCTTTGTCATATCCTTATCTCGAAATAGTTAATTTCCATAAAAATCCATAACATCTGACTAATTTGAGGTTAGGAGTGAGTCATTTTGAGGTTAAGTATTTACAAATGATAATCCCCACTCTTTCATTCAATTTCATCAAGTTTTCAGTTGCCTAGATGCAAAACGAAAGAATAATCGACATTTGGGCGAAAAAATGAGGAATTCTGAATTGTCAGCGCCATCTTGAAGTCGCCATTTTGTTTTTCAAAAAAATTCCAACGGGATAAGAAAGGGCATGTAAAAAATACGCGATTACGATATTTTGTGATGGTCAGGAATAACTTTTTCGTTGTCAAAATATAGGATTTTTGCAAAACGGCGTCGAAAAAATTGACATTTTTTTTAAAAAAACAGTTATAACTTTTTTCCGTCAATTCGTAGGCCGATTCTGATCATGGCATTCGAAAGAGGAGGTTTCAAACTATAAGAAATGTCTTTTTTCAATTTTTTTCAACGACGTTCAGGTCAAAAGTTACAGCGTCGAAAGTTGAGAAGAAATTATGGACATTTGGGACGAAAAAGGTTAAGGTGAGTCCCCTTATCATCTTTCAATGAAGTAAGTGCTCAAAATGATGACCTTCGACTTCAATGCACTTATTAATCCGAAATTCAAATGACTGTTCAACAACGGCGAAGTATGTCTGCTAGAATTTCGGCACAAGCATTTCTGATTCGGTCTATCATATTTTCACGTGTTGTTGGTTCTAGTTTGTACACTTTGTCTTTGAGGTAGCCACGCCATGATGGTTGTCCGGCACACTATTCGGCGGCAGCACGGGAAGTTCTTGATCGTGATTTCAATGGTCGCTGGATCGGTAGAGGTGGTTCGGTGAATTGGCTTGCTAGATCACCAGATCTTACTCCGCCAGATTTTTTTTTGTGGGGCTACCTCAAAGACAAAGTGTACAAACTGGAACCAACAACACGTGAAAACAAAAAACTTAAATCCAGTTATAAAGATCCTTACATGATTGCTAAAGTATTAAATAAAAACAGATCATTGAGGACATACTACTAGGGTAAATTTTCTTTTCCCAAAGGGGAAGGATGTCGTAACCTGACGAAATAATAATTTAATTAAAGTTAAATAAGCAAACCTTGAAATAAGCTGAAATAAGCAAGAACAGCAAAAGACAGTAAATTAAGAATTTACTAGGGTAAATTTTCTTTACCTATCTTACAATATTCTTATTTTACATTTGCTTATATCTATTTTATTTAATATAATATAATAAGGAGGCGTCTCTACGCCAGGGTTTTGGCCGAGGTCGTGGTCGTGGGTGGTTGGCTTAAGGTAGGATTTATTTTTACGTTTATTATTTTTATTTTCCTTCTTTATTTTATAAAATTTTTATTGTTCGATAAAAGTTTTTAATCGATTCACGTGTACGCGTATCGTTCTTCTTCCCATTTTAATCGTGTAGTTCACGTCAGAATTTTTCTCGGTGATTATGTAGGGTCCGAGGGAGTCTAATTTTCTTGATCGTCCTCGGCGAACTGTCATGTAAGAGGACTTTTTCTCCTACCTTGAAGTCTGTTTTACGTGTCTTCCTGTCGTAATTCCCTTTTGCTTTTTCTTTTTCTTTTTTGAGGTGTTTTTTCGCGAGTTGATTGCTTGCTCTCAATCTTTCTTTTAATTCTTGTGCGTAATAGTTATAATTATATGTTGGTTTCGGTGGTCTTGTTAATGCTGTCGGGATTTCGACTTGGTGTCCGTACACTAATTCAAAGGGTGTAAATCCTGTAGCAGTATGCGGTGTCGTATTATATGTAAACATTGCGAACGGTATCCATTCGTCTCAGTTCGTTTGATCTTCATTTATATAGTGTCGTAGATATTTGGCTAATGTTCTGTGCGATCGTTCTAATGCGCCGTTGCTTTCTGGATGATAAGCAGTTGTTTGAATTTTATTTATTTTCAATAATTTGCACATATTTTTAAATATTTCGCTAAGGAAATTCGTTCCCTGATCGGTTAAAATTTTTTCGGGTATTCCGTGTTCCAGTATAATTTTTGTAACAAATTCCTTGCTAATAGTATTCGCTTCTTGATTCGGAATCGGAATAGCCTTACTAAATTTAGTTAAATTGTCTTAAAAAGTTAATAAATATTTATTTCCGTTGATTGTTAACGATCCGACTATGTCTAATGCGCATTTTTCAAAGGGTTTATTAGGCGTGTCCGTGATTATTAACGGTACTTTATTTTTTCGCGATAATTTATTTTTCTGGCAGGATTCGCATTTTGCTATGTATCGTTCGATATCCTTTGTTAGGCCTTTCCAGTTGTGTTGGAGTCGAATTCTTTTTATTGTCCGCTCGATTCCTTGATGCCCTCCTATGATATTCGGCTAGAATTTGTTTTTTCTCCTCTTCGGTATATGTTTTTGCTGCTTCTTTTTCTTCTTGTTCTTCTATGTTTAGAATTTCATAGTCAGCATTCTCATCTGCGGGTCTCGGTATCGCGTTGCGATTTAGTGCGTCGGCGTTCGCGTTTGCTCGTCCGGCCTTATGTATGATTTCGTAGTCATACTCTTCTAGTTTTAGTCGCCATCGGATCTTGATAATCTTGATCTGGAGTCGTTCATTAAATAACCATATCAGCGGTTTGTGGTCAGTTATTATTTTGAATTTTATTCCATAAACATATGGTCTGAAATGCTTTACTGCCCAAACAATAGCTAATAGTTCCTTTTCGGTTGTATTATAATTTTGTTCCGCTTTTGTCAGCACTCTGCTAGCGTAAGCAATCGGTCGGTCGTTGCCTATCTCTCCTTGTGACAACGCTGCTCCGATCGCATAGTCGGAAGCATCAGTGATCACAATAAATTGCTCTGTGAAGTCGGGATATCTTAGCACTGGTGCAGTCATTAATTTGTCTTTTAATGTTTCGAATGCTGCTTGCTGCTCTGTTGTCCACTCAAATTTTTCTGTCTTTTTTGTTAACTTTGTGAGTGGCTTAGCGATTCGTGAAAAATTTTCAATAAATTTTCTATAATATCTTGCGAGTCCTATAAAGAATATCCTTGATTTTTTTCGGTGTCGGAAATTCTTTTATTGCGGTTAACTTTGACGGCTCAGGTGATATTCCATTTTCTGAAATTATATGTCCCAGATAAATCACTTCTTTGCGCAAAAATTCGCATTTATCGGGTTGCAACTTTAGATTAGCTTTTCGTAGTTTTTGTAATATTTCTTTAAGTCTTTTATTATGCTCTTCTAAGCTTGATCCGTAGATTACAATATCATCGAGATATACTAGGCATCTAAGTCCTTGTATTCCTATTAAGACGGAATTCATCAATCTTTGAAATATTGCTGGCGCATTCTTTAATCCGAACGGCATTCGATTGAATTCGTAATGTCCGTAGGGTGTTGAAAAAGCTGTTTTATTTTTATCCCTCTCAGCCATTGGGATTTGGTGATATCCTGATGCTAAATCTAGCGTGATGAAATATTTTGCATTTCCCAATTGATCTAGGATGTCTGTTATATTAGGCTGTGGGAATGAATCGCCTATTGTTAAATCGTTTAGCTTCCGAAAATCTATGACTACTCGGAGCTTCGGTTTTCCAGATGCGTCTGTTTTCTTTGGTATTACTAATAATGGTGCATTCCATTGACTTGTGCTAGTCCGAATGATTTTATTTTTTAACATTTCATTTATTTGTCGATTGACTTCTGTCTTATGTTTTTCTGGCAAACGATATGGTTTCACGTTCACCGGAGCTGTGTCGGCACGCGTGTTTATCTCGTGCTCTACCGTCGCGGTGCATGTCAGTGGTTTTCCTTCTAAGTAGAATATATCGTTAAATTCTTCGCAGATTTTCAAAAGTGTTTGCTTCTCTTCCGTACTTAAATGTTGCGTTCGCAGTAATTGTCAGATTTGTTGTTCACGAGGAACGATATGCTTAATTTTTCTCCTTGATATTATGTTTATTTCCTCCGTATTTCTCTCCATGTCCTCCAGTGTGACTATCGGAGTGGGTATTTCAATTTCGTTATCCGTCGTATTTATCATGCTCACAGGGCATGAAAAATTTTTTGAGTCCACCAGGCAGCTTCTGATATAAACTCCTGGTGTTGTTTCTTCAGTTCGGACTATCCCTATCCGATTGTGATTGGCTGCGGCTCGTACGATTGTTTCACTACGTGGTTTCAACTTAATTTTATTACATGGATGTAATTTTAATGTGCTATCCTTTATTGTTATTTGATTTTTCTTGTAGTCACATTTTACCGTTTGTTTTTTTAGGAAATCTAATCCTAAGATTCCTTCGTGTTCTACCGCTACATCGTCTTTTATTATATAAAAAGCACGTTTAATTTTATATTTATTAATTTTAATTGTAGCGTACATTTTTCCAAGTGTATATACTTTATGTCCGCTTATTCCGGTGAGTGCGATTTTCTCCTCGTATATCAGAGCGCTATCTTTTAGATTTTTTAATTTAATTAAGGAAATGGATATTTTAATTTAATTAAAGAAATGGTTGATTCGGAATCGTATAACATATTGATTTTTTCGCCTTTTATTTCACAAATTGGCAATGTTATTTGTAGTAATTCATCCTTTGCCAGTGTGGGTGTATCTTTAATGCGTTATCCGATACTCTAAGGCTGGTCGCGGTTGTTTTCTTTTCGCTTCCTCCGGCTCTTCTTCGCTGGTAGAGTCGGCGCTCTTTTCCTGTTGTCTATACGGAGTCTTTTGCTCCCGCATGTATTCTTGACGATTATTTTTATTAAACGGTTTGGAGCTATTATTATATTATTAATGTTATTTATTTTGGAGCGTCCGTTTAAATTCCAACATTCTTCACGGGTGTGTCCGGTCTTTTTGCAGTATTTACAAAATTTACTTAAAGTATTTACTCGCGGATTTCTTCCTGGTTTTGGTAACGTAAGTTTGCCACTTCTGCAATCACGTCCGTAATGTCCAATTTTTCCGCATTTATAACAATGGATAATTGTATCGCGATTTGATTGCGTGTGTTTAATGTTTTTATTTTTATTAGAGAGGCTGTATGCTCGGCCTACTGTCGGTCCGATCAATTTCTCTTCTGCGTTCGCGCCGTTTATTGCTTCTTGAAGCGTGGTTTATCTTTGTGCACGCACGAGAATTTTTAATTCATCTCGTAATCCAATTTGATAATTTATTAACGCTTGCTTTTTGATTGTTTCCTGAACCGCCTTTTTGAAGGAGGATGAGCGTTCTTCCTCTTCCACCATGGATTCATATAGTCTCATGGCTAATTTATCGACACGTTGCCCGAAAGCGTAAGCCGTTTCATTTGATTTCTGCTTTAAAGAATTAAACTCTATTTGTAAATGTGTCGTGCTCTGTTTTGCCTGGTAGCAAGTTTCAAGTTGCTGTTTTAGTTCTTCGAACGTTTGTATGTCTCGTGTCTCGAAATCTTGCATAGCTTTGCTTTTTAATTTGGTATAGAATATTGCCTGCATTAACGATTCTTCGTCTGCGGGATTTATGTTTTGTACCGCGTATGTACAAGCATTTAAGAATTCTTGGAATTTATTCCAAGGAAGTTCCATCGAATTCTGGAATCATTACTCGCGCTTCCTTCAACGGTAAATAATGCGGCGCGGTGCTACGCCTATGTCTTATATCTCGTTCTGTGCGACCGTATGTTATATCGAAGAGGACGTCGTCTGGATTTGCTCGTACTTCATTGCTATTTCCTCGATTAGTACGCAAGGTGTGCATTTGTTCGCGTAAATTTCTCATTTCTCCTTGCATTTCGCGAATAGTATGCACAAGTTCAGCTAACAAGATATTGCTCGTGCCTTCGGCCGGGTGACCTGCGTCTTCGTAATTCGCGGCGGCCTCTTGACCGGCTTGCGCACGTAAGCGTTCAATTTCTCTATCGATGGCTTGGGACTGGATATTATCCATGTTTCTTTCTAGATTTGGCTCGAGAATACTAAGATCGACAGATACTGGCGAATGAGTTCTTCTAAGAGTGACTCGATTTACGCTTTGTTCGTTTTGTTCGAAGTTATCGTTATTGTCTAGTTCGCGCGCTTCGGACGATTCAAAGCTCGAATAGTAATCTTCTAAATTTTTTCGTACGTCGCGAACAGCTTCTTTCGCTACTCGTATCGGTGTCACAGTTCAACCAGTTACGACAGTAGCATCGGCACCTTTGATGTTGCGATATATATAATAAATCACATGACCCATCGCCATATTTTTGATTGGAAAATGCGCCAAATTTAGAAACATTGAAGATGTGAAATGTTCACTACAAATTCTGTAATTATTATATAATTTTTCCAAAGATGTTTCTATATACCTATTACAAAATTTTAACCATAGTTGAGCTCTAAAAAACATGTGAAAATTAATATTTTTAAATAAAAAGTAATAAGAACTATAAAGTTAAGTTTAATTGACAATAAGCACAGTTTAACAATAAGTTTGATGCTACATAATTAAAATTACAAAGATCTTTCTAACAAGAGTGTAATTTATTTACTGTCGTATTATATAGCATATATATATAATATATAACATATATAACATATATATAATATATATATATATAATAATATATTTATATATTATATATATATATAATATAATAACATTATATATATATATATATAATAATGTTATTATATAATGTTATTATAATGTTATTATATATATATATATATATATATATATAATAACATGAATAAATTTTATCTTTGAGGATCTTTCGGAAATCTAAAAAAAAAACTAATTTCCTTTATACCTGTAACGTTTTTACAGTTTTTGACCGCGCAAGCATATCCACCCATTTTTATTACTTTTTTATTATTTTATATAGCCTATTCATAATCTATTTACTAATCTATTCATAACCTATTCACTATAATAATATAAGACATGACATAAATCGATAACGTCGCCATATTGTTGGTTGGATTTTTCGCGCATGCGCATTAGTAACTTAGGACTCTGATTTTCGTTTACTATCGTAACTGGTTAAACTGTGTCGGTGTTACGAGTCCTAATCTATTTGCCAATCGAGCTGGCTCGCTCAAAAATCGCGAGCTTTGAAACTTAAAACTCACTTTAATTGTTCCGACATTTAATTATAGATTCCGACTTACAGTAATAGTGCGATGAATCGCATGGTTGCTTATCGGTTCGCTTGACTGCTGACGCTGCTAGTATTACGAGTCGTTGTCCGTCGGCAATGTGCTGCCTTGTCGTAGGTCGTGGATCGGTGTTGGTCCTTGGGCACAGCTGCTTGACCGTGATCCTTTATCACTCGTATGTTGAGTGATCTGTCTACTTTAATATAGTAGTTGCTCCGTCTTGCTATATCGGGTGTCCGGGAAGTTCTTAGTTGACTTCTCTGCTTTGCGTAGAAGCGGATATGTGTTTTCACGACGTTCTTGATTTTCTTTGTCTTACTTGATGCTGGCGTATCCCACCGCTGCCACCAATTAATGTTGTGCTCGAACCGTAGAGGATGGACTTTTCGGGATTATTCGCCCAAAGGATTGGAATCCACGCAACAAATAAGACACTCTGTACTAGTTAATAAAGGAATGTATTTCGTTCTTCTACACTATTCCTATGCTACTTTCAAATATCTTTTATGCGTTAGCGGTATTTTATAGCTTGATATATTAATCCCGACTCGGTGATCCGATGATTTGACAAGTTCACTCAAATGACAATTCGACAATTTTATCAAACGATAGTCCGTGGTGATCTCGCGATCGGTTTATATATCGTTTAATTTGGCGGAAGAAGAATGAGGTGTCCCTGAGTCGGAGCGCGGTTCGTGTTCCGTGTTGGATTTCATTGTGCTTAATCAGCTTTGGCCGTGACTTGCTTTCTTTTCATCACATCTTATTTCTATATTTTAATATCTCTTATGTAATTCTTACTGTCTTTTGCTATTCTTGCTTACTTCAGCTTATTTCAAGGTTTGCTTATTTAACTTTAATTAAATTATTATTTCGTCGGGTTACGACAGCAGAATGCGAGAAAGTTTTGTGCGACGTGTTGTTTTATGTGAAGAGCACAATGGAGTTACTTCGAACACCTACTATAAATAAATTATAATGGGGTTTCTTCGAACACCTACTGTAAATAAATTATATTAAAATAAAAGTTTCAATTTTATAATTATACAAGTCATTTTTCCTTTTAAATAAAAGTTAATTAGACATTACTTAATATTTAACTAACAATTATTAATATTATAATACATATAATGTAACATTTTATTATAAAATATATAACTTAATATAACTCTCAACATTATATTTCAATACTCCTTATTTATATATGATTACAATAATATTAATTAAAATAATCAATTGAATAAAGATCAATACAGAACTAGCTCGCTGATATTAGTGCGAAAAAACAAAAATAATAATATTGTTAAGACATGTGATTAATAAAATGATACAAAAAATACATCGATCACAACGTTTCGGTCAATCATATGACCCTTTTCAAGCAACGGAAAAATTTTAAATTTAAGATGTTACATACCCGTTAACAATAAAAAAAGGATAACGCATATATATAACAAACGCAAATTCGCAAATATAAAAAATAATATGTAAAAGAAATCTAGAAGTCAAAAATTAAAACTGTTACAAAAATTGAAAAAAGTTAGATTCGTAAATGTAGCTGACATATGTATGTTGTTAAAAGTGAAGTCCCGAACAAAAGAAACGGTTATTCTTGAGAATTGGTAAAGGACAATTCAAAATATTCTCACTGAAAATTTGGCTGTGACAACCTGTAACAGTCAATCAAGACCAAATGATTCACACAATTCATAAAAAATTGCACAAAAATTATAAACTAACGTATTAAATTAAATATGAAATGAAAAAGCAAAAAAATCAAAATAAAAAAAGTAAATAAAATAAGAAAGAGACTCACAGTCAAAGAGAGGAGAATATCCAGAATAATTAAAAAATTTTTTTTGCAACACTGACATCGCAAGAAAATTACAAGACAATGACAATGCGAGAACTCACATGAAGAAGGAAAGCTTGGGCATATAAAGAGAAAGCCCCACTAGAAGGAAAGAAGAAGAAAAGAGGGCCCTCTATGCGAAAAGGAAAAAAGTTTAATTAGGGAAGAGGGGGAAAGAAAAAAGGGGGAAACGGGAAAGGGAAAATAGGCGCGAGGTTTAAGAAATTCTATTAATAATAGGGAAATATAAGGAATTAAGAAAAGAGGTATCTTCCTGAGCATTCAGACCGCTACTCTGCTGCTTAATATGGATCATTTTAGAAATGCTCCTCCTCAAATAATGAGACTCCTCATCCAATATCAAGACCCCATCCCAATCAAACTCATGCCCCGAAATTCTATGGGTCGAAATCACAGAAAGGTTGTTTGTGGAAGAACTAATATTCCTTCTGTGCTCCTTCAACCTCGTACAGAGTTGCCTATCGGTTTGACCCACGTATGAAGCATCGCAGTTCATACAACAAATCTTATAAACAACATTGCAATGGTTCAAAACGGGAAGAGGATCTTTATGTATCTTAATAAAACATTTAAGTTGATTGAAAATTTTGAAAGCTAATGTCTTGTTAAGAGACTTAGACAAAGAAACGAATTTGTAGGAGGAGCCATTATTAATAAAAGGAATGGTGAAATAAGAAGGGAAAAGGAGGATCAGGTCAGAAGAGGGAGAAGCAGGAAGAGGCTGAGAAGGAAGAGGGGGAGAGTTACTCCTATGAATAATATTCTTGATTCTGTTGATAATAGAATCCCAAACAAAATCTAATAGGCAATTGTTGTTTAACAAAATTTCATTTCTTCTTCTAACAGCTTATTACGCGTTCATAGTGTGACAGCTAGTATATATAATACGTCGATAATTATGCGCGAATGATTTGTATTGCCTATATTATCGGCTTTGCGCGCCTATGGGCAGGCAAACCGTCGTAATGACCTGTATATTGACGCAACACCCTGTACACTACATGCTACAAACTCAATAAACACTCTCATTTTAGTACATACACACATATTTTATTATTTGTATCTGGCTATCCGCAAATTAACGATACCACGCGATAACCGGGAAAATCGCACGTTACAATTATATCGTTAACAATAATAAATATAACAATTATATTATACTGAAATAATTCGTAACAGAAATATAATTTAATATTTTTAAAAATTAATCATAATTTCTCTTTAATTTTATAATAACTATTCAACAAAATTATTTTTCCGACTATATTATCGCTAAGTGGACTTCGTTTTTTTATCAATAATGATACCAGCTTTAGAGAAAACTCTCTCAGCAGATACAGAAGTAGCCATAGTGCACATACAGGGCTTTCGAAAAGTAACGGATCCCCCCCCTATCTCAGAATCTATGTATCATAGGGCAAAATGACCCGAACAAAAGTTTTATGGTTCATAAAGTTCTGTTTTTTTGTGACCTCAAATTTGACCTTGATCTTGACCTTGAAGGTTTTTTGAAGGTTAATTTGCGTTTTTTAAATAGGAATTGCTATTTTTGACCCCGGATTTGGAAAGAGCGGGAAATTTTACGTTCAGATATGTAATCTTGTGATGGTAAAAATGACATCCAAATCCTACTTTTATCCTACTTTTAGCGCTATCCAGGAACAACGACGTGGACGTAGTAGAATTCTGTTCCCTTTGGGGTGTTTGGTTAACGTGAGTCCCCTCTCCCCTCACGTATGGAATAATGAGGATCTTTGATGAATGACTGTAAGACACTTAACATTTTTTTATCATTCATTGCTGACTTAGATCTCCAGGTTTTTCACGATCTTTAACACTACCAGTTTCCTGAAAACGTTGAATTGTACGTACAACAGTACTTTTGGAGATAGGATTTTCCTCTACTCTGAAAGTTTCATTAAATTGTCGCAATACCTGTCAAGGTCAAGCCTGTTGTCCTTTATGGCCTGTGTGCCATGTTTGAGTTAATTACCTACTCGTCTTTGACTCGTGCATCCAACTTCCGAGATTTGGGCGATTTCTAATTCCTTGCACTTGTATCGTAATGTACTAGGTATTTACCCATATCTTACATGATATCTCGAGGGTTTTTTAATGATTGATTGAATTGTCGCAATTATTTAGTTAACTATTGAAACTGAGCATAACTTCTCTGTTCACTTATACGTTCATTTTCTGAGTTCAAATAGGTAATTAACTCAAACATGGCACACCTCACTGAACGAGAACGAATATCTCTGTTAATGATGCGAGGGTGGGGTGATCTGCAAAGAGGGTATAAGCAGGATCCTCATTATTTCATACGAGAGGGGAGAGGGGACTCACGTTAACCAAACACCCCAAAGGGAACAGAATTCTACTACGTCCACGTCGTTGTTCCTGGATAGCGCTAAAAGTAGGATAAAAGTAGGATTTGGATGTCATTTTTACCATCACAAGATTACATATCTGAACGTAAAATTTCCCGCTCTTTCCAAATCCGGGGTCAAAAATAGCAATTCCTATTTAAAAAACGCAAATTAACCTTCAAAAAAACCTTCAAGGTCAAGATCAAGGTCAAATTTGAGGTCACAAAAAAACAGAACTTTATGAACCATAAAACTTTTGTTCGGGTCATTTTGCCCTATGATACATAGATTCTGAGAGGGGGGGGGTCCGTCACTTTTCGAAAGCCCTGTATATTGTTTAACTAATCTACTTAAAATAAGAAAATTAACAACATTTTCTGACTAAAATTCTAATAGGTTTGCTTTTCTATTTAAAAATGGAAATTCAAAATATTTTCTTATTTCTAATGTAACATCTGAAGGAGCATTTTTTGTTTTCGAATTTATTTGTACAACTTGTATTATCAAATAATGTCCAAAATGAATTATCATAGATTAATGAAGATTGTTTATCTGAAATGTTTCCAATAATACATGATCCTCTAGTGCAGCAGAATAATTTTTGTCTGTATTACAAAAATTATTTATAACATTTTTAAGAAATTTTGCTTGTGTATCCTCAGAGAAGCCTAATGCTCGAAATCGTGAATCAAGTAACGTCATAATTATATATTGTTCTTGCCGATTAATTTTACCATAATATTTTTCAATATTTCGCCTGAAATTCATACAAAGCATTTCTTCAATAGAATTTTCGTCCATAACATTATTGAGAAAAATGTCAAATTGTTTTTTTATTATTATTACTTTAGAGATACTAACATGACTTTCAGTACTCATTTCTTCAGTAATTAATAAGAATGGCCTGAGCAAAGGAAGTAATTTATTCCATTCATTATCATTTAATGTTTCAAAAGTTATCTTTAATAATGATAAAGCTTTAATAATGATAAAGCAATGGCTAGTTTTTGTTCATTCAATCTCTCAAACATACGTAGAATTCCATCGAGTTTCTACTTCCATGATTAACTTATGATTATATATATTTACAATTGTCTGTGACTCAAATAATTTATCTGTTGCTTGCGAGCTTGTTTTAAAATATGTGATTAATCGATGACATCTTTCTCGAAGTTCACAAATTTCTTTAATATCTTTCATAGAATTTTTTACAATTAAATTTAAAGTATTAGCAAAGCAAGGTATACTTTGGCTATTAAATAAACCTACAGCCGCTAACATGTTGGGAGCATTATCTGTTACAATAGTTCCAATTTTATTTTCAATATGCCATTTCTTAAATATATCAGATAGATGATTCGCAATTGCAACACTAGTATGTCTACGTATGCATTTTTTTGTCTCTAACGTACGCGATATCAATTTAAAATTATTGTTTATGTAGTGACAAGTAACCGTTAAAAAATTATCAGTATTCATACTTGTCCACGTATCGGTTGTCATGCAGATTTTTTCTATATCTTTTAATTCCTCGGAAACTAATTCTTTATCTTTCTCACATTTCTCTTCCAATCATTTCTTAAGCGTTTTTCTACATGGAAGTTGATATTTCGGATCTAAAAATTTAATTAAATTTACGAAATCCTTGTCTTCAACAATAAAAAGTGGTTGCAAGTCAGTTATAATTAGTGATAAGATTAAGTCATTGATCTTCTTTTTTTTCATTTGTTTATTAAGAAAAAAATATTCATTTATTATATACATAGAATTTTTATAAAATTTAATAGAGATTTATTGAAGAATTAAAGAATTACCTGGATATAAACAAATTCTTTCTTCGGTTTGCGAAATATGCATACGTGAAGATCCAGAAATTTTATGTACTTTTAAATGTTTTATTAAATTGGTTGTACACTTATCACATTTTATTCATTTAGCGCAAATGTTACACGCCACACTTCCTCCCTCGCAATCATTGTAATGTTCCCAGACCCACTATCTTTTCAGCATTTTTATATTAATTTTTATTACAATGTTTTAATTAAAGTTAGGTTAGAAGATCAGGATACGATTGATATCGAGACTGTATTGTCAAGTTGCTGTATAACAGTAGACTGTATGTCTTGTTGATATCTCAACTGATTACTTAATAATTGTATCGAATCGATACTATGTAAAATGTCAACAAACTTACCAATGACAACATATTTCGACACCTATTTGATACTACAATATGATGTTTGAGAATTAATATATATACAGGGTGATTCTATAATAAATAACCTTATGTTTTTGCAAAGACATAATCTTGATCGAATTCTAAGACGATTTTTCCTTTGGCAAAATTTCGTGCAAAGCATAGTTTTTAAATTATTAAGAGAAATGTTTTACTTATTACGGGTCGGATACAAGAGGCATGCAAAGGTAGCGCAACTGACCGTCAGACGCGGGCGCTCACGCGGGGCGTCTTCGGCGATCAGCTGGTCGCTATACTGTACACGGACATACATGCGAATACATACATTCTCTCTCTCTTGCTCTCTCTCTCTGTCTCTCTTATTCGCTCATTTACTCGTTTTTTTTTTCTACGAGAGGGGAAAATGCATACTCACCGTTCGGTCTGGTGAGTTATGTGGGACTCGAGTACCAAGTCTAATTACCAACTCAGTACTCCCTATCCACTAAAAATCCCTCTCTTTTTACGAATAGGACACTATCTGACTTCCCAAGATCTGTTTTGACACAACGCCAAAGAATAATTATTGTTACCTTTCGATGACTTCTGCTAATTATTGCTGTAGTTTCTTGAGAAATAAATATTCCGATAGATCGCACTTTCATTCAAATTTAACGTAGATATCACACGTTACAAAAGACAGAGACATCCACACTAAATAATTAATCGAATGTTTTTCTTTTTATAAACTGTACTCTTTTGTAAACTTCAACGTAACCACATTTATTCACACACTCGATAAAACGAGAATTTACTAAACTATCACTATCTCTATCATTAATCGCTATCAATCACTGCCGAATAATCACCGTTAGCAATTAAAAATCCCTCGATAAAAGAAATACGCGGACACACACGTTATTACGACGTGACGACGCAATAATGCGACAACGCGACGATATTTATTCGGCGGTAGCAAACAGCTGTAGTTAGGTTACGGCAGGTTAAGGTACTAACAACGCTGTCGAACGTAATCATGTGTTTGACCGAAGAACGCGGCCAACTTACAATATTAAACATTTAACAAATTAAAATAGATAAAGAATTAGGCTCTGAAATGTATTAAACAACACGATATACGAGAAAAGAGCGATTAAGAGCCACCGCGGATGATAGTGCGTAAAATTTTATAAAGATTAATAAATCGCGAAAAATAAGACGCGAAACAAGACATATGCATATATTTTACTTGGTGCATAAACCAAGGTAGATTCTCCATTCGAGAATACTATAAGACCCCTCTTTACCCTCCTGCAGAGATGTAAGCGAGAAAAATATCGGGGCGAAGTCGCTGAATCGGGAGTCGAACCCGAGTCTTTCGCTTGCTGGACGACTGCTCTAAACCAACTGAGCTATTCAGCCCCACACCGATATCCCTCTCGCCTATTTGTAGAAATAATGGGAACGCGATTAGCTCCGCGTAAATTTAACAAATTAAAATAGATAAAGAATTAGGCTCTGAAATGTATTAAACAACACGATATACGAGAAAAGAGCGATTAAGAGCCACCGCGGATGATAGTGTGTAAAATTTTATAAAGATTAATAAATCGCGAAAAATAAGACGCGAAACAAGACATATGCATATATTTTACTTGGTGCATAAACCAAGGTAGATTCTCCATTCGAGAATACTATAAGACCCCTCTTTACCCCCCTGCAGAGATGTAAAACATTTAACGCGCGTATATATAAATATTCAATATTTTAAAAACATTTATTTATTCTTAAATTAATTTTAAATATCATATGATGTATGTATATCGTATGATAATAATAATATTATATTCATAATAATATATTCGTAAAAAAAGTGGGTAGGGAGTACCGAGTTGGTAATTAGACTTGGCATTCGAGTCCCACATAACTCACCGGACCGAGCGGTGAGTATGCATAAAATGCATTTTTCCCTCTCGTAAAAAAAAACAACGGGTAAGTGAGCGAATAAGAGAGACAGAGAGAGAGAAAGAGACAGAGAATGTATGTATTCGGATGTATGTCCGTGTACAGTATAACGACTAGCTGATCGCCGAAGACACCCCGCATGAGCGCCCGCGCCTGACGGTCAATTGCGCCGCCCTTGCCATGCCTCTTGTATCCGACCTGTAATAAGTAAAACATTTCTCTTAATAATTCAAAAACTATGCTTTGCACGAAATTTTGCCAAAGGAAAAATCGTCTTAGAATTCGATCAAGATTATGTCTTTGCAAAAACATAAGGTTATTTAGAATCATCCTGTATATATTAATGAATACGTTATTTAATCGGTCCCATCACTACTCGCCGATGACAAGTTTGATGTGTCAGGGAAAATTGATGCCATATTGGGAACAAGCATTTTCTGGGGTTTGTTGTGCATCGAACAAATCAAAATTGGCAAATTTTAGCCGATACTTCAGAAAACACATCTCGATTGGATAGTGTCCGGAGACATTATTGCAGTGAAGGAACAGCACAATTCTTCTCTTTGTTGTGTCTCGTCGGAGGCGCAACTTCACAATCAGCTAGAGAGATTCTGGAAAATCGAGGAGGTTGATCAAACACCAATTATGTCAAAGGGCGAGGAAGATTGCGAGACACATTTTATGCAGACGCATCGTCAAGACGAATCAGGACGCTTTATCGTCAGTTTCTCATTTCAAGGTTCATCCTGATGAGCTGGGAGGATCGCGCAACAATGCATTGAAACGATTATATAAACTAGAGCAGAGATTCAGTAAGAACTCGAAACTAAAGGAAGACTACAGGCTTTTTATGGAAGAATATATTAAGCTCAATCATATGACAGCGATTCCCGCAAATCAAGAAGAGACTTCTACCTCGTATTATATTCCGCATTATCCTGTTGTGACCTAATAGTCAGCGTAAACTTCGAGTAGTGTTCGACGCATCAGCGAAAAAATCACTAAACGACATTCTTCTAGTTGGACCTACCATACAGAAAACATTATTCTCAATCGTTTTCGACAGCATCAATACGTTCTCACGGCGGACGTTATTAAAATGTACCGCTAAGTGAACATAACCGAAGAGCAACGAAACTTACAACGGATTTTGTGGAGACCAAATATTGATGAAGAGGTTCAAGAGTATAAGCTGAACACCGTAACATATAGTGTATCATTGGCCCCATTTCTTGCCATTCGAGCATTACATCAAGCCGCGCATAACACATATATATCTCACTCAGAGATTTCTCAGATGATCATTCGCGACTTCTACGTCGATGACTTTCTAACAGGTAACGATGATTTAAACCAACTACGAGTGCTCAAGAATGAGATTACAACGGTATTGAAATTCTCCGGTTTGAAGCTATCCAAATGGAAATCTGACGAGCCGACCTTATTCGAACTAGATACCGAAGAGTTTGTGAAGATCACAGCTGGTAAAGGAGAGATTAAAACTCTGGATCTTCTGGGGACACCCAACCGAGACACTTTTCAGTATCAAGTCAACACGCGTCAGGCAAACCTTAACGTAACAAAACGCACAGTACTGTCAATCATGTCACAAATATTCGATCTGTTAGAACTGGTTGGCCTCGCTACGATTAAAGCTAAAATTATTTTACAGAAATTATGGCAACTAAAGCTAGGATGGGACGAATCATTGCGATGGAATTGCATCATAAATAGGTCACCTATGTCGGAAAATTAAAGAATCTCAACGACATTATTGTCCCGTGGGTGATCATCTGTAAAAACCCGATTATTATAGAGCTTCACGAGTTCTCAGATGCGTTCGAAAACGCCTACGGCGCATGTGTTTACCTATGATCAATGAAAAAAGATAATGTTACCGTTCGATTGGTGTGTGCAAAGTCTAAAGTTGCGTCACTAAAGACAATTTGCATTCCACGTCTTGAGCTATGTGGGGCGCTATTACTTGCGAAATTAGTCACTGCAGTGACTCTGACAATACCGCCGACTAAGCAATATTATTGGAGCGATTTTACGATCGTGTTAGCGTGGATTTATGGCGAGCTTCACATGCGAAAAACCTTTGTGGCAAACTGATTGACGAAAATTCAGCAGTTGACGTCACGCGAATACTGGCATCACGTCAAATCCGAATTCAACCCAGCGGACGTGATACCGCAAGGAATCAGTCCCAGTCAGTTAAAAGATCTGAGTCTTTGATGCCAGAATGGCTATAACATCCAGAAGAATATACCCAGCAGCCAGCACCGTTACCCATCGATGAAGTTCCTGAAACCAAGCAACACATGGTATTGGCCGCCTAAATAGTCGAGAAAAATATGATATTTTGCAGTAGTATTCATCTTTATCAAGATTGAAACGAGTCATTGGATATTGCTTACGCTGGAGAAAATATCGACGGTCCGCCATAGCTCGAAACGACCTCTAACTGTGAACGAACTCGATATAGCGATGACGACCATCCTCCGACGAGTTCAGAGCGAACGATTTGCTCGAAAGATACAGGATTTGCAAACCAAACGACAAGTCCATCACGATAGCCTGCTACTTACTCTGCATCCTTTTTTGGATAACGAAGATCTCATTCGAGTTGGAAGTCGTTTGCGAAACGCGCAGATGTCATATTCACGTCAGTACCCAATTGTCTTGCCTTGTAATCACCATATCACCACGCTACTCATTCGAGATGCTCATTATCGATCATTACATTCAGGTTTACTGACGTTACTATCAAATTTACAAGAATCATTTTGAATATTGTCTGCCAAGTCAACCGTGAAGAGTTTTTCGTCGAGAGTTATTTTAGTCGCGTCGTTTGCTTTAGAGCAAAACCGGTATCAGCCCAGCAAATTATGGAAGACCTACCTAAAAATCGCGTAACTTGTCATCGAGCGTTTCTTAACGTGGGATTAGATTATGAAGGCTCATTTCGTTTTAAATTAAGTCGCAACAAAACATATATAGTAAGTCATATATTTGTTTATTCGTATGTATCAGCACTAAGGCTATACATTTAGAATTAGTTTCTAATTTGAGTACTCTCGCGTTTATTAATTTGCTTAACCCTTTTCGTCCCAAATGTCCATAATTTCTTCTCAACTTTCGACGCTGTAACTTTTGACCTGAACGCCGTTGAAAAAAATTGAAAAAAAACATTTCTTATAGTTTGAAACCTCCTCTTTCGAATGCCGTGATCAGAATCGGCCTACAAATTGACGGAAAAAAGTTATAACTGTTTTTTTAAAAAAAATGTCAATTTTTTCGACGCCGTTTTGCAAAAATCCTATATTTTGACAACGAAAAAGTTATTCCTGACCATCACAAAATATCGTAATCGCGTATTTTTTACATACCCTTTCTTATCCCGTTGGAAATTTTTTTGAAAAACAAAATAGCGACTTCAAGATGGCGTTGACAATTCAGAATTCCTCATTTTTTTCACCCAAATGTCGATTATTCTTTCGTTTTGCATCTAGGACGACTGAAAACTTGATGAAATTGAATGAAAGAATGGGGATTATCATTTGTAAATACTTAACCTCAAAATGACTCACTTCCAACCTCAAATTAGTCAGATGTTATGGATTTTTACCAAGATTTTTCATGTTTCCAATCCAATTTTCAATGTTTCGCAATAATTCATGTATATGTGGATCCAAAAGTGACTCTTTACATTCCTAATCTTCAAATTATCGATTTATAACCTAATAATTAGGAATTTTATGATTTCTTTCCTCAAGTTGATGTTGTAAGCCCTTATTCGTGTTGCTATCACGTTCTTTAGCCGTCAAAATACGTTACTCTCTACATCTCTTTTCTCACCACACACACCATACACACACACACACACACACACACACACACACACACACACACACACACCGCACACGCACGCACACACACGCACACACACACACACACACACACACACACACACACACAGGGATCAGATACTCGCTACGTCCACGTCGTTGATCCTGGGTAACAGTGAGAGCGAGAATGAATTGTAAGCACTATTATCGAACTTTGAGCCTTTTTGGAACAAAAACGATTCATAGGATTGACTTGTGACAATGATAACTTTTGATCAGCATTACTTGAACTACAAAACTGCAAAGTTTCAGCCAATTCCACCGAAAACCATTTTCCCCTATGTTTTGTGCGGGGTTCTTTCCAAAAAATTATCTTTATTGATTGGTGTTTATAACCATACAACCTGTCTTAGATTTTTTGAATTAAAAATATCGAATAGATCGTTAAAAATTGACGTAAATTTAATCGTTGCAGAGCAATCTTGAAATTGTGGTAATTGTAATGTGTCTTTACAGAAATGTAATGCATTAGAAACTAAGGTGCTTAATAATTGTATCGCCAAAGAAACCTTCATTTTATTTTTATAATATTGCATATGTTTCTCTCTGATTTTATTAGAGAGAAGCAAGATGTAAACCTTCGGTTTCTTGTAATACATGTAATTCTTGGAAATATTTCCACTTTATGATATTCCCATCGTTATCAACCAGTTCTTTTACAAGTTCCTATTCCCATCTCTATCTACCATTTCTTTGCCAAAAATATTTTGTACTAGTTTTATCATGTGAGATTCATAAATACATATATATTACTGTCATTAGAAGGATGTTTGACATTTGTCTGAAAATGTGTAGAGTTAATAGAAAAATTACATCCTAAACTTCGTAACATTGTAAGATTTGTTCAAGCCATCACACGTTAATGAAATAATAAGCATGCCACTTTCATGAAGTGCTTGTAAACACTGCAAAGTTAAATTCTTTTTTTTCTGCATTAATACCATTTAATAAAAAGTATACAATAGGCATTTTTCAAGTGTCATTCATGCATGTAACACAATAAACTAAAGCTTCTTTAGCAATTTGTGTAGTATCACATTCAATAAGTTTCATCAACCAAAGTTCCACAATCAACATATTCAATCATTTTTCCCTTGTAATAATCAATATGCTAGTGTATAGCTACTTCATCAAACACTAATGTACTAATCTATGCGATACGGAATTTACACGTCGTTTTATAGCTTCTAAAGCTTCAGTAATAACACAGGCCCACAAAAAAAAAAGTACCCTGTGCTGGTGATCTGACTAGGCTAGTCTTATGTATTTTGGTCCGCTGAATTCGAATCTGACGTCAAAATTGCTCCATCACGTCACAGTTTTTTAAAATCTCAAAAATAAACGAAAATTTCGACTTTAAAAATCGACTTTTTAGGGTAATAAGGCTGCGCTACTTGAAGAAAAAGTTTCTGAAATCATATTTTAATGTATTTTCAGACATCATAAATCCAAATTCGACCTAGAATATAAACGTTGTGCTCAATTTATGATGCAAGCTGGACCTATTGCCCGAATAATGTGTCTTATGATTGTCTGCGCTTACGCACTCTTTTATTTTCAAATACCCTGTGAAGTGAATTTCTCTTACGCTTTTTTCCTTCTACAATATTTTTTCTTTTTAACATCCAACAAAAATCAGCCATCATATTTTCATCTCATCGTTCTTGATATCGGCGCTCTATTTCTTTAATATATTAAAAAAATAGAGCGCCGATATCATGAGATGAAAATATGATGGCTGATTTGTGTTGGATGTTAAAAAGAGAAAATATAGCAGAAAGAAAAGAGGAATCTACTTCAGAGAAATCTACTTCACAGGTCATTTGAAGATAAAGGAATGCATAAGCGCAAACGATCATAAGACACATTATTCGGGCATTAGGTCTAGCTCGCATCATGAATTGAGCACAACGTTTATATTCTAGGTCGGATTTGGATTTATAATGTCTGAAAATACATTAAAATATGATTTCGGTAACTTTTTCTTCAAGAAGCGCAGTCTTATTTCCCTAGAATGTTGATTTTTACGAAATTTTCGTCTATTTTTGAGATTTAAAAAAAACTGTGACGTGATGGAGCAATTCTGACGTCAGATTCGAATTCAGCGGGCCAAAATACATAAGACTAGCCTAGTCAGATCGCCAGCACAGGGTACTTTTCTTTTTTTGTAGGCCTGTGTAATTCAAGGTTCCCCGTGTATTGATTGATACCATCGTGAAATTGCTTTTGGATACGGTAATGAATTATATAACTTATAATGTACATAATTATATGCCTTTTGGTTAAAAATGTAAAGACAGTGCAAATTGTCGTAACGCAACGTTATATATTTTATTAACAGGCAATTTTTTTCTTTCTTATTTCGCGTTTAACTAATTCTTTTGTATCTTTATCTAGGTGTTTCAATATATCATTTTCCTATGATGTTAACAAATTACGCGTCTGTAAATCTGTAAGAATAGTTTGTAATGATTCGATTGTTTGTCGCTTTCTTAATTTTATACGAACTGGCATATAATTGATTTCTCAATTTTTTAATTTCATTTCTGTGTAGTTTTCGCAATCGATCCTTTGTTGGTGAATTAAAAATTCTGTCCGGAGACATACTTGTTGAATGATGTTCATAATTCATTTCAATTTCCATTGAAATGAATCCGTCAGTATTGATGTTCGTGCCAGTATTAACTGGAATAATGTTTAATATTATGTATCTTTAAATAAATTTTTAACAATATATAATATTTATTGTACAATAATTTTGTTAACACAATATAAGTGAAAAATACTATTAATACTTACTTATTTGATTATTGTAAATATCTTTCTAATTAATGTTGTCTCTTTTATATTCTGTTGCATGATTTCCGTATTATTATTATTGTTTTCATTATTTACAGCTTCTTCTTCAACTAAAAAATTAGTTAATATAAATAAATCTAGACTTATATGTAAATAACACAAATAATTATCAATACCAATACGCTTTATGTTTTGTATGTGTTTTTTGTTTCACCTAACTGACGTGTCGCTAAATTATTTGATCTTAAAACAGTCTAAGCTAGAAAATAACAATCACATAATTCTGATACAAATATGTATCAATTAAAAATTCTTAGTCAATATTCTGTAAAAGTTATGTTGTAACAAACATTACCTTTATCAGATTAAAATTATTAGCTACTACAATATTATACATTAAATTCATGATTTTTTTGTATGTACATATGGAATAGCATCTTCTTTTAATTTTCGAAGTGAATGTTCTGTATCATAATTTTGTTCATTGAAATGTTCAGAACAAACAGTTCCTGTTTTTGGTACATTATAATTTTGTAAGTTTAGTGCCTTAAGCCGTTTCTTTTCTCTCATATTTTTAGGAAAACTAAAAAATTAATATTATTTCTTATTATAAATACATATCTATTTGATAATAAAGCAATACATTTGAATTTCTAAGATTACATATAATATATAAATTGTTGATTATGCATGTATTTATATTTACTTACATATGAAATGAAATAATATTATTATTCTTTTCTTTTTCTAATTGTTCATAGTTTTTATTTTTTTCATGATTTTTACACCCGGGCAAAAATTCATATTGTTTACTTTTGTCTAACCTACAGCGTTATGTTCTGAAGGCAGCCATTAATAACGAGCCGAAATCCGAAGTTCATATCCGAACCTAACCGAAGTACCACTACTGACCCTCCGCCTTTTCCCCTCTGATCTTATGGTCCCCTCACCTATAGTGGCATCTTACGCTTCGTCTATATATGTCTATGACCCTAACTTCCGGTCATTTTTTGATCGGGGAATCACTCACTAGCATACCAGACAGAAATTGGTTGGACATAGCTGACAACTGACTTACTCGTTTTCAGTACCTAACTAAATTAACACAGCATTTCTGGAACAGATGATCCACTGAATATTTGTCCAGTCTCCATTAGAGATACAAATGGAATCGTGATGACCATTCAGCCGTGGTCGAGAATGGCATTATGGTCATACTTCGCGAAAATACGTCATCAATGTATTGGGCATTAGGAAGGATCGTGGAGTGTTACGCAGGGCCAGATGGTAAAGTAGTTAGTGTTAAAACTGCACAGGGAATTAAAAGACGTGCGCTAGTTAAGATATGCATTATACCAATAGACAAGCAGTTGTAACCGTTCTTATAATTTGAAAGCCAGTCCTTTCAAGGCAAGCGGTATATGTTCGAGACAACGACGGTTAAGCGTCGAATTTAAGTGGCGTTGATTACTGCGTGCAGATGAGCAGCGCCATCGGCGCAAAAGAGTAGTATAACGAGTGAACGGACGAGAAAAATTGTAACAGTACGAAACAAGAAAATATATATCTCTGAGCATTAGAAAACAGCTTACGATGAAGCAAAGTTGAAAATCATTTATATCTAACACGACTGCGCGATCACACGTCGAGCTATATACATTATAAATCAAAGAGGTCGCGAAGAACGCTGCGTAGGATTTGACTTACAACGGTGATCAAGATTATTTCAACTATTGTGTGCCACTCAAAATGTTGCTGGGATTTTGAGAAGGTTATAAACGCATTGTGATCAATGCTCGTCATGAATTGATTCTGATATGTTCGTGCAACGATGATAACTGTCTACTCGGACATCCATCATCGGAAGCTGAGATTGAATTCAAGATACAATAACATATGCCTCATGTAATATTGAACGAGATTAATAAATTGTCATTGCGAGTATTGGAAAGCAGATGATACTTAAACATGAGTTTTCGATCTTGGGATTTATACGAATTTCTGTTACATAGCACGACTAAGCATTCGTGAAAGCCGCCTCCCAATGCCTAGAGAAACCCAGCTAGAGAAATCCCAGCTAGAGACCACGATACGTGATCTTTGCACTGCAAACTGATAAAAAAAATGCGATATCGCAAAATGTTACATTGCTCGACGACTGCAAATTGACCAACATTAAACTCTATCTAAACATGGAATTTTATCCCTACGATGATTTAAATTTAGATTTTGACAAAAATAGATTTGCCGTCTTATTCGACATGTACTCTCGTTTTCGCTAATCTTATTATATGATGATAGCGACGCTACTAACCATTCCAAAATTTCTACATTGCGGTCCTCTCGCGATCATTGATTATTCGCCACAAAACGAATCTGTCAAAACTGCTACCGTGGACGTGAGAATAGAGTTTGAATGCAAAGAGAATATACCGGTAGTAAATACTATCGTCCAGGATCCTCCATGGCAATCGGTATTGCATCCATCGAGTGAGATACCAACATCGCTCTGGAATCGCATATCACTGTGTTAAAAAGCAGCAAGTGTGTCTGGATAACTCAGTGGTTTAAAGCAGTTGCCCAGAAAGCGAAAGACTCGGGTTCGATTCCCGATCCAGCTACTTGCGCCTCACATATTTTTAGTCTGTGAATATTTTTTTCTAGTAATTACTCGTTAAACTGAAAAATGTGTGAAGGTTCTCTCCATAGGATATGCCGTTGCGGAATGGATTCTGTCGCTCCTTGATCAAATGGGCGTAAAAGACACGACCTCCTCCCATATACATCCCTAAAAATAGGGATCAAAGATAGGGATCTTTCTCCCACATACATCTCTATCTTTTTTTTGTCTCATCTTGCACGATCAAGCTGTTGAATATAATCCATTGACCAATATAGTCCGTAAAATTCATATAAATCAGCAAATATCCCTTTCAATAAACACATGAAGAAAAATATAAAAGATCGATATGTTTGACGATCGACATCAGTCTGCGATCGAATCTTGTCATCATGGTTGCACCAACGTTTGTGAATCTACAAGGATTTATTATCGGAAGGAATTTTATCATGAAAAAAGCCACGATTCTGAGAAAGGAATCAATACTTTCACATTATATTTTTACATGTCCCGTACCATGGCACACACTTAAATCTGAGAAATCTCAGGCTTTATGGTTGATTAAAAATTACCACATTGTCGTGGGAGGCTGGAAATATTGGCGCTCATATTGGAGATCTAAACGTTTAATTATGACGGCGATGATGAGTGCGATGGAGGAGGATGATGCATCACCTCTCATATACGTTAAAGGGTACGAAAAACAACAATGGCTAACCGATATACTGGGTGATGATGCGAGAAACGTAATTATCGAAACTCTGGATGCAGACTATAAGGATATAACATCTTTAAATAAGTTAGATGTTAAAAATACTATGCGTTGCGAAAATCATGTAAAAAATTGCGCTTTACAAAATGTATTAAAAATATTCAATTGGTGGTCGAATCATCATAAAAATTTGTCTAAATTTTAAATAAACTATTATTAAAATTATATAACTCTATTCTCTTTCTTTTTTCTTCCTTTCATATTCTCTATATACAGTGATCAGCAAAAATAAAAAGCCACCTTAGCTGTAAAACTGATTTGATTCAAAAAGATAAAAAGAAATTTATTATAAAGTTTTTTATAACTAAAACTGACAATTTATTAATTAATTTAATGTTTTCAATTGAAAAGAAATCATTTTTTATTTAATACTGTATTTCTTTCTATATAAGTATTTATTTAAAAGTGACAAAATAAAAAAGCCAGTTAAGGTAACATAATATTACGATTTAAAAAACAACATTATTTTAATTAATAATTAATATGATTTCTTTTAGCCTCAATTACTTTTTGCAGCAAAGCTGCCAGATTTCCGACGCAAGCAACATGCAACACATCGTGGAGGGATAACAAGGATGTGAGCATAATGTACTCGGAGAAGCGTCACACGTACGTTACATCCGTTATTCCCTCCACGACGTGTTGCATGTTGCTTGCGGCGGAGATCTGGCAGCTTTGTTTTGCAGTTTTTTTGGTATATTTTCAATTAAATTTTTTAAATGTTGTGGGTCCAAATTCTCCAAGGCTAGTTGTAATCAAAATAAGTGTTCGAAAATCATAGATCATTATTGCAGATCAAAATTCACATAACAAAATCTGCATTTTTCGATATTAAAAACTCGAGAATTCAAAACGGGCGCCGAAAAACTTCTCGAAATCTCTATTTACTAGAAAAATTCGACCGTTCAAATTATATATTATTTTTTCAACGCATAAGAAACGCTCGTTATAAACATTTAACAATAACAATGCCAACCGTCAGCAAAGTCAGCGCAGCGCACGGATATGCATGCCCGTATGTCATGATCAGCTGATTGCCAATCAGCTAATCGAAAAAGATCATGCGCATGGCAATCACAAAAATATCGACATCAGACCTCATCGGCGGCCAGTAATGCGCGGCGCCCTGAGTCACCGCTAAAATATAAAATTTATTGGTCCACGTCGCAATGGGCCCAAAATTCCGCTCGCTATATAATGGGTACCGCGCGTGAACCTCCTCGAAGTCTCGCACTTTTCACTGTTCACACAATTCTCGTTAAATCGCTTTTGCTCAACCGCTTTGTTAAATCGCTGCGCTTAGAAAAATCGCTGTACTTTAACTGCTTGATTATCTGAAAGCAATTTAGCTCTTTAGCTTTGTACATATATATCTATTTTATTTTTTTGTAAATTATAATTGTGGTGTCGTGCAAAAACAAAAAAAACAAAAAAATATGTGTCGAGTGAAATCTCCTTAAATTGTAAGCGTCGTGCCGTCATCCCATAAAGTCGCGCTGTCACAACAAATCGACTCTCATCTGTGAACAATAAGAATTCTTGTTAGTTACTCTGCTTTTATTAATCCTATTATCAAAAATTGTCCACAAATTTTTGATAGGGTTCAAATCTGGAGACTGCGATGGCCATTCAAGTTGTTTTAATCCGACAGGAACAAAAAAAAACTTGACTTTTCTTTGTTGTGTGTTTCGAGTCGTTATTTTGTTGGAAGATAAAATTATTTTCTAGTCCAAGTTTCAACAAAGACTCCTCCAAATTTTCATTTATTATATCAATGTAGATATCTGTTGTATAATTCCGTCAATTTTGACAAGATTTCCCACTCCTGCCCATGAAAAATATCCCCAGACTAAAATATTTCCTCCACCATGTTTTACAGTTTTCTGAATATGACGATCTTGAAGTGTTTTCTCCAGACTCTAATCCGCTTCTTTTGTCCAAATAACTTGAATTTGCTTTCATTTGGCCATAAAATATTTTTCCAGAATAAAAAATATTTTTTCATATTTGCATACTTCCGAATAAATTGCAAACATTTTTTCTTATTGATGACACTAATGAAAGATCGTTTACGTGCAAACCGACTGTGTAAATTTTCTTCATTGAGTCTTCGACGTACAGTGCGATCGGAAACAGAGATGAATGTTTTCCTGAATTTCTCTAACAGTTCTTTAGGTTTTTCTTAACTTCACGGATTTTCATATCCCGCTTGGATGTTGCTCGTTTTCAGCCTCTTCCGATTCTATCTGCCACCGATATAGTTGATTGAAATTTTCTTCTGATCTATTTTACTGCTCCTCTACTTACTTCATAATTTTTGACTATATTCTGTTGAGAAAGATCTTTTTGAATATCTCGCACAATTAAGTTTCGAACTTGTGTAGAAATTGATCTTTCTCCCATTTTTGACTGCGAATTTTGTATAATAATCGAGATAAGCCAATGTTGCAAAAATTAACAACAATGTGAAGTGAACGTAATAACACGAACATGTTGACATGACAACCAAACAAAATATTGTACATATTATATCGAACAAATCTGAATGGCTTTTTTATTTTGTCAATATAATAAATAGCAATATTTAATAAATATAAATAAAACTAAAAAGTAAAAAATAATTTACGTGACTGTAACATAAAATTTTAAAGTAAATAATAAATACTTCTTCTTTCATCTATAAATGTATTTAAATATATAAAGTGGTTGATTTACCGTTAAATAGTTTATTAAAGTTTGATAGAAGTACAATAGTTATTCGATAGTGGTTCAATAGAAATACAATAGTAGTTCGATAGTAATTGATCAAGAGTTAATAGTAATTAGGACTAGGCGGCTTCTAACCCTGGTTCTCTCAGGGGGACGCGAGGGGGATTTCGGAGACGTGGGGGAATGACGTCACGCGGGACGGAGGAAATTTCGGGGGCTGCAGGACGGAGTACGCTTGTTTCAGCGCGTGTTGGATATTTTATCGCAAGTATAAGCAATATTATATTACATACCCGGTTGATAAACAATAAAACATTATTACATATGCCGATGTCCGGTTTATAAACAATATAAACAGCTGCATTCTTTTGAAAGACAACGCGTGCGAGAGAAAGGGAACGATAACGCGAAAAAACCTTTATTCTTGTTTTACATATTTTATTTATCGGATCCTCCGGTACTTGACAATATAAACACTCACAATCATCTTGCACATTTTTTCCTAGAAAAAATTGCAACATATCAGCAACGATGTTCGGCTGCTTTGTGCCCTTGCTTCCCTCGTTCATATAAGCCAGAGTTATCCACATTTTGCACTTTTCAGCCGATTTCTGTAAGTCAACGCCTATCCCCCCCCCCTTACATCTTGAAATCTTAACGAGCCATCTAACAATCGTAACCAAGACGCGCGACACTTTACTACAAGAGCGCCACATCTATGGTCACATCTCTACGCGATGCCGTTCGCTCCGCCTGCCAAAGGTAAATTTTAAAGAGATATCTAAAGAGAGAGATATCTAAGATATCTAAGATTCCAAAGAGATATCTAAATTTTAAAGAACTCGAATATTTAAAATATTGACCTTTGGCAGACGAGGTGTAGAGAATGGCATCGCGTTATAGATGCGCCGCTCCTATAGTAAAGTGTCTCGAGACGTAAGAGGAGGGGCGATAGGCGTTGACTCACGGAAATCGGCCGAAAAGGTGCAAAACGTGAGCTCTGGTCTACGCCATTGTTGAGACCGACTCAAATCTTGAAAATGTATTTTATCGTATTTGTAGCCTCGGGCGAGTTGTTCTCGTCGGCACGACGTTCCCAAGAAAACATCCCATCTCGACCGGGAAATAATTATACATTTCCGCGAATAATACGTACACGAATTGTACACGTATTTCGAAGAATTAGATGCTCATGACCCGCGTAAAAACTGCGCTAAACGCGTGATAAAAATATGACGCGCGCTACGTCTTGCGCAGACGCGTGACAAAAACATGACGCGCGCTACGTCAAATGGTCATTGACCGCGCCAAATCGTAAACACAAGCGATACTCGAGCACGAGGCTCAATTCACGAAGCGATCTAACACGGCTCACCATGCTTTTACCTTCGTACCTCCGCACTGCAAACTGTGCATTTATTCTTGTATGTTCACACCGGATAAAAACCACACACATCGTGCATCCATATTATACAGTTACGCTGCATAATCATACAAACCACGCGTTTACGACGCGCTGCATTTATAATATATATCCACGCTCACGATCTATTGCGTTCACGCGACACACACATATATACTGTATCACGCACACGCGCGCGCGCGCGCGCATACACACAACACACACACACTGTAACACACAATAAATTCTTATTCTTTTTTTAACGACACGTAATTTTTTGGTATTTTTTAAATTTTATTCAACACGCCACATAATTAATAAAGAAAAGTATATATGTACAATAATTTACAGAGAAATAAATTCGACGACTTATGAGCCGCGAACTGAGCGGTTAAAGCGAGCGGTTTAACAAGAGAGCGGTTTAATAAAGGCGATTTGACAAGAGCGAGAACAAAACATCGAAAACATCGAAAAAGTGCGAGACTTCGGCGTGTCCTCGCGTGCTTGTTATACAGGGTGATTCAAAATAACCCCTGTGTCCCTGAAATGACATATTAGTGAGACAATTCTAAGACGATTTTTCCTTTTGCAAAATTTCGTCCGAAGCTTAGTTTTCGAATTATTAAAGAAAGTAGTTGACGCATGACGGGTCGGGTGCAAGAGGCAGGCAGGGGCGGCGCGATTCACCGTCAGCCGCGGGCGCTTACGCGGGGCGCCTGCTGCGATCAGCTGATCGCTGCACATGCACAGACACACATGCGAACACATACATTCTCTGTCTGTCTGTCTGTCTCTCTCTCTCTCTCTCTCTCTTTCATTCGCTCACTCACCTGTAATTTTTTTTTTTTTTCGAGAGAGGGGAAAATGCATTTTATGCATACTCACCGGTCGATCCAGTGAGTTATGTGGGACTCGAGTACCAAGTCGAATTACCAACTCGGTACTCCCTACCCACTAAAAACCCCTCTCTTTTTATGAATTTTCTTTGACATACTGTCCCTCTGTCTTTCCCGAGATCTATTTTCACATAACGTCAAAAAATAGTTATTATTACCTTGTTCGATGACTTTTGATGTATTGCTGTAATTGCTTGAAGGAGAAATGAATTTTCCGATAGATCGTACGTTTCTCAAATTTAACGTAGATATCACGTTGCACAAGGCAGAAATCCACACTAAATTATTAACTGAAAGTTTTTCTTCTTTCATGAACTGCATTCTTTTATAAACTTTAACGTAATCACATTTATTTACTCACTCGATGAGACGAGAAATTTACTGATGACTCTATCATTAATCACTGTCGAATAATAACTGTTGGCGATTAAAATCACTCGATGAAAGAAACGCGCGCGGACATGTTACTTGCGACGCGACGACGCGACGACAATGCGACGGCAAGCAGTTTTTTGTCATGATAGGTTGCGGTAGGTTAAGGTACTACTGGCTATCGAACGCGATCATGTGTTCGATTGAAGAATGCGTGATAGACATAATAAACATTTAACATATTAATATTATTATTATTGTGAATGTGTGTGATATCCATACATCGTATGATATCTATTTAAAAATTAATTAGATTAAATAAGTGTTTATAAAATATTTATTTAAAACTCACTGGATCGACCGGTGAGTATGCATTTTCTCCTCTCTCGAAAAAAAAAAAATTACAGGTGAGTGAGCGAATGAAAGAGAGAGAGAGAGAGAGACAGACAGACAGAGAATGTATGTGTTCGCATGTGTGTCTGTACATGTGCAGCGATCAGCTGATCGCAGCAGGCGCCCCGCGTAAGCGCCCGCGGCTGACGGTGAATCGCGCCGTCCCTGCCTGCCTCTTGTATCCGACCCATCATGCGTCAACTACTTTCTTTAATAATTCGAAAACTAAGCTTCGGACGAAATTTTGCAAAAGGAAAAATCGTCTTAGAATTGTCTCACTAATATGTCATTTCAGAGACACAGGGGTTATTTTGAATCACCCTGTATAATTGTAATGTTCGCTCCGTTATCGGGTTTTTGATTATTTATTTATTTATTTATTTCGGATAACTCGTCGGAGCTAAAGGTTCGGGTCGAGAAAGATAGATGTGAGTTGTTATATTTAAATGTACGTGTTTATTTGTATTGTTGTTGTACAGAAGATTGTGTAACAAGGTGTATGAGTGTGTTGGTGTAACAATGTGTGTGAGTCGATGTGTGTATCCGCAGTTTATCGAATTGAATAGCGTTTCGCGGGAATTCAGGGATTCCAATACACACACATATATATATATATATATATATATATATATTAGGTTAGGTTAGGAGTATGCCCTTCCCTACTGCGGCCTCTGTATAGGCCCTTACGCGCAGTATGGCATCTACAGTGGAACGCCCACTTCGGAAGCCGTACTGCAGTACTGCAGATCATCCAGATCCGGCCCATGGATCTTCATATGCTCGACAAGGCGGTTAGCAATGATTCTCTCAAGGATCTTGCCCGCCTCTAATAAGCAGATGGGCCGGAAAGGAGAGGGGGCTCGACATCCCTGCCTTGTGTAGGAGGACCAACGTGGCCTTCCTCCACAGTGGGGGAAATATGCCTTCTCTCAAACACCGGCTGAGCACCGAAAGGAAATACTCCTCCAGCCCCGCCCTCAGCGCCAACACCCAGACCTTCCTATGAAGGCCATCGGGGCCTGGGGCCTTCGCCCCCCTAAGCCTTTTAATACAAACGCTGAGCTCCTCACTCGTTACCTGTAGGTCATCCGACCAGATATCCCCCTCCAACTCAAGGGAGGGGACCACAACCCCTTCCTCCCCCGGAGGAAACAGGGTGTCTACCACCTTCTCTAATGTTTCCGGAGGGAGGGTCTCAGTCGCCGGCAGACCCCGGTTCTTAATCTTGCCCAGTACCATACGGTACGAGCGTCCCCATGGGTCCATATCCAGTTGTGCCAGAAGCTCATTCCATGCCCCAGCTTTGGACCTTTTGATGGCCGTCCTCATAGCATTCCTGGCTTGGCGGTATTCCGCATATTTCGCAGCCACCACTCTCTCGGGCCTATCCCTTTTCTTAGCCCGGAAGTATGCCCTCCTTGCTTGGACGGAGAGACGCCGCAAAGCCGCAATCTCCTCCGTCCACCAATAAGCCGGTCTTTTTCCCTCCGTCCCAGTTCTCATGCGAGGCATAGATGCATCACATGCATCCACCATAATGCCCCGGATTTTATCCACCGCTTCGTGGAGATCCGCCGCATTCAGCCCAGGCCATGTGGCCGTCCGAATGACAGCCATCAGGAAGTCCTCATCGAGCTTCCTGATGCTCCATCTAGTCTGAGATTCCAACATTCGACGACGGCGTAAAATCGCTGTCGAGACAACCGCCGAGCTGAACTCCACATATCTGTGGTCAGACAATGTTTCCAGCTCGGCGGCCACCCTCCAGCCCCAAGAGTTTCTCGCGGCCGACGGGGAGGCCCACGTAAGGTCCACAATGGACTCCCCTCTCTCGTGAACACAGGTGGCTACATTCCCCTCGTTCAAAAGGCGGAGGTCCAAAGCAGCCACCCACTCCTCAACCGCCGCACCACGACGGTCCTCGGGGAGCCCCAAGCATGAGATTTCGCGTTGAAGTCCCCTCCCACGAGGACCGGGCGACCCATAAAGCGACCCAGAAACCCCGCCAGCTCGTTCAACCTGTCCACAAACTCCCCAAATTGGAGACTAGGGGGCAGGTAAACTCCCCCCCCCCATATATATATATAGGTATATTTCGCGGCTCTTGGCCTAGACGGCATCTACACTTTTTACGGTTGTTTTGGTCTCGTTTTTGTGGTCAGTGCGCATGGTCGGGAAATCAGTTGATGTGATCTTTACTCGTATGCTTGCCTGCGATTATAATTTTAATTCGTTAGCGGAATAAGTGTTAGGACGCGCATTCCAAATGACGATACGCGAACGGTGGACGCGCGGAGTGCGTGCTTTTTCTGGTCAGTTGCTCGGGCGCTATTGTCGCGAGTGCGTGTAGCTGGACATGGACCTGCTGGGAAGTTATCGCTATGATATGCGAAGATCAAGTCCCTGTTTAACGCGGTTGGAATTGGTTTAAAGGGAATGAAGTGTGTTTAACCAGAACGCGGACGAGAATGCTCGTCGGAGGCGGCTCTCTCTCCACCCCGTGACTTTTGGCTGTTCTGGTGGGTGTGTGATTTTAGTCGATCGATCGAGAACGCTCGGCAGGATCGGAGCAGTTCTCCAATCTTATGCGACGATTATGAGTAGATGGATGCTTATTGTCGAGAACTCTCGACGAAGGCGGAGATACCCTCTACCCTCGGTTTTGAGTCATGCTTCTTGGTCAGGATTCTCACACGATACCCATGTGAGAGCGGATCAGGAAGAAATATCTCTTTTTGAGCCGATGGGCCCTTCTTATACTTGAATTCTGGACCCGCGTCGGCGCAGAATCAGGGTCCCCCTACAGAGTGTCGGAATCAGTACAGGGTACTCAGCGGAGGATGAGATGCCGAACGCGGGTTGTTCGCTCGTCGCGTCGTCGAGCCTCATCGGCTATTTTCGGCGCTTTGTACGGACGTTTATAAAATAAAACGTGGGCGCACCGCGCCCCTGCTCTTGCCCGACCGATGTTCGTCGGGCGGCAGCTTCCGGCTGGTATACGGGAATTCGTAACGATGCCCGGGTGCATCGTTACATAATGAGCAGGATTTTGGACCCATTACGACATGGACCAATAAATTTTGTATTTTAGCGGTGACCACTTGGCGCCGCGAGCAATTGGTCGATGAAGTCTGACGTTAAGATTTTTACAATTGTCATGCGCACAATCTTTTTCGATCAGCTGATTGCCAATCAGCTGATCGTGACGTATGGGCGCACATGCCCATACGCTGCGCTGACTTTGCTGACGGTTGATGCTGTTGTCATAAACATTTATGACAAGCGTTTCTTAGGCCGCGAAAAAAATAAAGGATTATTCGAACGGTCGAGTTTTCTTGTAAATAGAGAATTCGAGAAGTTTCTCGACGATCGTTAATCTCGAATTTTCGAACTTTTCATAGTGATAAATGCGGATTTTTAGCAATGCAAATTTAGATTAAGGGTGCGGTCCAGTAAACGCTACCAAATGCTCTGAGCGCTAAGCTCCAAATACCTTCAGAGGAGTGGTTCACGAATGCTATGAGTACTATAATTGCTACGCAAATGGACCAGGCTGTAGTACTTGTAGCAGTGATAGCATTATGTGAAATTAATAATAATAGA
This sequence comes from Camponotus fellah, assembly GCA_030586385.1. Taxonomy (NCBI): domain Eukaryota; kingdom Metazoa; phylum Arthropoda; class Insecta; order Hymenoptera; family Formicidae; genus Camponotus; species Camponotus fellah. Next base: position 244,381 of record JAPIVC010000379.1, on the reverse strand, counting down.
TATGTCACAAGTGATCACACTTGAACATGCCATAATTCCTGTTATAATAAGTATTACAGACGTTTTTGACAGTCCAATATTTGAAGAGGATGATGATATTGATGATATAATATATACTTGTGTAAAATTAAAAGTAAAAAAGTAAAAAAAAATCAAAGAAAAAATATTCCTAAAATTGAAGGTTATGTCGAAAAAATTGTTCCATTACTCAATGCAATAGAATTTAAGAGCCATTTTAGGTAAAGTTACAATTTTTATTATTATTATTTTATTATTATTATTATTATTAATATTATATATACTATTATTATATATATTATTTTTTATATTTCATATTGTAACATAAACACTCATAAAAACATTTCTTACTTTTCATAAAAAGCATTCCTTTATTTTTTAAAATGATGCCACAAACGTTTGAGGATGGGTTCGTTTTGGGACATATTGCAAACCAACTGCAAAGAAATGCAAATGGTAATGAAATGATATTACCAAAAAAACAATTTTTAATTGGCTTGTGGCGTATGGCAACGCCAGATTCTTACAGGTATGAATCATATTTTGTAATATTATTTAATGGCTATTAAATGACTATGGCCCATATTCTGAATCCTCTTTTATCAATAAAAATACCTGTAAAAGTGACTTATAGTCAGAAAACTTATAGACCACTTTTAGAGCCATTTTTATCGATAAAAAAGAGATATTTAGAATATGGGCCTATAAATTTTAATCATATTTTAGATCAATACACACTAGATTTGGAGTAGGAAAAGCCATAGTCATAGTCATAAGTGCAGTGAGACGAGTTATTGAAGCATTATGTCAGCTTGCTTCAACATCTATATAGTGGCCAACAGAAGAAAGAATTGCAGAAATTAAACAAGGTTTTTCTCATGTTGGTGCCTTTCCTGGAGTTATTGGTGCAATTGATGGCACACACATAAATATACTAGCTCTTAAAGAAAATCCAGAGAGTTACATTAATAGAAAAGTACATTACTCCATCCAAGCCCAGGTTAATAATTTTTTAGTTTATATTATGTTACTAGTAGTAAAAAAATAGTAGTAAGTGTTTTTAAATTTATTCCTTAATTAATTTTTGAAGCATTTTTTTAAGTATAATTCTTTTTAATTGTAGGTAGTTTGTGATCATAAGCGTCTATTTACACATGTAAATGTTGGCAATGTTGGATCCGTACATGATGCTCGTGTATTTAGATTATTAGCTATGCAGAATTATATTTCAAACCCAAAATTTCCTAATGATAGTCATTTGATAGGAGATGCTGCTTATTCTCTTTTAAGATCTCCTATCAAATGATCTCCTATCAAATGACTATTATTCTCTTTTAAAGCAGTTGATGGTACCATATACAGATAATGGTCATCTTACACAGCGTCAAAAGAATTATAATTTTTGTCTTTCTTCTTTTCGTATGGTTGTGGAAAGAGCTATTGGCTTACTTAAGGGACGCTGGAGGAGTCTTCTTCATTATTTTGCCGTAGGAAGTGTAGAGCGCATTCCTTATCATTTCTTAGCATGTTGCGTGTTACATAATATATGTTTGATGAGAAATGATGAGAAATGATGATATGGATGTAATGGTTTCAAATTCAAATACTGAAGTTGTGTTTCCTGAACCACAAGTACAAAATGAACATAATAGAAGTGAATCAGAGGCTAAGATTAAATTATATATGTACAACACTTCGTATGAGATACGTGTGAATGACAATATACTTTTATGTTGTAATATTTTATATATTTTATATATTTGCGAACAAAATTTATGAATACATGTGCATAACTGAACATATTTTAAATTAAACTAATTAAAGTTTAATTATACACAATCACAACCTGGAGTTCTATTTCTTCATAAACTTCTCCATAAACTACAAAGTATTAAATCAAAATATTTAATCTGAAGCGTTTTTTATAATAAAAACAAACATTATCTTAACATTGTGAACATTATTTTAATATTGTCTATTTAATAAACTAATAACACAATCAACATATCACAAATATAAAATCATAATTATTAATACTTTTTATTAAGCGACTATTTTTAGTTGCAATATTTCACGATAACATTAAATATAGCATGAATATATAGTACAAAACATTATAAAATATATTATAAATATAAAACATTTCATATATATTTAGTGTTAATATGTTTGTTACACATTATATTAATGTGAAATATAACATTAAATACATTAAATTAATATGTTTAGCCATAAACCATGGATGAATCTAATTCTAACTTTAGATTTCATAAACAATATACCATCCTCTGGTAGTTTTAGATAGATAACATTAAATTATTGTGAAATATTTCAATTAAAATGTAAAAAAATAAAAACTGTCTTTGCGATAAAATATATGGAATCTTATTGATATCAATACTGCATGAAGAATTTAATGTAATCGAAATATTAATATAATCGAAATTGTAATGGAATTTTCTAGTCTTTAATTTGAGTCAAAAAATTAATATTTTGATGTCAATATAAAGCAAAACTAAAAATGATTAAAACTTAGTACTTGAGTCTTTGGCTTTGAAAAAAAAATTATTGCACTGATATAAGAAATTATACTGTCAAATTATAATGTTACTTATTATATTTTGTTAGCTATGTTTTCTAAAATATGTAGTAGTCGCTCTTGTTTTGCCGCAGTTTCTTTATACATGTTTCTTCTTTCTTCTTTATTTTCCTTTGCAATTGCAACAAGTTCTTCTAATGCAACAGTTTCATTAACTTTCTGACCTGAATCCGAGTAAGACAATGAAAAATCTATTATGTGGAAAATAATAAAATACATTTACAAAATCTCCCGTATGTAATAATTTTCACTTACGCTTTTTACGTCTTTCACTGCTACAAGATGCAAGTGAGGATGGTGATTCTGGAGATAAATAATGTTGTCGTTATTGTTGGAAACAAAACTATCAGAAGATGGTATATTGTTTGCGGAATCTAAAGTCAGAATTGGATTCATCCATGGTGTGGCCAAACATTTCATAATCTGCATAATAATACATTTGCATAATAACACATCTGCATAATAACACAATTGGATTCAATTGTTTAATTTTATTCTTATTCTTAATCTGACAAAAAATAAATAATAAAAAAATACCTCTAGATAAGGCCAAGTACGCCTGTTGTTGCTACTTTTATTATTGTGATCCTTAATTTTTTTATAGGTTTTTTTTAATCCATAAAATTTACTTTTGCATTGTGATCCTGTTATGTCGTATGACTTTTCTTTCAAGATGTCGGAAATTATTTCCCTTCTTTACACATACTTTTCCTTTGGTTAACAGTTCTTCTCGTTCTATGTATGCTGTTAATAGCAACTTAACTGCTTGGTCTATTTATCCAAAACTATCTGAAAAAAATAAATGTTACGTATGATATTATAATAACTCATTAAATTTTATTTGAGACAATAAATATGAAAACATAGTATATATCACTATAAGTTTCATTATCATTGATAGTTTCTTTCTCTACTATACCTTCTTGCTGTATTTCTGTTATGTCGTTGTTATTTTCCAATCCTGCCTTTGCATTTTGTAATAATTGCGTGCAATACGTTAAATCTGAGAAAAGCAAAGAAATGTTTCATACCGACAAATTATAAAGTTTCTTAACCTAATCTTCTTATATATATTTAAAATGCATATTTATGGAAGTATACCTGTTACAGCACGAGCTCTTCCGATAGGTTTAATGTATATGTCACACCAGTTTCTTCATCAAATAATAGTAATGGTTTCATCTTTTCAGAATTATATATAAAATACACAACACGAAATAAACAACACGATAACACTACAACTTGCATTCAGTGCTACAGCTAACTCATCTTATGAGAAGAGGAGTTTGGGTGCGTTCCGTTATTCACTGCAAGTACTGACAGTATTGCCAATGGTGTTCCAATATGGACAGCAGTACATTACGAAAGTACTGTTGCAAATATATGACGTCATTAATTTTGATGTCATTTCCTGTTGCGACTACTGCATCTGGCGAGGTAAAGCACTCGCAGTGATTTAAGATGGCCGCTTCAATGGAAGAGATAACCTTAGTTGATGCTGAACCAAATGAGACTTTTGTATTGTAACTTAATTTAGAAGATGCTGAACGAGCACGAAATAGTACGAAATTTTTAATATAATTTTTTATGTATAATAATTATCTGTATGATATATTCTATGTTTTAACAGATGTAGAAATTTTACATTACTATAAGTTATATTTACTAATAATTTATTAACTATAAATTAAATTTATTTTTAAAATAATGGAATTTTATTTATATTTTTGTTACAGATGTACAATTTGCAAACAAATTATTAGAGCATGCAAGACAAAATTCCATCGAATCAAATATCCAATCAAACTTATTCAATAAAACAACTACTACTGATGAGGCTACTACATCTAAAGGTAAAAAAGAAAAGATTTATTTGACATATTTATTGAAATCTAATAGAAATATTCATAATAATAATTATATTAATAATAATAATGTTTCTTTGCAATATTAAGACCAGCATAATTGGACTAAACAAGAGACGATGTTATTAATTGACATTTATAAATCTAAAGAAAAATATTTCCATAGTGGAAAAACTACAGTAAAACATTGTTGGGAGATCGTATCTAGAGAAATGGAAAAAATGGGATATAATATAAGTGGACAGAAATGTTGTATTAAATTTCAAGCGATGAAGCGGACTTATAAATCGATAAGGGATCATAATAAAAAATCGGGAAATAATGCAAAAAGATGGGAATATTTTGATGTAAATATCTCTCTCTTTTTATGTCAATATTTTTATCATTCCTATCATTTCTTGTAAATATATATTTTATCATGGATAACATATTTGGTGAAAAGCCATGGATAGAACCATTATTAGTTGCTGGTACAAGCTGTGATGCCGATTCTAAAAGCACTTCTACAGAGGAAATTCGTGAACAATCTGGTAATGAAACATGTTATAATACGCATATTTTAGTTTGCTATATTGCATTTCTTTATATATATTCTAATATTTAAAAATATATTTATACAGCAAAAAAGTAAGTATGGATAAATATTTCGAAGAATTATTAATGCAAAAGGTTTCCGGATAGATGCCGCGTGATTTGACAGCGTAATGCCGACGTTTCGCAAACGTTGCAGTTTGCATCTTCAGGGCTGAGAGCTCCGATACTGAGCTTTCTTGGGTTGTGGTCCTTATATATATTTCCAAAGGTTTATCGAAAACCAACATATACGGACCGTTACCTCCAGGCTACTTCCCATCATCATCCCTCTCAAAAGAATTCTGTCATCAGTTCACTGATATACAGAGCTTTAACAATTTCTGAACCAACTTCCCTGAATGAAGAATTAGAACATCTTAATCAGGTCTTGACCAAGAATGGATATAACAGGAAAGACATCAATCGAACAACAGAAAGGCTGAAAAACAAAATTTCCAGTTCCACAAATATTGAGATATCGTGTGAAAAAGAAGAAGGAAAAGATAAGAGAGATAAGAAGTGGACGATCCTTCCGTATCTCCAAGGCACAACAGAACGCATTAGCAGAATCCTGGGTAAACACAACATCAAAGTAATTTCCAAATCTCAAAGAAAGATTGCGCAATTGCTTCCCAATCCTAAGGACCAGAGACCATACCTGGATACACCAGGTGTGTACAAGATTCCTTGCTCCTGCGGAAAAGTGTACATAGGAGAAACTGGGAGAAAGATCAATACACGCATTAAAGAACACCAACGATGTGCCAAGTACAACCATTTTAGTCAATCAGCCTTGGCTGAACATTGGATGGAGACGGGACACTCGGTGCAATATGACAAAACAACCAGATTAGCCTTCACACAAAACTACTTCGCCAGGAAACATCGGGAAGCCCTAGAAATTCTAAAACATCCTGACAACCTCAACCGCGACAAAGGCTATCAAACGAGCACTATATGGCACACTGTCCTTAGTATGCACTCTCACCACTAGGGGACCGCATAACAGAATACTTTCTCGCAGATGGAAAACCTTTGGAAATATATAAGGACCACAATCCAAGATAGCTCAGTATCGGAGCTCTCAGTCCTGAAGATGCAAATTGCAATGTTTGCGAAACGTCGGCATTACGCTGTCAAATCACGCGGCATCCATCCGGAAACCTTTTGCATTAATGATTCCATTGGCAGCGAAAGCCTCAAAAGCATTTCGAAGAATTACACAGGCCAACAAAATTTTTACCCAGAAACCAGACTATATTTTTCCGAAGGTTTTCGATGCGCTGAATCCAAATCTGGCCGCAGAATTGCTCTATCACGTCAGGATTTTGAGATATCCTAACCTAAAAGTGCAAAAAACACCGTTTTTGCCCATTTTTGAGGTTATGTAGCACGACGGTTTTTTTTTTCAACGAAAAAGTATACTCGGGATCTTAAAGAACAAGTCTTCCTCTTTCAAATGCCGTTGAGTTTGCTCAAATATCTTTTTTTTTCGCTGGGATATTGCAATTTTAAGTTTACATGTTTTCAAATTTTCCTATACCTGGAAAATCATGGAAATAACATGAGTATGATATAATAGATAGGTTTTTATATCACGAACTGTAGAAATTTAGATTGTTACAGTAAATTCTGTAATTTTAGCTGACTCAAGGCAGCTACTTTATTTTTTTTTCGAAAAATTCTTGAAATCTGACCTTAAATTTTGAAAGAGTATGCTTTTTTCTATATACAAGCACTGAGTTATCATGTATTTAGAAACAATTTTCATGTTTTTTAATCAAAAACCTATCTATTATATCATACCTATGTTATTTCCATGATTTTCCAGATATAGGAAAATTTGAAAACATGTAAACTTAAAATTGCAATATCTCAGCGAAAAAAAAAGATATTTGAGCAAATATCTAATTTCAACGGCTAATTTGAAAGAAGAAGACTTGTTCTTTAAGATCCCGAGTATACTTTTTCGTTGAAAAAAAAACCCGTCGTGCTACATAACCTCAAAAATGGGCAAAAAGGGTGTTTTTTGCACTTTTAGGTTAGGATATCTCAAAATCCTGACGTGATAGAGCAATTCTGCGGCCAGATTTGGATTCAGCGCATCGAAAACCTTCGGAAAAGTATAGTCTGGTTTCTGGATAAGAAGGTCGGTCTAATTTTGTTGGCCTGTGTTATTAGAAGAGAAAAGACTGAAACGTGAAGCAGATGAAAACAAACATAAAGAAATTATGAAGCAGTATGAAAGTCTAAAAACATTACAAAAATTTATTGAAAAAGATGGGACTTAATTTTATTTTTTTTCCATTGAAATAAATCTTAATTTATTTTTAATTTTCTATAAAAATAAATCTTTATTTTATTTTTTTATTATCCAAAATAAAAATTTTGTGTGAAATTTTTATTTTTGTGATTAAAAAGCAATATTTTCTGTTGTTCATTGTAAGGCTGTGAACCAAAGACTGAAACAAAGACTGTTACATATTACTTATATGTACATATGTGTATATATGTGCATACTGTATGTGTATATATGTATATACTGTACATTTATAGTTAATAAACAGTAATTCAATTAAATAAAGTATATATAAAGTAGTTTTTATTTACAACATTCAACGATACAAAATTATTGTATGAATAATGTTTTATATAAATAATTAATATTTAATTTATAATATATATATATATATATATATATATATTAGCTATTATTTAGGTATTAAATCCGTATATATATATATATATATATATATATATATATACGGATTTAATACCTAAATAATAGCTTGTTGCATATAATATTTGTTTACTGCATGATAATGTAATAGATATACCAGTTATTGTAAATACTCAACAATATACACAAAGTTCAGATGGTATTGACATTCATAATAAAGAAGAAGGCATTCAGAAAAGAAATTTTATTGCCCAAGCTCTAATGAATCCTCGATATTTTTCATAAAACATATAATTTTATAAAAGCAATATTTTCTATTGTTCATTGTAAGGCTAAGGTTTTCAACACAAACAATATAGTATTATGGAAAGCAAATTTAACTGGCTGATTGTGAAACTTGAAGAAAGTACTTTACACAACATTGACGCGATTTGTTATCATGTGTCGATTCCTCTGAGCGATAAACGTCCGCATTACTGCTCGAGGCTCCGTTCGGCTGTAAAATCCTCGTCTCACTCTTTCCTCCCCCAATTCTCCGATAAACCCATCCCTTCGCCCTCAACCTTTGATTCACATTATGTGTCCCTCCATCCTTCAGATTATTCCCCTCTTACTTCTTGCTTCAACCTTGAGAAACATTTTTTTACATTAAAACCCAATTGGTTTAAAAATTTATCTTCCTTTGCGATTCCTGATGATGTCGTATCTTTGCTTCAGTTGGGTGAAAAATTTAGTCTGCCTATCACTGCTCCTCAAAAAAATAGCGTTGTCCATGAATGCATTAAAAACATCGAAAAAAATTTTCGCGGTGTACATCCCGAGCTGGCCACTGACGTCCGTAATCATACGATACGGATTCTAGAAGGCTTTCTCACCTCAAGATTGGCTCCCTCCAGTTTTGACAAAATGATTCAAGGCAGGATTGTGAAAACTAAGAAATTCCTGTCAGACCATCCTAACTTACTTTTCACTAAAGCTGATAAAGGCAATATCACTGTTTGTCTTGATCAATCTCTATATATGAGCAAGATGATTGAGATACTACATGATTCCAACACATATCAGATTATTGACAGAAATCCCTTGAACAGTCTTAACAACAATTTGAAAATATTATTGAAGGATTGGGTTGATAAAAATTATATTACTAAAATTAAAGCTAAGTCTCTCAAATCCAGCGCGGGGACTTTACCACGTGCATATGGCCTGCCTAAAATTCATAAACCTGGCATTCCACTCAGAATTATAGTATCTTCCACAGGAAGTCCCCTACACTCCTTTGCTTTATTTTTACACAATCTCATCTATAAGAATATTCCCAGTCCTCCCAGTCATGTCGCCAACAGTTTTAACCTTGTAAAACTTTTGTAGAATCTGCCTTTTGACGGAAATTTAAGCTTTTTTTCGTTGGATGTGATCTCTCTATTCACCAACATACCTCTTGTTTTAGCAGTGGGAGGGTTAACCAAAAGATGGCATCATATAAAAAATGGTTGCTCTCTTCCTTTCCATGAATTTGTCAGAGGTGTAAAATTGGTAATGAACTCCACTTTTTTTATCTTCGATAATGTTATTTACAAGCAAACATTTGGCACTCCAATGGGATCTCCACTGTCTCCGATTTTAGCAGACATAGTGATGTGCGACTTGGAGGAGAAAGCTTTAAAACAACTGCTATGCAGCGTTCCGTTCTTTTTTAGATACGTTGATGATATCATGTTCGCTGCTCCTCTTTCTCTCATTCCTGATATCAAAAGAATTTTTAATTCTTTCCATCACAGAATTCAATTTTCTGTGGAAATTGAACATAATAGATCATTGAGCTTTCTTGACGTCTCGCTCATCGTCCAAGACAATAAAATTGTTACTGACTGATATAGAAAACCAACCTTTTCGGGACGTTTCTTAAATTTCAACTCACATCATTCCCTGGCTCATAAAAAAGGTGTTATCGTAAGCCTGACTGACAAAGTGTTACATATCTCTCACCCGCAGTTCCATGAAAAGAATTTTGACATTATCATTAAAATTTTAATAGAAAATAGTTATCCTCTTAGTCTTATTTTCAAAGTCATTCGCAATAGAATTCACAAACTAATTTTTTCTACTCCTAACCCATCTAACTCTCTTCCCTCTTCTACTTTTCCTTGCCCCTCTTCCTCTGATCCTTCCCCCTCTCCATCTTACTTTGTGATCCCTTTCATTAACAACATTTCGTCTAAATTTATTCCTCTGTCACATCAATTCAATAAAAAATTAGCATTTCTCATTCTCATTAAATTAAATTATTTTATTAAGGTTCATAAAGACCCTCTACCTAAAGAACAAAAATCTAATGTGGTTTACAGGATCAATTGTCTTAACTGTGATGCCTCTTACGTAGGCCAAACTAAGAGACAACTTAATATTCGAATTAAAGAACACCTATCTAACATTGATAATTCCTCAACTAATTTAACAGTTGTGTCAGAACACAGATTAGCAGGTCATGAATTTGATTGGAATAATGTTTCTATTTTAGACAATGAACCACATTACATCAAGAGACTAATATCTGAAATGCTGCATATCAAAAATCAATCTAACAGCATTAATATTAAAGAGGATATCGATTCATTGAACAATTCTTACTTTCCCATTTTAAAAACATTAGTTTAATCTAGGCCTTTGTTTAATAATTTCTTACTGCCCCTATACCGCCCCTCTCTTCCTATTCTTTCGTTTTCCTTTTCTCTTCTTTCCCTCCCTCCCCCTACCCCCCTTTTCTCTACCCACTTCCACCTGTGTTCATGTTATCCATCCACCCCTCCCTCCTTAACAGCCAGCTTCGACGTTTCGGCATGCGGGTCTCTTATTACTGTTCGAGCTTACGATCCATCGATACATGTATTTTGACGCTCCTTGGGCTTCTGCGATATGCCTATTTCTGTTTGCTTCTTTCTATATCTGTACTGGTTAATTTGGTGAGCGTTTATTACGTTTTTTCTGTCACATTTTAGCGTTTTATTCTTGCGATTATTATTTTTCGAATCTTTACATTGTTTTTCCTCTATTTATTATACGTTTTTGTTTTTTGCCTCGCAAGCATTTTTCACATTTCTAATCGCGTCATAGCCTTTATTTTTGTGATTATTAATTTCCGATTCTTTTCACATAATTTTTTCTTTATGTATTATATATTAACTATTATGTATTATATATTTTATCATCACCTCTGATTTCAAAATTATAACGGTTTATTTTTGTTAGTATTCTGTAAATAATGTTATATTTTTTGCGACATCTGTTGTTTGTATTGTGTGAAGACTTGTTGCTCCTTCTGTTTATAACTATTACAGATTTTCCACGAAGATTCTCGGGATCTTACGCATATTAATGTCTTATTACACCTGAAGGCTGAATTTCCTGAGTTTTTGCTATGTTTGCATTTCGAGGAACGATCCTTTCTCTGGAACATTATAACATGTGGGATGAGCTTCATGTCTGCACATGCACACGGATCCGTTATTATCTCTTTTGCGTGTTAATACTTTTGCGTACTGGCGATTCCGTAATAGTATTTTATACATTATGTAAGGGGGTTTTTCGCGTTTCGTGTCTGCACATGTACAGACTCATGTTAATCTTTCATGCGTATTGACATTTTTATTCTTGCGACTTCCTTATTTTAATTTACATGCTAACAACCTGTGTACAACTTGACTATATTGTTTACCTTTATTAATTAATTATATATTTTTCCACTGAGGAGAACCCGAATGGAGTAGAAACGTTTGTCTCAATAAATTTAGCACTTGATTCATATGTTATTTTTTTTTCCATCTTTGCCAAAATAATATATAGGTGCGGTTATTTTTGTTTGTCGCCACAAGAGACGCGATGTTGGTTCATTGACCCGTAATTTCTTTGGATTAATATTTATAATTTTATATATATATATAAAATTATATGTTGTTATAGTCTCACTGACTATAACCTACATATAATTAAAAGATTGTGCAACACCATAAAATACTCTTGGTAAATGCGACACCGAGCATTCACCTTATCAAACCGCTGTCTCAGCGAACTACGCGCGAGTCCACCGGAAACGCGAAAACGTCAGCGAAGAGATTCGACTTTGAACCTCCTTCGCTTGCATTTTGACTTGACCGCCACGAAAACCCTCCATGACCAAGGATGGTCATGTTGGGCGACCCCACCAAAATTACCCCAAAATTTGGGGCAAAAAAGCCGTCCACCGCGAGACCGCGGCGGACAGTCGTTAATCAAAAATCAGATAAGAAAAGTGCGAATTAGAGGGCAAATCGTTTTTATTTTACGTCGAGAACAAATTGTCAAAATATAAAATTAATAAGTGAAAAATAAATATTACTTGTGAACTACGGATTTTGAAGAGTACTTGCGTCTTCGGCAACCTCCCACATCCTCGTGCCGCTCCGGGCACAACATAATTGGTGGCAGCGGTGGGATACAGATTGCCGAGATCGACATCAATCTTCTAAGTCTGTAAAAGAAAAGGAAAATTATTATTAATAAAGTGGATGGAGCTACTGCCGTATTAAATGGACGGACACAACCATAAGAGTTAGTCACACACACACGGACAACAGCGATAAGGAAACCACGGTCAAGCAGCTGAGAGCCGAAAGGAAACACCAGCGCCCAAGGACCAACGCCGTACCACGACTTACACCAAGACAACGCATCGCCGACGGACAACGACCCGCATCTAGCAGCGTCAGCAGCCGAGCGAGCCGACAAGCGACAATGCGATCCACCGTACTACTACTACTGTAAGTCGAATCTTATTTAAATGTCGGAACCGCCTAAACAAGTAAGGTTTAAAAATCTGCGATTTCGGAGCGTGCCAGCGCGATTAGCGGAAAATAGGTTCGGACTAGTGACTCCGATACAAGTGGCAGAAGAAGCTACTCGCGATATTCGCAGAAGCGTGCGAAAAAATTTAGAGGAACACTATTCGAGTTCCGAATCGTCCGAAGGACACGAACCAACTAATAATAATAATAGAGAGCAAAACGGAGCAAATCACGTTACAGTAAGGAGAAATTATTCGCCTTTGCCAATCGATATAAGTTTACTCGAGTCACGTCCGCAAGGCAATATGGATAACATAGCCGTCGAACAAGAAATCGAGCGCATGCGAGCGCAGCAGGCCGAATTAAACGCAACCGCGGCCTATGAAGACACAGGTAGACCGGCCGAAGGAACGAGTAACGTATTACTCACTGAGCTAGTACATAGCATTCGCGAAATACAAAATGAAATACAATATATACGCGAACAAATACGAAATATGCGAACCGCGCAAGCGAATCCAAACGGAAATACGCGAGTAAATACAAACGATGTCCCACTCGACGTAACGTACGGACGCACTCAACGCGATGTTAGAAATCGACGAAGCGCAGCCCCGCACTATGTATCTTTAAAAGAAGCGCGTACAATGATTCCCGAATTTGACGGAACGTCGCGACATAAATTGCAAGAATTTCTAAACGCCTGTACATACGCGGTACAAAACATTAATCCCGCGGACGAAGAGTCATTAATACAAGCAATATTATACACTAAACTAAAGGGTAAAGCCATGCAAGACTTTGAAACGCGAAATGTACAGACATACGAAGAATTAAAAGTACAACTCGAAACTTGCTATCAAACGAAGCAAAGCACTACGCATTTGCAGATCGAATTTAATTCATTAAAACAAAAATCGAACGAAACCGCACACGCGTTTGGACAACGAGTCGACACTTTAGCAATGAAATTATACGAATCTATGGTGGAAGGAGAAGAACGATCTCCTTCATTCAAACAAGCAATTCAGGAAACAATAAAGAAGCAAGCGCTAATCAATTTCCAAATCGGATTACGCGACGAATTAAAAATTCTCGTACGGTCACAACGATATACCACGCTCCAAGAAGCGATAAGTGGAGCGAGCGCGGAAGAGAAGCTTATCGTACCCTCTGCAATGCGAGCTCCCGGCTTCTCTAATAAAAATAAAACCGACAACCGATATACACGGGCCAACAAAAGCACTAATATAAAATGTTATCAATGCGGAAAAAATGGTCATTACGGACGCGAGTGTCGAAGCAATAAATTTACTTTGCCTAAACCGGAAAAATCAACGCGCATAAATACCGTAAATAAATTTTGCAAATATTGTAAGAAATCCGGTCACAACCGCGAAGAATGTTGGATTTTAAACGGACGACCGAAGACGGATAATAACGATTCCAAACAAATAAATAAAACTAATTATAAAAATAATACACGCGAGGAAAAAGGCGCGAATAGAATACGCAAGAAAAGCACAGACTCAGCAAGCAATAGCGAAGAGGAAGAGCAGGAGGAAGCGAGAGGGAGGCAGCCACGACCTGCCTTAGAATATCGCATATCGCACGTCAAGGAAATACGTGCGCCGTCGAAAGAAGAATTACTACAAATTATCTTGCCTATACAGGAAGTAAAAAACAACAAAATAAACATGCTTTACGATTCAGGATCAACAATTTCACTATTAAAGTTGAAAAATTTAAAAGATAACGCACCAATTTACGAAAAGAAAATTGCGTTAGTAGGAATAAGTGGTCACAAAATATACACAATAGGAAAGATGTACGCCACAATTAACATAAATCAGCATAAAATCAAACATGCATTTCATATAATAAAGGACGACATAGCCATAGAACATGAAGGAATTCTAGGAGTAGATTTTCTTAAGAAACAAAAAGTGAAGTGCGACTATGAAACAAACGAAATTAAAATAAAAGACGCAGTAATAAAATTACACTCTTGTAAAAAGGTAAGTTTAAGACCACGCAGCGAGACGATAGTGCGAGCCGCAACCAGTCGAAACCACGTAGGAATAGTTCGAACGGAGGAAGCCGTACCTGGAGTATACATTGGAAGCTGTTTGGTGGAGCCCGATAATTTTTCGTGCCCCGTCAGCGTAATTAACACCACTGATAAAATCGTGGAAATGACAACACCTATAGTTGCCCTGGAAGAATTAGAAGACCATGCAACGAGCCAGATAAATTTAATTAAATCAAGTGAGGAAACCCAGTCGAAAATCTCGCGAAGCCAACAAATTTGACAATCACAGCGCACTCAACACTTAAATAAAGAAGAGAGGCAGGCACTACAACAAATCTGCGAAGAATATAGTGATATCTTTCATCTAGAAGGAGAACCACTGACGTGCACCGCAACAGTCGAACATGAGATAAGTACGCGTGCCGACACCGCACCTGTAAACGTGAAACCGGTTACCCGAGAAGCATAAAGCGGAAGTAAATAAACAAATCCAGGAAATGTTAAAAAATGAAATCATAAGAACAAGCACGAGTCAATGGAACGCACCGCTATTAGTCGTACCGAAAAAAGCAGACGCATCTGGAAAACCAAGGCTCCGAGTAGTAATAGACTTTCGGAAATTAAATGAATTAACGATAGGAGATTCATTCCCATTGCCTAACATAACCGATATTTTAGACCAACTGGGAAATGCAAAGTATTTTACCACGTTAGATCTAGCATCAGGTTACCACCAGATTCCAATGGCGGAAAGAGACAAAAAGTAAAACAGCGTTTTCAACTCCCTACGGTCATTACGAATTTAATCGAATGCCGTTCGGATTGAAAAAACGCACCAGCAACGTTTCAACGCCTGATGAATTCGGTATTAACAGGAATACAAGGATTGAGGTGCCTGGTCTATCTCGACGACATCGTAATATACGGATCGAGCTTAGAAGACCATAACAAACGCCTAAAAGAAGTGATGCAAAGACTGCGGAAAACTAATTTAAAACTGCAGCCGGACAAATGCGAATTTTTACGCAAAGAGGTAATATATCTGGGTCATATTATTTCCGAAAACGGAATATCTCCAGACCTGTCGAAATTAACGGCGATAAAAGAATTTCCGACGCCATAAAAGGTAAAAGATATTCAATCTTTCATAGGATTAGCCGGATATTATAGGAAGTTTATAGCAAATTTTTCAAAGATTGCAAAACCGTTAACAAAATTGACTAAAAAACGGAAAAATTTTCATGGACAACAGAGCAACTAACCAGCTTGCAAAAGAACACATAAAAGAAGAAAAAATTAAAGCTAAAAACCAATACGATAAAAACACAAGGGAAACACGATTTAAAGTAGGAGACAAAGTGTTACTGTACGACGAAACACTACGACGCGGAAGATCAAAGAAATTAGAAGAATTATGGACAGGGCCATACACAATAATAGAAAGAAATTCAAAAGTTAATTATACTATTAAAAAGGGAAGAAAAATAGTGAGGATACATGCAAATAAGCTAAAGTTATTTATAGAATAAAGAAAATGGAAAGCACTTACCCAGGTGAGCGCCCGCGAGGACCTCGAGGCCCCAAGGGAAGAGAGGCGACCACTCCGGCCGAACACCATCGAGCATCAGGAGGCGCCGAACTCCTCGCACACACATCACTAAGTTCACGGTGACCCGCAAACACGCGAACATGCCCGCTCGAAGGGGTCGCGCGGTAACGGCGGGCCATCGGACACATCAGACCGGACACGCACTCCGGGCACAACGCGTGAACCGCTCTCTTCCGACGAGGAGGAAAAGCCTCGTGACACACATCTCCGAACATCTCCGGAATAGCGATCGAAAATAGCAACAAGAAACAGCCAACGGATAACAGTCAGCGAGAAACTGAAGCTCGCAAAAGAATTTTATGTATAGCCAAGCTAAGTTAAGGTGGATTAAAACTAATCCCACGCTGATAAAGTCAGCAAGAAACAAATAAATATGACACTCACAGAGTATATAATATAACACTTAATATATGTAATTACAGAACGCTAGCACTAGGGACCCACCCTGCCCCCTTCAAGCAAGACGAAACCCGTCTTCCGTTCGAAATCCAAGAATTCAAACATAATCCAGGAGTCTACTACGAAAAAATCGGATATCTGCACCAAACAGAGCAAACTTGGAAAACAGTCATCAAATTCGACATAACAGAATTAAATGATCGAACATGGCAAGTCGACCAATACATTAAACAAACCAATGAAATGTGTAAAGAAATAAGAACGGAAAAAAGCATTAAACAAACGTGCGATAATTTAAAAAATATCATTAATAACGACTCAAATGGTCTAAATAAAATAATAACATTAATAAACACATTATATAAGGCCAAGTCAGATAAACGTAGAGGTCTAATCGATGGCATAGGCTCTATAACGAAAACTTTATTCGGAATAATGGATGAAAGCGACAGAAAACTAATAAACGAACAAATAGAACTATTAGGAAATAAACAGCAAACCTTAGAACACGCCGCGAAAAATCAAATTAAAATTTTAAACTCCACTATAATTCACTTAAATAAATTAGAAAATATATTAGATTACAATGGAAAATTAATGAATCATTATGTTAGAGAATATACTACGCGAGAAGAAATAGACGAACATTTTACGGTAATAATAGCTATGATAAATAATTTAATAAGAGATGCAAAAGATATTTTGGAATACCTCACATATATACGTCAGGGTATAATACATCCATTATTAACACCCATAACCGATATTATAAACCAATTAAAAGAGACGGTACTCCAATTACCGCGAGGTTCGTATTTCCCCTTTAAAATTGACCAGGACGAATGGATAACGATAGAAAAGTATATGAAAATAAGCGCGTACTGCGACAAAACAATAATATACACAGTATTAAAATTTCCAATCATTACGCAACCTATGTACGAAGTTGTTAATGTCATTCCGTTACCGACAACCAACTATAAAAATAAATTCGCCTATGTTGAAATAGAAAATAAATTAATGATTGTAAATAAAGAAATGCGAACCTACTTAAGTTTAACGGACCAAGACTTAACCAATTGTATAAATAAAAATAAACAATACATATGCGAAAATAATTACCCAATATATCACTTAAATGTAAACATGCCGTGCGAAATAAAAATATATGTATACGGACCAGATTATCGCGAATATTGTAATATAAGACACGTAACAGTAAACCATACGATATGGACCGACACACATCAACAACACTCCTGGCTTTACTCGACTGCATCCGAACAGCGAGTTACGATAAAGTGCGATAAGCATCCCGATTACCAAAAATAATCAGAAATATAGGACGACTTACCCTACGCGACAATTGTAAAAATGACGTCGACAGACATAACATTACAAACTAAGACAACTACATATACTTCAGAAATCGAAACATTTCTACCCGAATATAATATAACAATTCCTAAAAACAATAATTACACGAATGACGAACAAAAATTTAAAGACATAATAAGTAACCCAACAGAGTTAAAAAATTTAAACAGTAAATTAGAAGAAATAAATAACGACTTAAAAAATAACAGAAACAATTTCTTCAAACAAAAACAATTTATTTATCCAATGGCATCCAGCGGAATAACAACCATAGTCATTATAATACTAATAATATGGATAATTATTCAGAATAGAAAGAATAAATCTGAACAAACGACTTTTAAGATAGTAGACGAAATCGACAAATATCAAACATATGGAATGATCAGACCTAGACCGATGCCTAGACCAATCTTGAAAAGAAGTAAAAGCACCCGATCTTAAAATAAGTAGATTTAAGAAACGATTGTAATCAACATTGTCAACGGGAAATACATTATAAAGATATATATATATATATATATGTTTAGGATATAGAAAAACCTCGCTTTAAACCTCCGTTTTTCTTTTCCAACGGGGGAGGGATGTTATAGTCTCACTGACTATAACCTACATATAATTAAAAGATTGTGCAACACCATAAAATACTCTTGGTAAATGCGACACCGAGCATTCACCTTATCAAACCGTTGTCTCAGCGAACTACGCGCGAGTCCACCGGAAACGCGAAAACGTCAGCGAAGAGATTCGACTTTGAACCTCCTTCGCTTGCATTTTGACTTGACCGCCACGAAAACCCTCCATGACCAAGGATGATCATGTTGCTGGGCGACCCCCCACCAAAATTACCCCAAAATTTGGGGCAATAAAGCCGTCCACCGCGAGACCGCGGCGGACAGTCGTTAATCAAAAATCAGATAAGAAAAGTGCGAATTAGAGGGCAAATCGTTTTTATTTTACGTCGAGAACAAATTGTCAAAATATAAAATTAATAAGTGAAAAATAAATATTACTTGTGAACTACGGATTTTGAAGAGTACTTGCGTCTTCGGCAACCTCCCACATCCTCGTGCCGCTCCGGGCACAACAATGTTTTATATATATATATATATATATATATATATATATATATAATTATATGTTTTATGAAAAATATCGAGGATTCATTAGAGCTTGGGCAATAAAATTTCTTTTCTGAATGCCTTCTTCTTTATTATGAATGTCAATACTATCTGAACTTTGTGTATATTGTTGAGTATTTACAATAACTAGTATATCTATTACATCATCATGCAGTAAACAAATATTATGTAATATGCAACAAGCTATTATATATTTAGGTATTAAATCCTTCTTCTTCATAGTTCTTGTCATAGGCAAATTATCAAGTACGCTCCTAAAGCATCCTTTTAGAAGTCCTAATGACCTTTCAACAATCATGCGTCCAGAAGAATGTTTTTGATTATAGTTTGTTTCAATATCTGTTAAATGCCCATTATCTTTAAAGGGAACCATAATATACTTTTGAATCCCATATACAGAATTCCCTAATAAGTGGCTATTTTCTGGAAAATTTTCTTCTATACACATTTTTTGGAAACCTGATAGTCGGAAGACTCTCATGTCATGTATTGAACCAACTTGTCCAGTATAACAATGTAAAAATTTAAGATTTGAATCATATATAACCTAAAAAATTATATCAACTTTTTACCATAATACTACATTAGGACCTCAATTTAGTGAACTGCGGTGGGACCGGCACTGTATCACACTTGCATAAATCGAATGCTGCGCACGCTCCACCCAAGCAGACTCTGCGCAACTGACGTGGTTTCTTGCAGGATCATATCAGCAGCCACGTGTAGGGACGGGTTCTCCGATTTTGTTTTCGACATTTTTCATTTAAAAATACTTTTTCAAAATTATACTTTCAATCTAATCATGTATCTCTAAAATCATTAAATCAATTAGAAATTGAAATTTTACACTGTTTCTAAGAAAAAATATGGAATTGTTAATTGCAAATTACATATTTCTTCTTCGAAACAACTATGTTTTTTCTTTACATCAATTGATTCCTCCCATTATTTTGTACATAAAAGTATTAAGGTAAGATAATCGAAAAATGAATATTTTACTAGATATTTTATCATTTATATAAAATTAAGATATTATTTCAAGCCTTATAACTCGAAAAGTATTTAACGGAAAAACATTTAATTACAGTGTTTTGGAAAGCTCTCGAGGTCAGCTACAAGAATATGCAATAAAAAATAGGGTATCCAATTTAAAAAATTTAAGGTGACCTTTGCGCCATCTACAAATGATTATCCAAAGTCAAACCAATGGCACCATCTTATGTCCCCCTCGAAACCAAACAACTTTTGTCTGAAACATTTTTCCCTCCCGGACTTGGTTTTCGAAATATTTGACTGGATTATTTAAAATGGGACACCCTGTATTGTTACGCCGTTGCCCACCTCGAGAACACCGATCCCGAGGAGGTAGCGTGCAAATTTTTGGCCGATACAAAAATTTAATAATTTCTTAAGCGGTATCTCGGAATTGCGGTAACGTACGGTATCTTATGAACCTCCCCGTAGGAGGGTAAAGTTGGGCGCCAGGCGCGGTCTTCCGCGCCACGATAACGATACGGTAACGGACGAGATTTTCGGTAACCCAGAGCTCAGTATATGACAGAGGGGCAGGGTTCGTTGTGAACGAGAGAGAACGCGAGAGGACTTCCGGGAGAGAGAAATAATCGACACTCAATTTATCTTATAATTAAATAGAATATATTGAACAATTATAATACAGAGTGAAAAAGATAACAAAGATAATAATAAAAAAGAAAAGAAATAGACCAGATTCGATGAACGATAATGAACAAAGAAAGAACAGATAAACTTCGGTATATAAATGAGAAACGGTAATATATATAAATTCAAAAGGAAAGAACGATATACAATTTATAACATATGACACGAAGGTCAGATATATTTGTAACGGAAACGATCGATATAATACACGCGAGAATAGTACAATGATAAGACGACGGAAACGGATATAAATCTTCACGACCACGATAAGTAAAATCTACTGACAATAAGTGACGGAATAAACTGTAACACTCGGCGTACACGGCAGATTTCGGAACGCACTCGGAGGCGCGAGCCTCACTAAATATCTTAATACAAATCGAGTTACTTTCTCAAATAATTAGCGGTAATTAGCGGTATAGATCACGGGAAAATAATTGATATTGAACAGAATATACTAAGCGAGTAATATATAATACATTTAGAGGTACGAGCCTTTCGCGATATTTCGATATAAATCGAACGGAAATTCTCATAAAAGTCGGCGATACGTTACGGCAATAAATTCGAGAATATAACAAAGGTTATTATTAACGGTAATTTCAAGTACACGAGCACTGATATGTCTCACAATCTTTAACGGTATCTTCACGACCTTTCGCGCTCAACAACAACAACCTTGACTCTCAAACGAGATATCACAAACGAACTTTAACGGTCACAAAATTCAACGGAGATTTCGCGATCTATGCAATTCTTGCAGAGCAGATTTCGCATATACGGTATCTCTTGCTCGCAAAGAATGCTCTCACGCAAATCCCGGTAACTAAAACGCGATACGGAAATGTCTAACTTTCGTCACCACGCACGATCCAAAATTCGATACGAGACGTAACGGTATTACGGTAGACGGAACGAAAACGGTACGAGACGGTACGGTACGGTATACGAAACGAGAGAATAAGACGACTATTGATGTGAACTCCCCCGAGAGGGAGGAATCCGCGACTCCCGATATCAGCTGGCGTCTGGCAACGACACACGCGAAAAGCACACCAGCTTACCCGATAAATCGACAATGCGAATACCGTCGCCCTGCAACGGTATCTAACAAAGTTCGACACCAGCTGCTTCCGGGAAAGAATCGTATGGCTACCTGGGCGGCGGCTTACACTGAGTTGGCGGCTGCGACAGAGTCCTCGATAGATCTCGGAGAATTTCCTTTGTCTGCACTGTCTCAAAGGTCACCGTACAGTGACTTGAAATTACTGGCTCCGCGAGGCCCTCAAGTCCCGCGCCGATTTTCTGCGCATCCTGTCGATCTTTCCTAGAAGGGGTCGATATCTCTGTCCCTTCAAAATTCGGGATGCTGGACGGCGGGTTGCTCCTTTGCAGGGATATGGAACCCGGTGGATGACGGTAACTTGACTCTGAGACTTCTCGTCCATGGGAACGTGACAGGCTGGCCAGGCCTCGTCCGTCCACGGTATTTCTTCTCCCAGCCTGGGCGATTACCCGTCGTTTTGCCGTCCGGATTCCCCGCCGACGTTATTCTGAAAATAGGTGGGATTAATTTTCGGCTGATACTCGACTCACGGCGGCGCGGGATCCTGATACGTGACCTTAGTTAGCGGAGGCCTGTGTTCACTCTTCTTATCCTCTTCTTTGGCGGTATCTTTCTCGGAATCTTCTGCGGTATCTTCTCGGAATACAAGTTTCGGTATTGCACGCTCGCCCAGATCGCCGCACTCTATCTAAGTATCTATACTCCCCCGATTGCGGGCCACCTTGGCATGGTGGAGGAGCTCCCGTTTCTTCGGAAACGCGTCTAAGAACCCGTATTGCACTTCCCTCCTTGGAAAAGGAGGAAGATGGGTTGCGCTCCCTCCGGGCACTCTGGCCCGATGCGCATAGGGATAGACGGCCTTGACTTCAATCGCCCGGTCTACTATTAGACCGTTAGGGACGACCCTGCTGCTTGCGGCGGGGCCTACCGTCCCGATGGTTTTTGGAGGTCATGGGTGCCGCCGGGGTCCCAGTCTCTGGCCCGGCGTGGGTGACTAGTCACTCTGCCGGTCCTTCGGACTGGCGGTCCTCGGCTGACACCCATTTTTGGGGGTGTGTGTGCGTGTGTGCGTGTGTGTGTGATGCATCTTGCACATGTGTTCCCACCCTTTCCTTTCCTTTTCTCCTACCCATTGTCCCTGAATCCCTCTACTTTCTTCGCAAGGGTGGCTCCCTTCTGTCCAATAGCCATGTGTGCGTGTGTGTGTGAATGAGACGTGGCCGGCCCCGATGGATATTCCCAGCAGACTAACCAAGGGGGAGAATAGTAGCCTCCCGACCGCAGTGGAGAGGTGAAGTCTGTACCTGATCTCTGCCCTGGAAGACGCGGGTGCATAAGTCCTGGACTCGTCCAGGCAAAGACCGCCTGAAGGAGCACATTTAACGTGGGAAGACCGCTCCCTCTCCGCGGGCGGAGCCTATGCTGGGGTTGAAGTCGGGTAACCGGGCGCGTGTGTGGAGGATTACCTGGCCAGTATTTCCTCATACCCAGAGCCGGGTAGGGTAAATCCCGGCACCGTCTAGCCCGAGGTCTGGGTTTCCCGTGGTTCGGATCCCATTCACGGGGCCCATTCAATAGGGGTGACGTTAAACCTTTTGCATCATTTGTGGACCTGGCCCTTTCCAGGAATCTTTTTTGTAGAATCACAGTGACAGCTAGGGTTGGCCACCCGAAAGCCGCTTCTCGGTTGCTGTCACTTTAACTAGATTAAATGTCTCGGTGGGGAAGTAACCTTACTGCGGTAGGGTTCCCATGATGGGCGAACCGTCGTTAATTTCGAATACTTATGCCATGGAATCTCAAACACCTACTACCATTTTTACGAAGGAGACGGAGGAGGAGAGGCAACAGTGTTGCCAGCTCCGGCGGAACGGTCATTATGGCCGCGGAGAGCGATGAGCGCTATTGCGCTCTTACTAAGGAAGCGGAGACGGTAGATAGACAATCGAGCACCGCTAGCACGGTCGGCACGGCCATTCTGGCCGATGACCACGCGCTTAGTCAAGAATCGAGTCCGTTCCGTAGTGTTACGGTGGATAGCGTAGACGTATCGGACGTAGCAACGGTGGGAGACGAACAGCTTACCGTTCCCTCCTCCGACGACTCAGCTTCATTCTCACAGACCGATACGGTTGATCAGCTTCTTAATGCGGAGTGCTCGGTAACGCTGGAGTGCCTGGTGGATCTGTCACAGATCGTCCATTCAGTAAGTGTTGAATCCTCGTCGGTAAATATGGATGTAGATGCGGACGACAGTCTTGATCACATCGTGGACGGTCAGATCGCACCTAAAACAAAGGAGTTTCAATTAACCAAAATCTCCTCAAACATAATCGTGCCGGGCAAGAGGCGTCGCTGCAGAGATGCCTCGGAGTCGGATGATAGTGATTATCATCCCGGTCCTGTTCATCCTCGGGAGGGACTTCGTTCCCGTAAGGCGCGTATTATTGAAGATACTACGACGGAAGAAGGAAAGGCACCCCAGCCAACTTTAGCAGAAATTCCGATTTCGATCGATGAAGTCACTACGGGAGAGGCTGAGGACTCCCAGATTACGAATGTCGACTCGACCGGTCAATCTAAAAAGAAGAAACAGACTAAGAAAAGGGGATCACCAATTGCATCTAGGATGCATTCGATAATTGATTCCGACAACATCCCGGAACAATCTCTTCCGTCGTTGGCTGTCCTTGCTATGGACTGGGTCGACGATATAGACGTCATACGGGTTAAGAGCAACACGCAAGGGGTCATCAGTAAGATGATCAAACAACGCCTTGAGTTCTTGCGTGAAATCTTTAGGCATGTCGATAATCAGGAGCTGAGACCGGATAACCCGCATACCCTGAAAATCCGTAATGCTAGGCTTGTCTCGGACATAGCTGCCCTACAAAAGGAGAACGAGCTAAAATCGATTAATCACAACTTAGAGAAAGCTCTTAAAGAAACGCGAGCGTCTTTCGACGTAAACAAAATTAGCAAACTTACCAAAGACGCTGAAATCTCTCCCATGGTTCGTCCAGACCAGGAAAAGTCCTCGACGTTTCCTGAAGAGATTGTGGCTGAACTGAGCTGGATTAAGCAGAAAATCCTCCAGTTGGAGGCGAGAACTGGTGCTTCCGACTGGGAGGCCCCGCTGCCGCAACGTGCAACGAGACCTATAATCAAAAGTATCGTGGACCCCAGTCCTACTAGAAAGGTCACCATTAAAATACCTACCTGTGAAAGGAGCCCTCCAAGGGACCCTCCGGATACATCCCGTGACGTCTCCGTGAAGTCTCCTTCGTCTCCGGGTCCTGGCTCCTATGCTTCAGTCCTCGGCTCCAGAGTTTCGTCCTCCCTGCTAGATCCTGGAAGTTCAGCACCTGAAAAGAAAGAAAAGAGATTAGTAAAAGTGGAGAAATAAGTTCCTACTCCCACGTGTCGATTCTTGGTTCCGAAGCTTCGCCCTTGTTGGATTCTCGAAGTTCGACACCTGAAACAAAAAGAAAGGATGTTAGTAAGAATAAGGAAAAAGGCGGAAAAGAGGAAAAAGATCAAAGGAGGAAAATGAGGAAATCCGTGGAAACAACCAGCAAGGATGAGGATTCTGAGGGTTTTAAGACCGTGGAGAAGAGAAGGAAAAAGAAAAAGAGAATGCGTAGGAGGGACGGCACTATCGAGACGAGGGAAAAGAAGCGAAAGACGGGACGAGAAAAGGAAAATATTCCGGCTCAACGTCCCAAGGATACGCAGGGCTCAATCCCCGCATTAACATCTGGGAAAACCGTCATCCAAATGGTGCAAAAGAAAATTCCCAAATCATCGGCGGTAGCCATCAAGGGGAAAACGGAGGAAGTGTCCTACGCGGAAATACTCACGCGCTTAAAGACAAGTATTTCGCTGAAAGAGATTGGTATTACTAATACCAAAATAAAAAAGTCAGCAACAGGGGCGTTGCTGATCGAGATTCCCGGCCCCAACACGAGACAGCTCGCGGAAGAACTTCGCAGCCGTGCCTCGGCGGTTCTGGGAGACTCGGCTATAGTCACGCGTTCTAAAGTACGTGGCAGCATACGCGTCGTAGGATTCGATGAGTCCGTCAAGGCCTCCGATATTTCGACTGCGATCGCCTCTAGGTAGGTGAATGCACCAACTCGGAGATAACAGTCATGCCTATTGCTCCTATGCGCAATGGACATGACGTGGGTTAGGTGTCCTGCGTCAGCTGCTGTTAAGGCCGCGAAGTCAGGTAAGATGAAGATTGGCTGGACCGTGGCTAAACTCGAGCTACAGAAACCCAACGTCCCGCGCTGCTTCCGCTGTTGGAGAACCGGCCACCATAAGACAGAATGTAAAGCGGAGCAGGATTTATCAAAGAATTGCTTCCGCTGTGGAGGTAGCGATCATAGGGCGGCTCAGTGCGTAAATGAGGCGCATTGCCTCCTCTGTGAGGAGTTACAACTCCCGGCCCGCCATAGACCGGGATCACACATGTGCTGCGATGCAGTCCCAAGAAGTGTCGAATCGGAGGTCGACCGATGTTGCCGCTAACAATGAAGATTGTGCAATGTAATCTGAATAGGAGTCGGCCTGCGCTTAACCTCCTCATGCAGTATATAACGGAGGAGGACGTTGCGATCTGCGTGATTGCTGAATCACCCGCAATCATCAGACTCAACAATCAGTGGGCCTTCAACAGTGATAATTTGGCATGTATCTATTATAGGCCTGAGATCGGTGGTCTCCTTGCCATCCCAGGAGCATATTACGATGGCATTTGCGAGATGCGAATCGGAAAGCACGTCGTCGCTTGTTATTTGTCACCTAATGGCGACAGATCGGACACGCTCGAGGACCACCTGACAGACGTATTAGATTCCACTGAGGAGCCGGTAATAATCGCTGGCGATATTAATGCCAAATCTCCGCTTTGGGGTTCTCCCATTTACAACTGGAGAAGACAGTTGTTTGAGGAGTGGATCGCCGAGAAGGACTTGTGCGTCGCTAATCGAGGATCCATCCCTACTTGTGTGCGGCCCCAAGGAACCTCAATTGTGGATGTCACACTAGCAACGTCTAACATGATCGGACTGATTTCCGACTGGTCCTCGAAGAACAGGAATCTCTGTCTGATCATAGACTGATCTCGTTCAACGTGGACGCTTATAATGTACATAATTGTGTAAATATTAGAATAGATAACTCGCGTGTAAATAGTAATCTCGTCATTAGAGGTTGATCCTGGACTAACATCAACAAGGACGATTTAAACGCCGTGCTTGATTGGCACTTCACCGACTTGTCGGACCTGTTAGATGGACCGGACAATACGGTCGATACTATTCTTCATGAAATAAACAAGGTCCTCACGGAAGCGGCTGACTTCGCCGCCAAGAGGAAGAAGAAGAAACCGCCAAATAGATCGCAATACTGGTGGGACGAGCGTCTTGCTTCCCTATGCGCCTCCACCGTTCGCAGTTGTCGGCAGTGGTCGAGGTACCGGGATAGGCGGGACCTACCCACATTTGACGAGGCTCACCTATCCGAGCTCGAGAGTGACTATAAGCTGCGGAAGTCTCAACTTCGCACCGCTATAATCGATGCCAAATCTAAGGCGTGGAGCGAACTCCTACTGCTTATCGACGAGGACCCTTGGGGTCTTCCCTTTAAAATAGTCACGGGTAAGCTCCGGAAAACCTCTCCCGTGTTGACTGAATTATTGTCGGCTCCCGAACGCGAGGCGGTACTGTCTAGGCTCTTTCCATCTGGTCCCACTCACGATCCAATTGCCTTATGGCGAGATTTCCGATGGGACAAGCCCTTTGGAATTACAGCCACAGAGACAGACATCGAACTTCGGCGAAGACCTTCCCGAGGGGCGGCTCCTGGCCCGGACGGAATCCCTCAAAAAGTTATCAAAGGATTCCCCGATAGTTTCATTGAAATGATGTCGCGCTTCTATAGTAAGTGCATACACGATGGTAAATTTCCGACTCGCTGGAAAACGGGAAGGCTCGTATT
Source organism: Camponotus fellah (assembly GCA_030586385.1). Taxonomy (NCBI): domain Eukaryota; kingdom Metazoa; phylum Arthropoda; class Insecta; order Hymenoptera; family Formicidae; genus Camponotus; species Camponotus fellah. The sequence goes on along the minus strand of JAPIVC010000379.1, from coordinate 216,518 downwards.
GATCCCCAAGGCGGGAGGCAATGACGCGTCGGGGTCTCCCCAAATCCAGGCCCATATGTGTCTTAGACAAGCTGGGGAAAGCGTTGGAAAGAATTATCCATAAACGGATAAATAATTGGTTCTGCGAGAATCCACGCTACGCTCTCTCTCCCCACCAATACGGATTCGTCGAATGGCATTTGACCGTCGACGCCTTACGTCGCGTGACTGGGGTCATCGAGGACGCGTTCTCATGTGATTATGTCGTCGTTGCCGTCGGCATCGACATAGAGAACGCGTTCAACTCGCTACCTTGGGGGACAATACGAGCCGCCCTCGAACATAAATGCGTCCCTGACTATTTGAGACGAATACTCGACTCGTACTTGCACGATAGGGAGATCATATACCCTACATCCGACGGACTCGAGAGTCGGGCAGGCCGGAGTACTCCAAGGGTCCGTACTCGGACCCTTGCTCTGGAATGTAGGGTACGACTCGATTCTGCATAAAACTTTGGAGCGTAATTCGCAATTAATTTGTTATGTGGACAATACGCTAATCCTAACACATGCCGCAGATGAGGAGTCCGCCGTACTGGAAGCCTCCTTTCAGGCGCAGCGGATTTTAAACGAAATTCGTGCACTCGGGCTGCGCGTAGCCGCGAGTAAGACTGAAGTGACAGTCTTCTCTCGACCGCGCAGAAACGCTCGTAAAAATAGTGTAGATACTTTTAAGCTAGATGGTACGGAGATCGCCATTTCCGATAGACTTAAATATTTAGGCATAATTTTAGATAAGAAGTTAACCTTCCGACCGCACTTTGAGTACGCCATCTCAAAGATGTCAAAGGTCACCGGAGCCCTCACGGGCCTTATGCCCAATCTTAGGAGGCCCTGCGAACCCAAAAGAAAGTTATTTGCAAACGTGGTGCTCTCTGTCCTCCTATACGGAGCTCCCGTGTGGTCGAGTTATATGTACAGAAATAAGCGAATGATGAATCGCATGAACCAGAGTATTCGTGCCATTTGTAATAGAGTCATCGGCGGATACCGTACGGTATCATTAGAGGCCGCGTCTCTGCTGGCGCGCATTCCCCCTGTGTTTCTGCAGGCGGAATGTAGACGCCGGGTATACGAGCGAGTGAAAGACCTACGCTCGGCGGGTAACTACTCCACCAGCGACGTGAATGCGATCAAGGAGGAAGAAAAGTTACTCCTAATCCGGCAATGGCAATTACAGCTCGAACACGCGACATATGGAACTCGCACTGTGAGCGCGATTCTGCCGTCCTATGCGGAATGGTTGTACCGTAGCCACGGTTGTTTGGAGTTCCACCTAATTCAGATTCTGACCGGCCACGGTGTCTTTGGCACCTTCCTCGAAAGGATTCAGAAGGCACCAACGTCCTTATGTCTATCGTGTAACCTAGGTATAGTCGACAGTCCCGAACACACGGTGGTTCATTGCACTAGGTGGGCTGACGAGAGGAAAGCGTTAACCGATACGGTTGGATTAGACTTAAGATTAGAAAATCTAATTAAGAAAATGTTAGAGTCTAAGGAAAACTGACGGGCTGTGCTAGAATTCGCTAAAAAAGTTATGCTCTGCAAAGAGAACGAAGAGCGTGCCAGACAAGCCCGAAGATCGCGGTCCAGGTCCCTATCCGTACGGATTAGCACGGACACTAATTAGTGAACTCGTAGTTTGTACAAATGTGTATATATGTCTGTATATATGTATATATGTATATGTGTGTGCGTGGGCGTATGTGTATGTGTATGTGTGTGTGTGTGTGTGTGTGTGTGTGTGTGTGTGTGTGTGTGTGTGTGTGTGTGTGTGTGTGTGTGTGTATATGTATATAGATGTATAGTTAGGTTTAAGCGTAGTAATAAGTTATCCATGCAAACGAGTCTCGGACGCCTCTCTCCTCGGATTGCGTCGAGCAGTCCTCGAATTCCTCGATGATAGTTCCCAGCTCCTTTAAGCGATGAGACGTCCACCTGAAAAGAAAATGTACATATACTAATGTATATACTTAGGATCAAATTAAACGTTAGGATAAGTTAGGTATAACCAGCGCATGGCGGACACTGTTAGGTGCGAAGTTCTCACCCCAGGGGCTTCGGTTCCCCCTGGGGTGAAATACGAACTTAGCGATAAGTTTCCCTTGGGGGCTGTATCTCAGCCCCCCCCCCGGGCAGGGATTTTAGTGGGTAGGCCGTCCACAGGAGGACGGAGAGTCCCACACTCCCCCCCTCGATTGCTGGTTCGAGGGGGAGGTGCATAAGGATGGATCCTGGCTCTCTCCCTCGGAAGGTGGCCGGGATTCGGCATTTTTTCCCCCCCCCCCCCCCCAAAAAAAAAAAAAAAAAAATCTAAGTATCTATAACTAAAAATAGGTCCTAACGGATTATTAACGTCCCCCCCGCAGACGCAAGAAACGATCCCGCGCACGCTTTATCCCCTCAGAGTTTTTTAAATTAGTCACAATTTTTTAATTAACACTTATTTTTTTTTAAAATTTAAATTAGAGGCTCATGAATCAACTATTCATCGAAAAAAATGGATCGACTTTACGACAAAGATGTAATAACTTTCGACGAAAATATAAACATAATTTTTTTTCATCTAATTCTTTATCAGCAATTAATCACATCTAACACACACACACACACACACACACACACACACACAGAGACAGACACACACACACACACACATACTGTTGATAAACATAAAATAAAATCGCACTCTTTTATTCTCGTAATTTTTAAATATATCATTAATTTTTGTAGATAATTATGATAATTTTTGTAGATAATTATAATAACTATTTTACACAATTTTTTTTAATACAGCAATTATTTATTAAAATAATTTTTTGTAAAATAGTTTTATACAATAATTTTACTACTGAGATGACTCGACTTCCTTTTTTTTTTACTTTTTTTTAAAAGGTAATTTTTTAGGATATCACTAATTTTTTTAGACAATTAAGAAATAACTATTTTGCACATTAACTTTGTTTAATGTAACATTTTTGTTAGTTTAAATAATACTATGTCTTGTGCATAAAACAGTTTTTTACAATAATATAAAATTTTTTACAATTTCATACTGACACATGATTAACTTTTTTTTACATTTTAAAAAAATAATTTTTGAGGATATGTTAAATATCCAAATAAATAAGCAAAGAATCCGCCATCAGCCCCGTCATTTCATTAAAATATGACGATCTTCTCTACTTAATATATTTTTTGCAAATTTCGTAAAGTTAAAATATTAAGAAATTACATTCTTCAATTAATTCCAGGTGAAGTTCACTTTAATAAAATTTTAATTTTAGGTTTAATTACAAATCTTCGACGTTTTCAATGAAGAAAAATCGTCTCTAAATAACTTTAGAAATCTGTTATTAATGTTAGTGTGATGACTAGATAGTGTGATAGTGCAGGAGATTGCATATAGAATGAGTTTTATTTCGTGTACCAATTTTTTCGTTATGCGAGGGATTACTGATTGCAGTTGCAATAAATTAATCGATACATAGATGGCAATTATTTGAATGGGTATTACATTCGATATTCATGGTCGTTTAAAATAATTGACATCTATAGGTATTTTTCGATTCACGCATGATGCGTGTGACAGAAAATGTATAATATGCGTAACATGAACTATACATTTTCTGTCACTTCATGCGCATCATGCGTGAATTGGAAAGTATACTATGTACTGATCAATTCATTCCAATTACAGTCGATAATTTCTCGCATGATAAAGAAATTATACATCTCTCGTCGTCACGAGAACACAGCGCCTCTTTCGTCAAATGTACGAATCGTACAAGAAAAATATGTGAAGAATGTAGCCACGACGGTGACGTATCTTAATTAAAAAGTTTCACATTGAGACTTTGCATCGTTATATTTCTGCTTATAGAGCATATAGAAGACACTTTCCTTATATAAATCGAACCCAAGCAATTGATTGAACCTAATAAGAATTTAATCGATTCAGCGGTTATTGAGAACCGATAATATGCATTACTTGCAACTTAGCCATTCGCGTAAAGATACACGGTGTGTCTTGCGCCTGAGTGATGACTTGACTTCAAGACACTACCGTGTCTCTTGATACATCAAATTTCGAAATACTTAAGTGGAGAGCACAGACTTTTACATATGCGCATAACCATAAGCATAAGAAAATTGATTAGCTCATTTTCTTATTCATATACTTGTAAACCAATCAATTTCCTATAGTTATGTGCTTATGCAAAAGTTTGTGCTTCCAGCTTTACCTATATGAATTAGGTGTTGCCATCATCCAAATATTTAATAATAATTGTTTCTCTGGCGTTACTTGATGGCGACCAAATTTGTCCGAACGTTTTATTAAATGTGGAGTTAACAATTCCAATAAAAATTGAAAAGTGGTGCGTCTCATTCTATTTAAATAGATAACAAACTAATAAATAAATGTTTAATCTTTAATATTTCATTTTGTTTTATCTTTAACAACTTACCGAAAATGAGTTTTAAATTCCTTATCCGAATATAATGGTATTATATTTTCGACATAATTTTTACACCGTTTTCTCGGTACTCGAGTTTGTAATTTTTCTCTTAGTAATTTTATATTTAATTCATCATCACTGGAATCACTCGAATCATCTACATTTTTCATTAATGAATATACGATCAATGCAATTACATTTTTTTATTTATTCTACTCATTTTGATAGAATAATAAATAAAGAAATAGGTTATTAGGACACTAACAAATGTAACAGCTAAAAAAGTACTGTAAACTATGAATGCGTTCCGTTTTACAACTACGCAACAGTTTCAAAGTGCACGAAATTAAAAAGGAACGCTATTAGCAGTACACTTACATGATGTCACAGTAAGCACTTGCAGTGAATAACGGAACACACTCTTTGTAGCATTTTCATAGCAAATATAATGACGTATTTTATGACGTCATAAGATTTACTGTAGCATTTAGTAACGGTAAGTGAACCAACCGTAGCGCTGCTACAAGTGCTCTGCAGTACTTGTAGCGCTTACTGGACCGCACCATGAATGATTTTATGATTTTTCAAACACCAGGAAATCCCCGCGTTCTGGGAATCCCGGTACGCCGAAACGCCGATTGCTTTCGGAGAAGCGCGTATCGCTACAGTTTTTATGTACGCGTATACGACGTCGCGATATAATTTTATTCTCAACTGAGAATGCACGGAGGAGTGCAGCGACGATACGATTACAATGATAGAATAAGTTCGCATAGCGATATAAGGCGCGTCGCGATGGCGGATTTCAGTAATTGTTTGTGGTGTTGGATTTATCGCGAGAGGCTGGAAAACGCGAAGGAAAATTGTACGTTCGGCAGCTGGCTCGAGAATTCTCGATCGGGGCGGCTTACCCTCCCCCTTCCGATTAAAATCTAGCTAGGATGTGGAGGAGAGATAGGGAACACTACTCCGCGATACTCCAGATCTCTCGGCTAAGGAGGAGTTCTCTCCACCTTTCGTCCGGGACGATAGTACTGTTTCGGATTTCTCTAGAGTTCACCTGCTCAGAGCGGATCAGGAGAATAAGTGATTATGTCGGAATATGACCTTTTTATATCGGTTAATTACCCGTGTCGGCGCGCGGCAGTAATACCCCTTCCGAACGGTTTTTTCGGAAACGGTACGGTCGGGTCTGTTCAGAGGGGTTCAGATGCATACCGAGCGCGGGTTTTGAGCATAACAGCTCAGAGTCGTTTTCGGACATTTCAAAGTATTAAAAAAGGTGGGCATACCGCGCCCCTGCCTATGCCTGGCGAGTGTCGTTGGGAAATCGGAATGATGCCGGGATGCATTGTTACATCATACACGTATATTAACTGTGACCGTTAATTTTAATTATAGCTGAAATTAATATATGGCCGGTGACGTTGGTCACGGCACACCTTCGGCGCGATCCTCTTACAAAAAAGAACAATGTTTCTCTAAAATTCTGTATGGGCGCCAGGTTAGGTTAGGTAATCCGCATCACTCTAATAAAATTCTTGGTATCGGCCGTACACGCAACAATATACAAAGCTCTCAAAAAAATCGCGACGGACGCTCGGCTAGTTCCGTCTCGGAATTGGTAGAGGGGCGATCCATTTCAATAATTAACAAGGAAAGATCGAGAATACAAGGTGGCTGTAAATAAAACAGAATATTATAATAACAAGAATGAATATATTTAACAAATAGATAAGATTCAATACGAGACAGATTCACGTTGATATGGCAAGATGTTTTACAATCGATTATGACAATTTTCACCGGCAGCGACGGGCCGGTATTCGAGCGCGATCACTGTGGTATCACGTATCACGCGGTAGAAAAAGAAGCGTAAAAAAAGTTCTGGAATTTCGCGCTTAAACGAGACGTATTAGAGCCTCGGCAGCCACGAATTCCGATTGAATTATTAATAATGAATACCGCGATGATAGTTCTATTAATAACATCCATCTGTTGTAAGCCAAAAATACTAAATAATGACAGTAGATAAATTCGCTAAACGCGAGATTATTGAAATTGATTATTAATGTAAGTCGATTAGACAAGTACAGAACTACGGCAATAACGGAAAACTTGAGTGACTAAGCAATTACATAAGATAAACGATCGAACATAAGTACGAACAATTAACGGTAATAAAATATCAAAAACGCGAACAATAAGCCATAATAAAGTAAAGTCGAACGATTCACGCCTCGGAGATACGCGAGTCGATGCCGCGACACAATTACTGGCTATCGAATATCGCAATCGCCTTTGTGTGTGAGTTCGTCGTATCGAAAGTTTAATTCATAAGAATTTCACAAGGCAACAATAATCATAACGAGAAATATAATAAATTTGACTGTCGGCGATTAACCGGGAGAAAAGGCACTTAATATTACCATAGTTCAAACAAAGTATGTCGGCCGTCGCATTCTACTACGTAATTATCGAAAATACAGATTAATCTCTAACAAAGAATTTTAAAACGGCGGCAATTCGGCACTAACTCTGTTCGAGCTAATTCTACCTGAATACACAAACGATATAACGGCCTGATAGAGTCGACGCTCGTTTCCCCGATGACTCCGTGAAGTCCTTGGCGCTCTCTGCATTCGCACGATAAATCGATATCCGATTCTTCTGGGCCATCGTACTCCTCACTGATCCACCGAACAGTGACGAGCGAAAGGCCCGTCGGAATCATGCCGACAAATTAATGTGTAACTAGGCCATTCGTGGCGCGTACTTTCAGGATCGTCGCGAGTCCTAATTAATCCTGCAGCCTTCAGTGCCATATCTGCGCCTGTCACGACCCTGTTTCCTTAGATTTTTCTTGGATTCTTCAGTTAAAGCCCGGTGTGAGGTATCTTTCCGGTAGTCGCTCGCCGTGACTCATATAGTTCTTCCGATAGCGCTTAATGCGGCCGAACTGGCTCCGTTTCGGGGTTCCCGCGATTGTTCTTCGTACTTGCTGATCATAGGAGATTTACAAGGGCAGCAGCGATAGTCTCAGATTGTTGTTTCGATTTATAAAAGCAGGGAGGGATACTTAGCTCGGCATTTTTCTTATAATCGGCACCTCCGCTCATCCGGTATTCTTTTGGCCTGGTCTTCTGCGCCGGATCGAGTCACTGGATGAGATTCCACTAGCATCCTCCATCACGTTCACGCCTAATTCTAAGCTTATGATCGCAAATAAATACTCCTACGCAAGGGAGGCGAGCCTATCCTCGCCTCCAATATTCGCTCTCTCTCCCTAAATCAGGGGAGAACGAGAGCCCAAAAATACTCTCGATCAGATCTCGCGATCCTTGTGACGCACCACCAAGTGTCACGTCACATAACATATAATTGAATCTTAAAAACATTACAAAATATCAGTCATGCCAAAGCGTAAATATTTGTCACGTATTTTAATTTTACCACTGTATATTATGCGTCGAAAAGATTAGGTTAAAAACAACACAATCTTGCGTTGGCGACAACGGGATATCGCCGTAAATTAATTCGAAAAGAAAGTGATGAATTATTTCCACTCTTTAATAAAACGCTGCCAATTCGCGAGTAATTGTAAATAATTCCGGCGCTTTGAATAATGATAATGAGATTGAACGTGTCGATTTTAATAATGCTCTTTCTGAAATTGTACAGGAGACAAAAACTTTCACCATCATTTTTCGATGAAATAAATATTTCTGAATCTAATGCTTCTTTAAATAACATTGTATTACATCGAATTTTTATAAGAGAGGATTATTAATAATTCATATAAAGAAAACGATAATGATTTTAAGGCATTTCTAGTACAGTGAGCTATTACGCATCGCATTTCTCATGTAGCTTTATCACATTTAGGACTACTTCAACCAACTCCGATTAACTTAATCGACGATTAACTTAATCGACGATTAACTTAATTAGCAGCGTCGCCAACAGCAAAACTGTGTATTGTTCTTAACTTAATCTTTTCGACGCATAGTATACAGTGGTAAAATTAAAATACTTTTCTTGGAAACATAATTCTAGACAATGAATTGAAATAATTAATTGAAATAATTAATTTTGTATTATTTGATGAATACGAAGGATATAATTTTAAAAGAAATCAACGAAAGAAACCATATATTATTAGACCACGTATAAACTATTTGGAAATTTATGACGGAAAAAATTTTAGAAAACGATTTGTAATATCAAAGCATAGTTTTAATATGCTATTAGAAAAAATTTATGTTAAATATAACATAAAACTAATCGGTATATTTCACACAACAATTTAGAAATATACAGGGTATACTAAAATTAGTGGACATTTTTTCATTAACAGATTCTGTGAAATATTCTAATGTAAGACGAAAACTTTAATTTTGGTACACTAATTTTGGTACACTAATTTTGATATTGGATTCTGTATGTAATAATAAGAATGAAGAAATAAGTTTATAATGAAATCGATAAACATTTAAAACTTTAATACATAGTATGTAAATGTATTCTCTCAGCTTATCTTAATTAATATTTTCTGTTTTGTGTGTGCATATGTATACACATATATATTTTGCAAATAGGAATAATGCATTCCACCTAATTCAATTAATGGTTACTCTGCGATTTTATGCAAACGGATCGTTTTTGATAGCTATTAGTGATTTCTGTGGCAACAGCGAAGCAAGCGACCAGAATATTATTCACCGAGTATCTGCTGCCATTGCTGCGTTAAGGGTCGACAGGAGGCATGGTGGAGACCTCTCGTGGAGACCTAGGAACTATCAATTCGTAAATCCATTATTTTGGCCAAAATATAAAGATAATCATGTTAAAATTATGATATTCGTAATCAGCAAGATCATCTGCAGGGTGCGACAGAGCGAATTTTTGGATAAAATATCAAAATAAAATTGCGAGTCGTGCGCCTAGTAACGGGTCAGGTGCAGTTAGGTACGAATCTCGCGAATTTTATTTATTATAAATTTTTAAGAGCCAAAATGCAAAATCTGGCTCTGTCGCACCATGCATAATTCTAAAAGCAATATGTTGCAAAAAAATTTCATGGAAAAATATTATTTCTTCGAGAAGAAATAATGGATTTACGATATTACTAAATTATTTATATCTAGGGAAATTTCCGATAATATACTGACTTGACAAGGAAAGATTATCGCTTTATCTTTTTCTCTTTTGTGATTTATATGGACTGTATTCCGATAGTCTACAGTTTACGTCACGTATACTATAGGTTTTCAGTATTGACAGTGAGTATCGAAACGCAGCCATAGTAACATCCATATAGGCAAAATATTTTTAATATTTATTAATATTTAATATTTAATTATATTTTTTGTTTAATAATATATTTGTTTTATGATAAAATTAAAACATAAACTTAAAAGAAATTAAAAATAATTGGTTGTATTTTACATTTATTAATTTTATTGAAATGTTTAACTGTATGTATGTAGTTACATTAATTATGTATGCGGAAGTTTAAAATTTGTATTTTGTCCTTCCCCCCTCCTCTTCTTCCTCTTCCTCTCCATCCTCCTTCCCTTCCATTCCACTCTCTTTCTCTTCCATTTCACAGTTCCAGAGGTGCAACTGCGGATGGTGGATGTTGCAGAGGTGGTGGTTGTTGTTGGCATGGGGGTGTTGACGGCTGCTGCTGTTGCTGTCGTCTCGCCTGCTCTCGCCGTTCGCGACGACGTTCGCGATAACGCCGTCTTCGTTTCATCTGAAAAACATAATAAAAGACAATTTTAACTTTTTCGAATTGTATATATTAATTATAAAAGAGGGAAACTTTATCGGCAAAATGATTTTTACAAAACATTTAGGAAAAAAGATATTTTTTCTAAATTTATTGTCAAAGAACATTTTGCCTATAGTCTCCCTCCTTCATAATAAATACATATAATTCGAAAAAAAAATACACACACACATATAAATATATAAATTGTAAATTTGTATATGTTCTATAAAATATATCATTACTTACATTTTGTGGTTGTTGTGCCTGCATTACAAAAATGCAGGCAGGCCGTGGTCCAAATGGCACGTGGCCGGGCACAAGTGGCCCGTGGCCGGGTACAATTTGGCCGGGCGGCAAATTCTCTTGTGCCGGCGGCATAGGTATTGTTGCAAATAAGAAAAAAAAATTTTTCATATATATATATATATATTGTTGTGCCCGAACCGTAGAGGATGGGCTTTTCGGGATTATATGCCCAAAGGATTGGAATCCACGCAACAAATAAGACACTCTGTACTAGTTAGTAAAGGAATATATTTCGGTCGTTCTTCGTACACTGTTCCTATTGCTACTTTCAATTATCTTATACGCGTTAGCGGTATCTTTATAATATCTTGATATGTTAATCGTGACTCGGTGGTCCGATAATTCGACAAGTTTACTCAAGCGATAGTCCGACAATGTTACCAAACGATAGTCCGCCGTGGTGATCTCGCGATCGGTTTATAATCGTTTAATTTGGCGGAAGAAGGATGAGGTGTCCCTGAGTCGGAGCGCGGTTCGTGCTCCGTACTGGATTTCATTATGCTTAATCAGCTTTGGCCGTGACTTGCTTTCTTTTCGTCACGTCTTATTTCTATATTTTGTTATGTAATTCTTAATTTATTGTCTTTTGCTGTTCTTGCTTACTTCAGCTTATTTCAAGGTTTGCTTATTTAACTTTTAATTAAATTATTATTTCGTCGGGTTACGACAATATATATATATATATATATATATATATATATATATATGTTGGCATGCTTTATTGTTATATTTAATTATGTTATATAATACATATTTTATATATATATATATATATATACATATTTGCACATTAGTGCATATAAAAATAAAAAATATAATAATTTACCATGCTCGTGAACAACAAGTGGCACGTGACCAGGTAGATAATGTGGCGGTGGAGCCGGCGGCATAGGTATTGCTGCAAATAAGAAAAAACAATTTTTTTATATATATGTATAAAAAATATATGTATAAAATATATATGTATAAAATATATATGTATAAAAATATAGAAATTATAAACCTCTATATTTTTATCGATAAAAAAATTATATAGATTATAAATTATTTCTCAATAAATACATATTTTATATATATATATATATATATATATATATATATATATATATACATATTTGCATATTAGCGCATATAAAAATAAAAAAGTAATAACTTACCAAGCTCGTGAGCGACAAGGCCACCACCGCTGCCTGGCCACATACCTGGCACGTGGCCAGGCATGTGGCCAGGCAGCGGTGGTGGCACGTGCCCAGGCAGCGGTGGCGACACGTGGTCAGGCTGATAATATAGCGGTGGAGCCGGCGGTATAGGCATTGCTGCAAAGAAAAAGAAACAATATATACATATATATATATACATATACATATATTTATATCGATAAAAATATTATAAATCTCTTATATAGATAAAAAATGTATATATAAATTATTTCTCAGTATATGTATATGTTGACATGTTTTATTGTTTAATTATGTTTTATGATATATATTTGCACATTAGTATATATAAAATAAAGAGAATGATAAAGAGAATAATAAAGAGAATAATTCCTTACCATACTCGTGATTCTCCATCATGCGTAAATATGGAGTGCACATGTCGCGTTTGTAAGTACACATCACGCATCTAATGTAAATGGTTGTTTATGTCGTAATTAGTGTGTCGATTGTAAACCGATTGTAGCGTTATACGACAATACTATTGTTTCGTGTATCGAATGTTATTGAATGCAATTATATTACAATATAATTGCACATTTTGTTCTTATTGTCTAATCATTATAGTGTTTTCTGTGTATCGGCATACGCGAGATATATAAGCTCACTATGCCAAAATATATAAATGATAAGAAGAAAGTCATGTCATCAAGACGCACTCCTTTATCAAAGAGAATGCGTCTCGTACGACATGAATTATCTAAGAAGAATTCTTCTTTCGAAAGAAATGTCGAGGATTCTGGAAATATATCCGGATTTACAGAAATGGCAAGTACGTCACATCAATTGCATGCATGCGAGAATAACGGAGATATAGATAACGATGCGTTGACATCGCCATCATTGTCTTTCACGAGTACATTTTCACAATTATCCGTAAATGCATGTAAACTGACACATGAAGTCGAAGAAAAAATCATTGATATTTTCAATGATGATTGTATTGGATCTGTGTCGGACGTTCGTGAATTTTGCGAAAATGCAAATTTTCATGCACATACGGATGAGAAAAATGCGGTAGATAATGATGCGATTACATCACAATCGTTATTGAATATTCTCGAAAATTCAGTAGATGCATGTGAAGTAGATAAATGTATAGTAGAATCAGAAAGTACAACGCAAAGCAATATGGATGATACGGAAAATATCGAAAATATATATCGCTGTTTTGCATGTTGACAAGAACATCGACGCAGGTCGTTTGAATTTTGCAGAGATTAGTGGACGATGTATCGTCGATTTCAAACATGTTTTTATTGAATTACAGAGACTGTCCACACATTGGACCGGCGAATGTCATTTCACTGATCTCGTAATAACCAAAATGAAGCGTCACGGTCTGAAAACCCAATATTTTGTCGAATGTCAGATATGTCATTTCATAGATAGCTTTTGGAGTGAACCGACAGATGACAAAATATTGGATGTAAATAGAAGTGCCGTATGCGGTACTATATTGACAGGGATTGGTCATAAGCAGCTTGAAGAGCTTCTTGCTACTATGGATGTTCCATGCATGAGTAATAAAACTTATATTAATTACCATAATGAAATGTCGGAAGTCTTCGCTGCTACTGCAGAAGAAGAAATGCACGTGGTTGGCGAAGAGGAAAGACGTTTAACAATTGAAAGAGGAGATGTCGTAGACGGAATACCGTATATACCCGTAATAATAGACGGCTCATGGATGAAGAGATCTTACCGTACTGGTAGTTATGATTCTCCATCTGGAGCAGCTATTATTACGGGATATTATTCACAAAAAGTATTATTTGTTGGCGTTAGAAATAAGTATTATGTTATTTGCGCAAGAGCAGCTAAACTTTCCTTAAAGCCGAAAGAACATAAATGTTTTAAGAATTGGGGAAATAATCAAAGCTCTACAAGCATGGAAAGCGATATTATCCTCGAAGGCTTCCGACATAGCTTAGAAATGCATGGTTTAATTTACAATAAATATATTGATGACGGAGATAGTAATGTAGCCAAAAAATTGAGAGATTTACCGTATCCGGATATCGTTGTGGAGAAGATTGAATGCAAGAATCATCTTCTCCGTAATTTATGTAATAAAATACGCGAAGCGGGTAATACTGGTGGTAGGAATATTTCAAAATTAAAAAAAATCGTTATTAACAGCGTGATGAAAATTCGAAACGCTGTAGTAAAGGCTGTAACGTTTCGTCGCAATAGCAAAGGATCCCGAGAGCAAAAACTCTCAGGATTAATTAAAGATTTACACAATATTCCCAGCCATGTATTTGGTGAGCACAAAGGTTGTCCTTCCCTTAAATATTTTTGTACTGGAGAACGAAAAGAAGGTGAAGAAAATCTTGTGCCCTAATTACAAAAGGCAGGATTGTTATTAAAAAATGAAATTGCGATGGAACGTATTATTGAAAATGCTGATAGTTTGTTATATCAATTTACAAGTAATTCCGTAGAAAGTTGTAATGGAATTATCAGCAAATTTATTGGCGGTAAGCGTATTCATTTTGCAAGGAGAGGTTCTTATAAAACCCGCGTGAAAGCATCTGTAGTGCAATTCAATACTTGGCAAGCGCTGAGTTCTGTTTGTCACGCAATGGATAAAGAGCCACCAGCACATACAAAAATAGTAGAAAATCGAAATATAGTAAAAAAACGAAACTTATCAGAAGCATGTGCATGCAGCTAAAGAATTAGGTCTCTCTGTTCGTAGGTCAAAATATTTTGCTAAAACATTAACGATCGATAAAGATTACGGATCAAATGCAGAACGACCAGATATAGAAGGTCATATGTATGAACAGCTGAAATCTAATCATTTTCAAATGCTAATTGATCAGCAACGTAATCGTGCTGTATTGGAATGTGCTACACAGCATGAAAACCCGGAGTGGCACAACGTACGGCGAAATCTTCTCACTGTTTCAAATTTTGGAAAAGTTTGCAGTAGAAGAGAAACAACTTCATGCCAAAATCTTGTCAAAGCAATTCTTTATCCTCCTCAATTGACGAATGCGGCTGTTGAGTGGGGTAAAGAAAAAGAGATGGTAGCACGAGAGCAATTGCAGGTGGAATTGGGAATAGAAATTAATGATTGTGGAATATTCATTGATGAAAACATCCCATATCTTGCTGCATCGCCTGATGGCATTATCGGAGACGATACTATCGTTGAGATTAAATGTCCTTATGCGGCGCGGCAAGTATCTTCCACTGATGCAATGCTCCATAAAATTGCAGATACGCATAGAATTTTTGATAAAACGAATTACACTCGTATGAATCAAAGACACGCGTATTACTTCCAAGTACAAGGGCAGCTCCACATAACGCAAAGAAACTTGCATTTTTGCTGTGTGGACTCCATTTGGATTAAAGTACACGTTTGTCGAGCGTGATGATAGATTTTGGAAATCAAAAATGTTACCATTGCTCAAACGATTCTATGAGGACTGCTTGGTTCCTGAAATAATCGATAGTAGAGTGGCAAGAAATATGCCAATTCGGGAACCTCAGTATGTCATCCAAGCAAAGAAAGTGGCTCAGAAAAAGAAAGAGTGTCATTGAGCAATAAACCTGTAATTATTATATATAAAATGTTTATATATTTACATGACAAAAATTTCGATTTTTTTTTATACATTGATCAATAATGTCCTGAGTCACTTGGGAAGAGGTGGTGGGAAAAATTTTGCTTATTACTAAATTATTTAAAAAAATATTATATAAATATTACATATTATAATTAAAATATAAAGTTATTATTATTGCAATTTTATTATGTTATTAAAGTGTTATTTTTTATTTTGAAATTAATATATATATATATGAAAATAATGCATTGCAGAGTAGATCGCAATTTGAACTGAGAGAGTGATTGCGTCGCAAAGTGTTATAATTAAATAGTTGTTGCTTTGCAATACATTGTTTTCAAAAATATATAGTAATAAGCAGATAAATATAAAACATGTAAAATAAATATATTTTAGTAATTGAAAGTATATAAGAAACACACACATATATGTATATACATATACTATCTAACAAATTTCTTAAAGATGCAATTAACAAGAAACATTTTATAAAGTACTTCCCACTTCCATATGGTTGAGGTCACTTTGAGATGCGATTACTTAACTCAGTTTAAATTGCGATCTACTCGAATTTATTAATTCGTGCTGTATATTGCGTTCTATATGGAAACAATAGTAAAATTTTTGTATTTTTAATTTTTTAACTTTAAGATGTTAACTTTAAGATGTTAAATAAAAATTTTCACATACATACAAATAAATAAAAAAATAAATATATATATATACAGGGTGATTCAAAATAAGTAGTGTCCGTGAAATGACACATTCTTGAGTCAATTCTAAGACGATTTTTCCTTTAACAAAATTTCATCCGACGCTTAGTTTTGGAATTATTAAAAGAAGTAATTAACTTATAATGGGTCGGATACAAAAGGCAGGCAAGGGTGGCGCGAGTCACTGTCAGACGCGGGTGCTTACGCGGGACAATCGCTGCGATCAGCTGATCGCTACATACACACACACACACACACACACACACACACACACACACACATGCGAATACATAATTCTCATTCTCTCTCTCTCTCTCTCTCTCTCTCTCTCTCTCTCTCTATTTGCTTATTATTACTCTTACTAAAATTATTATTTATTTTTTATTGTTACACATTTTCACTTAAATTATTTTCTTATTCTATTGTACCGTTTTTTTTTTTTACAAGAGGGGAAAATGCATTTTATGCTTACTTATATCTTTTGGTTTTTTTCTATTTATGATTTTCGTAAAACGTAAGAAAAAAACCAAGAGATATCGAAACGCCAGAATTTAATGATATTTTTTTATATTATTTTCATATTATTATTGATTTTCAACAGTTTAATAAATATTTAATAATAATAAATAAATAAATTTAATATTAATAATAATATTTAATAATAATAAATAAATATTTAATATTAATAATACTATTTAATAATAATAAATAAATTTAATGTTAATAATAATATTTAAGAATATTTAATAATAATATTTAATATTAATAATAAATAATATTTAACATTAACAGTGAAAGTATTAAACATTTATTTATTCTAATTAATTTTAAAACAAATCTCATACGATGTATAAATATCATATGATAATAATATTATACGCTAAATTGTCGCGTCTTCAATCAAGCACATATTCACGTTCGACAGCGCTGTTAGTACCTTAACCTACCGCTATCTAGCCCTAACCAAAAACTGTTTGCTGTCGCCGGGTAAATATCGTCGCGTTATCGCGTCATCACGTCGTAATAACGTTGTGTCTTTCTTTAATCGAGTGATTTTTAATTGCCAACAGTGATTATTCGATAATGATTGATAGTGATTAGTGATAGAGTCATTGATAAATTTCTCGTCTTATCGAGTGAGTGAATGAATGTGATTTGAAGTTTATACAAGAATACAGTTTATAAAAGAAAAAAGAATTTTCGATTAATTATTTAGTGTGGATCTCTGTTCTTTAAAACATGATATCTACGTTCAATTTGAGTGAAAGTATGATCTATTGGAAAATTTATTTCTCAAGAAATTACAACAATATTGAACAAAATAATAATAACTATTCTTTGGTGTTGTGTGAAAACAAATTTCTGGATGTCAAATAAACAATGTTAGAGAAAATTAGCGAAAGAGAGGAGTTTTTAGTGGGTAGGGAGTACCAAGTTGGTAATTCGACTTGGTACTCGAGTCCCACATAACTCACCGGATCGCCCGGTGAGTATGCATAAAATGCATTTTTCCCTCTTTCGTAAAAAAAAGAACGGTACAATAGAATAAAAAAATAATTTAAGTGAAAATATGTAACAATAAAAAATAAATAATAATTTTAGTAAGAGTAATAATAAGCAAATGAGAGAGAGAGAGAAAGAGAGAGAGAGAGGTGTACGTCCGTATACGTACAAACACTATTGCATTGCTCGCGCGGACGCACCGCAGAGAAGAAAGACAGAAAAGGATCGACAATCATGCTATCCTTGTTCTTCTAGCGTATGTTACGGCCGAAGATACGGCCTGAAAATGCTTTCTGGCCTCTCGTGGCAGAAAGCAGTAATGCAACAAGACTAACGGGCGCCCACTTTTTGTAAATTTTATATTTGTTTTAAACATATATGTATATATATATATATATATATATATATATATGTTTAAATTATATGTGCGATTAAATATTATATGTTGATGAATAATAACAGTAGGATTATAGATGAAACAATAGGCTTATAGGGTAAACAAATATACAATATGTAAGACACGGATGCCTATTAGACTTGATAATTTGTTGCTTTCTTATATTAAAATAAATAAAATAATAAGAGGCCATGAAGAGCCGACGCAGATGTAGGGCGTGAAAAAAAAAATTTTTTTCAATAAGACACGATGCTTAATCCTCCATCTTTATTTCAAACGAACGTTTCGGACTCCTTTTCGAGCCTTCTTCAGCGACTATTGATATAAAAAAAAAAAAAAATACAAAAATAATAAATAAATATAATCGACAAACGTGGTAACGGCAAAAAACATAGAGAAAGAGAAAATGCATAATCGAATACATACATAATTATAAATACATACATAATTATAAAGATAAAGCGGCGCGACGTATCACAACTGATCTTCGAAACAGCCCAATGCAAAGTGCCTCCTAGGCGGTGCAAAACGCAAGGAGTGATGCACTAACATAGAAATATAAAAATTATAAAAATGTAACCAAAAACTATGTACTAAGAGACTTATTAGGCCAAAAGCAACTCACTCGGACCGAGAAAACCAGCAAGGCTGATACATACACTTCACATGTAGATACATAACTAAACTGAAAATTTCGAACAATAACGACGAGCATGTAGTCAACAAAACAAAGGCAGATAAACATTGATTCGCTTATATCTTCGATATAAGCTCTTTCTTAAATTATCGATACTTCATATATCATGTCAGCGGGATAGAGAGATAGCATGATGTCAATTTTATTTTGATTATTTTTTAGCAACTATAATCATAGTTTTATAAACCAATGATATTTTATAGATGATATTTTTTTTCAATTATATCGATATCATAATCACATATACTGTCACATAAATATTAGTAATATGAAGACGGATTTAAATAATACATAATGGCGACGTGCTAAGTGTTCAGGCTACCACCTCGTACCAGACTCAAGTTCAAATTCGTGCACGTTTTCTTTTGTAACATGTTTCTTTAAAAAAAAATATAACATTTTTTTTGTTAATTATTAAAACATTAAAAATAGTTAATTATTAATAGTTAATAGTTAATTATTAAAAAACATTAAAACATTAAAATTTACTTATTTATAATTACATATACAGGGTGTCCCATTTTAATCCAGTCAAATATCTCGAAAACCAAGCTCGGAAGGGAAAAATGTTTCAGACAAAAATTGTTTGGTTTCGAGGGGGACATAAGATAGTGCCATTGGTTTGACTTTGAATAATCATTTGTAGATGGCGCAAAGATCACCTTAAATTTTTTAAACTGTACATCCTATTTTTTATTGCATATTCTTATAAGCTTACCTCGAGAGCTTTCCAAAACACTATAATTAAATGTTGTTCCGTTAAGTACTTTTCGAGTTATAAGGCTTGAAATAATATCTTAATTTTACATAAATGATAAAATATTTAGTAAAATATTCATTTTTCGATTATCTTACCTTAATATTTTTATGTATAAAATAATGAGAGGAATTGGTGTAAAGAAAACATACAGTTGTTTCTAAGAAAAAATATGGAATTGTTAATTGCAAATTACATATTTCTTCTTCGAAACAACTATGTTTTTTTCTACATAACGACTGAGAATTTATTTCTCATATTGGCAACCCTGAAACCGGAGTTTCGCATTGTCACCGCATGAGGTCTTCAATATCAATTCGGATTTCGCCCGTCACTCCTGTCGACCCTTAAAAAAAGAGTTTATAAAATTTCCAACTACCAGCAGAAATTTGTCGAAATCAACAAGAATTTTTTGAAACAACTAAATTTATACGTGTTATTGGTTGCATAGATTGTACTCATATGAGAATTCATCAATCATATGATAAGAATAATGTAATTACAGTATATAAATATAACTTGTTTTTACACAAAATTTTACAAAGTTTTTGTTGTATCTTAGGTGGAGAAGACAATGAATTGTATTGTAATAGAAAAGGCTATTTTTCAATAAATGTACAAGTAATTATTAATGCAAGATTAGAAATAATTGACATAGTAGCGCGCTGGCCAAGATTGACACATGATTCAACTATTTTTAATAACTCAAGAATTAAAACATTGTTTGAAATAGATACATTTGATGACGGTTTACTTCTTGAAGATTCCGGTTACTCAAATTTATCATATTTAATGACTCCATTACTAAATTCAACAACATCAGCAGAACATCTTTATAACGAAGTCCGAATTCGAACACGTTCGAAAATAGAAAAATATTTTGGAATTTGGAAACGAAGATTTCCAGTTTTATCAATTGGAACACGTTTTCATATTGTTGAAAGAACGCTTGCTGTCATTGTGGCAACAACTATTTTACATAATATTGCTCAACAAGAAGTTGTTCCAAATTCAATCAATTCTCAAATATACAATAATATTATGCAAATACAATATCTAGATGCAAGTAACACGAATATCAATAATGCAATTTTGGAATATTTTAATAGGTAATATTATGAAATAATTATAATAATAAATAATAATAAACATATAATTTTGATGTATTTTAATAATTACAGGCTACTATAAAACATATAAGAACATATTTGGAAAGTTGCAGAATGCAAATTATTTTTGATTTATTTGAATATCATCAGATACATAAATCACAGAAAAAATTATTTTACATATAACTGCAGAATATTTTGTATACTTTTTGTATTTTAAAATAAACTTAAATAAATAATTACATTTTTAATTACATATATATTATTTTCTTTATATAATATTATTTTTATAAATAAAATTTTTATTATAAAATAAATAAAATAATGAAAATAAAAATAAAGTAAGTTTCAATAAAAGAAATTATTTTATATCATGTATCATATTTTGAATAAACTTAATATTTAGGTGTATCTTAAATATATCATATTTTTTAATAAACTTAATAATTTTTTTATAAATTTAACCCCTTGCCCTACGATTTAAGTTCCAATAGTGTGTGCCCGAAACAAACGCAAGAGCGGCCATGCGTTGAGCCATTCCACGGTTCGGCAAAGCATTCTAAGTTATGCCAATCGCACATGACTTATGAAATCTAAATACATGTTTAATTTTGGTTAAACTGGTTTAATTTTGTAAAATATTTGATAATTAGGCAAACCACGGCACGTATTGTTTACATTGAGCCCGACCGACGCACCACGGGCCTCGTGATACTTATTTCTGGCAATTACCTGACCACGATTCTCACACGTGATTATAGAGCAAAGCGTTAATAATCAATTAATAACAAAACTTAAACTTAAAGCTTAATTTGTGTACTTTGTTTTTGGCTTATAATGTAAAAGTAATATCAGTCTTTTTTTCTAATGTTTTTTTAATAATTTTTCTTTTTCAATTATTATTTTTAATAAATCAATATTTAATTTCTCTTTTTCTAATTTAGCTTTTAGTATTTCTATTTCATAATCTTTCTTTTCCTCTATATTTGCTTTTAAAATATCTGCTAAGTCAATTTTTGCTTCATCTGATGTCTTATAATTTTCAAATTTTCTCTTTGTAAGTTTTATATTTTTTGATGTCATCGGTCTATTTTCTATATTTCCTTTTAAAGAGAAACTTAGCTGCGATTTTAGCTCCTCCTTATCCCAAGATGTCTAATCAGTAATTTTATTATTTTTCATTAAGTACTAAAAATTTAAAACAAAGACTAAACTTTTATAGACTTTCCATATTTTTATATTTTTTTATTTTTTTATAACTTACTGTAAATACCTGCATTACATCATTGTCATTATCTTCATCTTCAGAAATATCAATAAGAAGAAACATTTTCTTTGCCATCAATGAAATCAGAATCAAATGGATTATTTAATCCATGTATTGCTGTCTCACTTTTGATTTCTTGAGTTCGTTCAAATATTGGATTTTTTTCTATTGTATAATACCTCCACCTACAAGTTAAATAAACATAAAAGAAATTATCTTAATTATGATTTTAATGATAAATTCATACCTGTTTTATAAGTTTCTTGTTTATATGCCGCACAATATTTTTTTGTGTCTCTTTTTATGTTGTTCCAACAATTGCATAAATTTTTTTCCGTTTGTTTAATTACCCTATTCTTATTATATTCTTCAGCAATCTTCGTCCATGCTTCGTCTTTTTTTGAATTCAATGTATGATCAATTTGTTTATTTTCAATAATGTGGTGATATACAAATATTTTCCCGATTCAGCGACTTCGCCCCGATATTTTTCTCGCTTACATCTCTGCAGGGGAATAAAAAGGGATCTTATAGTATTCTCGAATGGAGAATCTACCTTGGTTTATGCACCAAGTAAAATATATGCATACGTTTCGTTTCGCGTCTTATTTTTCGCGACTTATTAATCTTTATAAAAATTTTACGCATTATCATCCGCGGTGGCTCTTAATCGCTCTTTTCTTGTATATCGTGTTTAATACATTTCAGAGCCGAATTCTTTATCTATTTTAATTTGTACAAATATTTTATCTAATAAATTGTTTTTCTCAAAATCCATAAAATTTTTTGCTCGAACTTTTGACATTCTGAGAGAGATATTTTAATTCACTTATCACAATACAATAAATTTATCACGCTGAGATATCTATAATACACCTCCGGGAACTTAGCCGGGCAACTTCGACTTTTTTAATTTTTTTTTTTAATCGTTTGTTGGTCGTTTGTCGGTGATTGTTGGTCTAATTTCAACGTTTGTTGGTTTATATTTTTTTTTTAAACAAAAAAATAAAAATTAGCGTGAAGTTAGCCAAAAAAATTTCATTTTCGTTCAAAAAGCGATTAAATCGATACGCAATCATTCGCTGATGATTGTTGGTTTAATTATATAACGTTTGTTGGTTCGGCATTTGCTTTAAAAACGAAAAATAATCTCTTTTATTAAGAGCATTTACACAAGTCGTTAGGATTAATCACAGTTGAAAGTTAAACAGTTCTCGAATACGATTGGTTAATTTCTTCCCAATAACGTATGTCATTGTTTCTTACGACTTTAGGCTTAAAATCTAAACATCTATATAAACTTGGCTGAAGCCTGGAAACCATTCGAATGAGAAAAAAAAGAAAAAAGTTTCTTTCTTTCGACGTCTTCCTTAAAAAGTGTGGACGGCTTTTGCGCAACTCGTAAGTTTTCAAAATTTTTCATTGTTATTATTGAGATCGGATAAAGCATTTAACTACTAAAATATATATTTCTCTATTTGACGTTTATTTTTTAAATACTTTGATGAAAATTCAGGTATTCTATACTTTGACAAAATAGATGTACATATTTCAATATGACTGAATGGTTGTTCACAAGGACCAAAATCGAAAAAAGCGAATGAGATTCAAAGTAAAAAGATTTTTATTACTAATTATTTCTTTTTAGACTTTTAGACTTTTCATTGATATTGAAATATTAATACAGTAAATACGCAGGCGAGAAATAAAAATGTGCTAATAATAATTGGGAATATTTCTCTATATATAATCAATTATTTCTTACAGGTCGCATCCATTTACCAAATTTTCCGCATTCTATTTTCGTATTCACATAAGTTTGATACGTATTGTAAATATTGTAAATATATAATTAGGAATAAGTTAAAATTACATATGCATTCTAAAAAAAAAAAAACAGATTAAGGTTTGTACCTTATGCATTTTCTGATATATAATATATATTACAATTTCTTATTTAAGTAAAAATGTATAATATATAACTATTCATTTATATAGCTCATGCTATTTGATTTATGTTTATTAGGAGATTATGCTGCTTGGAAATTTATATTTGAAGCTGAGCGTGGCAGAACACATGACTCAATAGAGATACCCAATAATGTAGATATAACTTTTTGCATCGAAGAAGTGGCATATGTTTGTAGCAGTATGTTTCTTCTTTCCGTCCAATAAGTGAGTACAAAAGTTAATTTTGCATTAATTAAAATATATTAAATATATTAAATATTTTCTAATTCTTCTATATGTGATACAATAGTGATTTAATACAATTAAGTTATTCTGATACATAGTGAATTAATACAATTAAGTTATTCTTATATATAATGTTAAATTGTACAATGTTCAATTGTTTTCAGTTGGAAGTTACAGAATTCGAATTTAAAAAAAAGCACAGCACAATCTTTTTTAAATCATTAAGATAAAAGAAGTATTAGATAAAAAAAGTATATTATATATTCAAGCGCATGTTAATGATATGAATAAACAGGAATCATCGCACTATGTAAGTATTTACTTTATAACAAGATATTATACGTTATTAAATTTTATAATTATATCAAATCTCTTTATTAATAGTTATTTCTCTCTTTTGCTTTTATAGATTAATTTAGATAATGGCCATTTTTTATTCGATCTAAATACTAAAACTGAAATAAATCTAGAACCGAACTATTCTTGCGTAATCATTTTACCATTTTAATAAAATCTTCTAGATTCTTAGATGCATCAGAGTAAGTTTAAATATTTTATTCATATATTTGTTACACATTAATTGTAAATAGGAATAATATTTCATATAGTAATTAATTGTAAGTAGGAATAATATTTCATATCTAATTTATTACTTTTTATATTATAGATCACGTACATTTTCCAAATTTTCCGCATTCCATTTTGATACACATACAGATACACTATATGATATACAATATATAATACAAAATTAAATTTTTACATATTTCTATGTATAATAAATTTCCAAATATTTCTATGTATAATATTTTCACATATTTCTATGTATAATAAATTTCCAATTTTATCAATAGAAACAATAAGAGATCCCAGAAGACAAATATTGAAGAGTAGAATAACTGCTTTTCAAATAGTAGGATATTCACGATCCTGTTATTTTGATCGAATATACATCGTTCTGAGATATTACTTCAGCTCGTTTAAACACGAATCCGCACGGGAGTCAGTATTGTTTAAAAAATGAGATGGCAATTTCATTTGTCCATATTCCTGGCTTTAATTTTGCTCTCAAACTGCTCTCAATAATATCAGGCTTGATGTCATTGTTGTACAGTTAGAACCAAATCAAATGTATCCAAACGATTCTCATTATTATTCAAATCACAATATGACTCGTCGCTATCAAACTTTCCAGAAGTTATCATAGAACTTTCAATGCTGGAATTATTATTCTTGTTCAATTTTGGCAACGAACACACCCATTTCCCGTCTGGCTCTGCTGAGGATAAAATTTCTATCGTTACGCATATTTGTATAACAAGCTGCGGCATTTCATTTTCCACTTAATGCAATAGATATTTCCTTCCATACATTTGATGACCAGGCTAGTAAGAATTCAGTTTCGAAGTATTGTATAAATTTTTTGACAATAGGAATACTCTCTTTTGGTGATACGGCAATTTTGCTTGGCATTTTGGCATGCCTGTCTAAAACAATACATATATTTTATTGTATTTAAGTAAATATGTTATATATTTTACATCAAAACAAAGTCGCATTAAATACACATAATCATAAAATAAAATTTTACCTTTTATTTAAGACAATGTATAGTTTTGTTTTAAGAACAGCAATTTTAACTTATTACTTTCAAATAATATTTACAATATGTATCAAATTTATATAATACGAGAATGGAATAGAGGAAGCACTCAAAAATAGAACCGACCTGTAATATAAATAAAAATAGAGATGTGAGATTACTCTTAAATACAATTCACATGTAATGAACGTATGAATAAAATTTTCTAAACTTACTCTGATGCATCTAAGATTCTAGAAAACTTTTCTATAGTAAAATGATTACTTGAGCAAGAATAATTCGGTTCTACAAGATCTGTTTCAGTTTTAGTATTTCGAATAGAAAATGGCCATTATCTAAATTAATCTATAAAAGCAAAAGAGAGAAATAAATATTAATAAAGAGATTTGATACAATTATGAAAAAAAAAAAGACGTAATTAAAATCGACCAAACTGGCAATTTTATTGAGGTAAAAAAATCACAACGTTTCGACCATAGGTTTTGGTCCTTTTCGAGTGAACTACAAAGAAAATAATTATTTCCAGTATTATAAACAAAAATGTTACATTGAATGAGCAAAGAAGTTGTACATACAGTAATTTAGTTAATTATTCCATCGTGAGAAAATCACTTCGTCAACCTCTCCATCAACACACAGAGAAAGACTAGACAACCTTTATTAGTCTATCATAAATATTGTTTAAATTTTCAGTGTCCTTTTGTAAGTTAATCGTGTTGTCAAACTTTTTTATAAAAAAACATTTCGGCAATCTCTCTCTTTCTCACGTGTTTCTCATTATGTAAAATAACAGGTAATGACCAATCGAAGTCATGATTAAATTCAACTTTATGTTTGCTGATAACCGAAAAATTGCTTTCGTGTACTTTAATGTTGTTGCGATGTTCTTTTACACGAGTGTTTACATGTCTTTTTGTTTGGTCTATATATGACTTATTACAGTTTTTGCAGTCTAATTTGTAAACGACTTCAGTCCTGTTATTGGTAGGCAACCTATCTTTACCACGTTTAAATCAGTGCGTTGAGTTTTTTAGGTACATTGTAAACCGCATTAAGACCTACATTTTTAAGAACGCGACTAATTTCGCTATTCAAGCCCTCCACGAACGGCAAGGAAATGTACGAAGGTGTAGCTGCATTGTCACAATCATTGTCAAGATTCGCATTATCACGATGTTTTAAAAAATATAATCTTTTTTGCACGTAACGGTTAATAATTTGAGTTGGAAAGCAATTGTTGGAAGGAATCTGCTTAACGATATTAATATTCTTGGAATGAAATCGAACGTCTGCTAATAAAATGGCGCGGTCAACAAGACTGTAAATGGTGTTCATTTTATATTTAAACGGATGTTTAGAGTAAAAATTAGTATATCTATTGGAACAGGTGGGTTTCCTGTACCAATCAGTCAAAAGCTGCCCCTCAAATCGGATAACAATCGTGTCAAGAAAACTGATCAAGAATCAGACTCGGTTTCATGCGTAAATGTCAAGCGTTGGTGATAATTATTAAAGGTCGATTTTATCTCTTCAACTTTTGAGCGTGGAACAATGGTAAAAATGTCATCCACATACCTATAATAAATCGGAACATTAAAATCTAACAGACTTAAGCAATGGGTCTCCAAGTCATCCATCACGATATCTGTCAAGATAAGTGACAAGGGAGAACCCATAGGACTGCCAAAAATCTGTTCGTAAAAACGTCCGTTAAATGAAAAACTAGTAGAGTCCAATACCATTTCAATCGCGTATAAAAACTGAGATAAGTTGAATTTCGTGTTAGGAGCAATGTGATTCCAACGTTTAGTAACCGCACTTAAAACCAAATCTTTAGGAATATTAGTGAACAATGCAGTAACATCAAGAGAAATCATTATTTCGTCATTCTTGATAAATTTATTTTTCAAAATGCTGGCAAACATCCAATCATCCTTAATATGAGATTTAGGTTCCACGATCGAAATCTTTAGTATATCGTGAATGTATTGCGCGACGTTATATAAATTAGTCGCGTTCTTAAAAATGTAGGTCTTAATGCGGTTTACAATGTACCTAAAAAACTCAACGCACTGATTAAACGTAGTAAAGATAGATTGCCTACCAATAACAGGACGGAAGTCGTTTACAAATTAGACTGCAAAAACTGTAATAAGTCATATACAGGGTGATTCAAAATAAGTATAGTGTCCGTGAAATGACACATTCTTGAGTCAATTCTAAGACGATTTTTCCTTTAGCAAAATTTCGTCTGACGCTTAGTTTTCGAATTATTAAAAGAAGTAATTAATTTATAACGGGTCGGATACAAGAGGCAGGCAAGGGTGGCGCGAGTCACCGTCAGACGCGGGTGCTTACGCGGGGCGATCGCTGCGATCAGTTGGTCGCTACATACACACACATGCGAATACATAATTCTCATTCTCTCTCTCTCTCTCTCTCTCTCTCCTTCTCTCTCTCTCTCTCTCTCATTTGCTTACTCGAAGTTATTATTACTCTTACTAAAATTATTATTTATTTTTTATTGTTACACATTTTCACTTAAATTATTTTCTTATTCTATTGTACCGTTTTTTTTTTTTTTTTTTTACGAGAGAAGGGGAAAATGCATTTTATGCATACTCACCGGGCGATCCGGTGAGTTATGTGGGACTCGAGTACCAAGTCGAATTATCAACTCGGTACTCCCTACCCACTAAAAACCCCTCTCTTTCGCTAATTTTCTCTACCACTGTTTATTTGACATCCCGAAATTTGTTTTCACACAATACCAAAGAATAGTTATTATTACCTTGTTCGACGTATTGTTGTAATTTCTTGAGAAATAAATTTTCCAATAGATCATACTTTTACTCAAGTTGAACGTAGATATCACGTTCTAAAGAACAGAGATCCACACTAAATAATTAATCGAAAATTCTTTTTTCTTTTATAAACTGTATTCTTTTATAAACTTCAACATAATCACATTCATTCACTCACTCGATAAGACGAGAAATTTATCAATGACTCTCTCACTAATCACTATCAATCACTATCGAATAATCACTGTTGGCCATTAAAAATCACTCGATTAAAGAAAAACACAACGTTATTACGACGTGACGACGCGACAACGCGACGATATTTACCCGGCGACAGCAAACAGTTTTGGTTAGGCTAGGTTGCGGTAGGTTAAGGTACTAACAGCGCTGTCGAACGTGAACATGTGCTTGATTGAAGACGCGACAATTTAGCGTATAATATTATCATATGACATTTATACATCGTATGAGATTTGTTTTAAAATTAATTAGAATAAATAAATGTTTAATACTTTCACTGTTAATGTTAAATATTATTTATTATTAATATTAAATATTATTATTAAATATTCTTAAATATTATTATTAACATTAAATATTTATTTATTATTATTAAATAGTATTATTAATATTAAATATTTATTTATTATTATTAAATATTATTATTAATATTAAATTTATTTACTTATTATTATTAAATATTTATTAAACTGTTGAAAATCAATAATAATATGAAAATAATATGAAAAAATATCATTAAATTCTGGCGTTTCAATCTCTCTTGGCTTTTTCTTATGGTTTTAAAAACAAATTCAGAGCGACCAATATTTCTGAACATTTGGAACATCTTACGTTTTTAAAACCATAAGAAAAAGCCAAGAGAGATTGAAACGCCAGACTTTAATGATATTTTTTTCATATTATTTTCATATTACTATTGATTTTCAATCAGATTTAATAAATATTTAATAATAATAAATATATAAATTTAATATTAATAATAATATTTAATAATAAGAAATAAATATTTAATATTAATAACACTATTTAATAATAATAAATAAATATTTAATGTTAATAATAATATTTAAGAATATTTAATAATAATATTTAGTATTAATAATAAATAATATTTAACATTAACAGTGAAAGTATTAAACATTTATTTATTCTAATTAATTTTAAAACAGATATCATACAATGTATAAATATCATATGATAATAATATTATACGCTAAATTGGCGCGTCTTCAATCAAGCACATGTTCACGTTCGACAGCGCTGTTAGTATCTTAACCTACCGCAACCTAGCATAACCAAAAACAGTTTACTGTCCCCGGGTAAATATCGTCACGTTGTCGCGTCGTCACGTCGTGTAATAACGTGTATCTTTCTTTAATCGAGTGATTTTTAATGGCCAACAGTGATTATTCGACAGTGATTTATAGTGATTAGTGATAGAGTCATTGGTAAATTTCTCGTCTTATCGAGTAAGTGAATGAATGTGATTATGTTGAAGTTTATAAAAGAATACAGTTTATAAAAGAAAAAAGAATTTTCGATTAATTATTTAGTGTGGATCTCTGTTCTTTAAAACGTGATATCTAAGTTCAATTTGAATGAAAGTACGATCTATTGGAAAATTCATTTCTCAAGAAATTACAGCAATACATCGAACAAGGTAATAATAACTATTCTTTGGTGTTGTGTAAAAACAAATTTCGGAATGTCAAATAAACAGTGTTAGAGAAAATTAGCGAAAGAGAGGGGTTTTGGTGGGTAGGGAGTACCGAGTTGGTAATTCGACTTGGTACTCGAGTCCCACATAACTCACCGGATCGCCCGGTGAGTATGCATAAAATGCATTTTTCCCTCTCTCGTAAAAAAAAAAAAAAAAAACGGTACAATAGAATAAGAAAATAATTTAAGTGAAAATGTGTAACAATAAAAAATAAATAATAATTTTAGTAAGAGCAATAAGAACTTCAAATAAGCAAATGAGAGAGAGAGAGGAGAATGAGAATTATGTATTCGCATGTGTGTGTGTATGTACCGACCAGTTGATCGCAGCGATCGCCCCGCGTAAGCACCCGTGTCTGACTGTGACTCGCGCAACCCTTGCCTGCCTCTTGTATCCCGTTATAAGTTAATTACTTCTTTTAATAATTCGAAAACTAAGCGTCGGACGAAATTTTGCTAAAGGAAAAATCGTCTTAGAATTGACTCAAGAATATGTCATTTCACGGACACTATACTTATTTTGAATCACCCTGTATAGGCCAAACAAAAAGACATGTAAGCACTCGTGTAAAAGAACATCGCAACAACATAAAAGTACACGAAAGCAATTTTTCGGTTATCAGCAAACATAAAGCTGAATTTAATCATGACTTCGATTGGTCATTACCTTGGTTATTTTACATAATGAGAAACACGTGAGAAAGAGAGAGATTGCCGAAATGTTTTTTATAAAAAAGTTTGACAACACGATTAACTTACAAAAGGACACTGAAAATTTAAACAATATTTATGATAGACTAATAAAGGTTGTCTAGTCTTTCTCTGTGTGTTGATGGAGAGGTTGACGAAGTGATTTTCTCACGACAGAATAATTAACTAAATTACTGTATGTACGACTTCTTTGCTCATTCAATGTAACATTTTTGTTTGTAATTTTGGAAATAATTTTTGTTTTGTAGTTCACTCGAAAAGGACCAAAACCTATGGTCGAAATTGGAAATGGTTGTGATTTTTTTACCTCAATAAAATTGCCAGTTTGGTCGATTTTAATTACGTCTTTTATTTTACTTACTGGCGACCTTCAAGAATTTTATGTTACAATTATGAAATTTAATAATGTGCGATATCTTGTTATAAAGTAAGTACTTACATAGCGATGATTCCTGTTCATTCATATTATTAAAATGTGCTTGAATATATAATACTTCTTTTATTTTAATGGTTTAAAAAAGATTGTGCTGTGCTTTTTTTTTAAATTCGAATTCTGTAACTTCCAATTGAAAACAATTGAAAATTGTACAATTTAACATTATATATAAGAATAACTTAATTGTATTAATTCACTATGTATCAGTGTATTGTATCACATATAGAAGAATTAGAAAACAATATATTTTAATTAATGCAAAACTAACTTTTGTACTCACTTATTGGACGGAAAGAAGAAACATACTGCTACAAACATATGCCACTTCTCCGATGCAAAAAGTATCTACATTATTGGGTATCTCTATTGGGTCATATGTTCTGCCACGCTCAACTTCAAATATAAATTTCCAAGCAGCATAATCTCCTAATAAACATAAATCAAATAGCATGAGCTATATAAATGAATAGCTATATACATTTTTACTTAAATAAGAAATTGTAATATATATCAGAAAATACATAAGATACAAACCTTTCCACCTCTCTGTTTTTTTTTATAGAACGCATATGTAATTTTAATTTATTCCTAATTATATATTTACAATATTTACAATACATATCAAACTTATATGATACGAAAATGGAATGCGGAAAATTTGGTAAATGGATGCGACCTGTAAGAAATAATTGATTATATATAGAGAAATATTCCCAATTACAATTAACACATTTTTATTTCATTCTTGCCCGCGTATTTACTGTGTTAATATCTCAATATCAACACGGAAAAAAAAATTTCGTTGTCACAGCTAATGGTTTATTA
This sequence comes from Camponotus fellah, assembly GCA_030586385.1. Taxonomy (NCBI): domain Eukaryota; kingdom Metazoa; phylum Arthropoda; class Insecta; order Hymenoptera; family Formicidae; genus Camponotus; species Camponotus fellah. The sequence goes on along the minus strand of JAPIVC010000379.1, from coordinate 184,373 downwards.
AAGCTGTATTTGCTGCCGTAACTATAAATTTGTAAGCTATAGCAAAACGGTTTGTTGTTACGTCTAATTTGTAAAAAAAGTAGCAAATTGTGTATATCTGTCAGGCTCATACCGTACAGCAACATAAAAATAGTTATCGGAACTAACTGATTGCCAAAGATACTTAAATCGTTATGTTATGCCGCGCACAATTGGCGGGAGCAGTGTTACACATGCGCAGAAGTAAGTGAGCGAGTAAGTGAGTGAGTGAAACAAAAGCCGGCGGCTGACGCATTGTACATGTACAGACATGCCTCTAAAGTATGGCTCTGGTAATGTGCTTTGTTCGTTATGCTTGTTCGGAGTGCTTTAATATGTGTGATGCATAATTCCTTCTGAATCTTTGAGGATGTAGTGAGGAAATAATTCAACACTTCATAGGTATATATTCTTGTATACGCAGTTAACAATAGCTGTCAGTTCGGTTAGTATCATTACGTGTGTTTCTTAATATTAAATTCTTAATATATTAAAAACATGCGCAATGATAATTATTGAATAGACAACATCATTAATCGCATATACATGAATAACATCCTATATCCTATATATTTCATAACCTTTCTAAATCATAGCAAAATTCCTTTGATAACTATTGCTAATTAGTTTAGCTATCTTTAACATACTTTTTAGCTATAGAACATATTTTAGATATAGCGTCAGTTGTACGCTACAGCAAAAGTTGTGTCTCCCATGTATAAATAGGATGCTGTAACAAATATATGTTGTCGTGACTGCTAATTAAAATATGTGTAACTAAACGTTGTGTATAAGTTAGCTAAACTCCTTCAAATAAATCAAATGAGTATCACAGCTAAGATAATAGCAGTCCATATTTTACGACTAAAATTTAGTTACCACACGCAGTTTTTAGCTATGACAGCTACTTTTTTTTCGTGAATGAAAAGTCTAAAAAGAAATAATTAGTAATAAAAATCTTTTTACCTTGAATCTCATTCACTGTTTTCGATTTTGATCCTTGCGAGCAACCATTATACAGTCATGTTGAAATATGTATATCTATTTCGTTAAAGTATAGAATACTTGAATTTTCGTCAAAGTATCTAAAGAATAAAAGTCAAATACAGAAATATATATTTTAATACTTAAATGCTTTCCGATCTCAATAATAACAATGAAGAATTTTGAAAACTCGAGTCGTGCAAAAATCGTCCACACTTTTTAAGGAAGACGTCGAGAAAAAGAAACCTTCTTCTTTTTTTCTCATTCGAGCGGTTTCCAGGCTTCAGCCAAGTTTATATAAATGTTTACGCCTAAAGTCATAAGAAACAATGAATACGTTATTGGAAAGAAATTAACTAATCATATTCGAGAACTATTTAACCTTCAACTGTGATTGATTCTAACGACTTTTGTAAATGCGGTCTTAATAAAAGAGATTATTTTTCGTTTTTAAGGCAAATACCGAATTAACAAACGTTATAATTAAACCAACAATCAGCAACAATGATTGCGTATCGATTTAATCGCTTTTTAAACGAAAATTTTTTCGACTAACTTCACACTAATTTTTATTTTTTTGTTTAAAAAAAAATATAAACTAATAAACGTTGAAATTAGGCCAACAATCACCGACAAATGACCAACAAACGATTAAAAAAAAATTAAAAAAGTCGAAGTTGCCCGGCTAAGTTCTCGGAGGTCTATAATACCTATATCATGAGATAAGTTAAGAACGACACACAATTACAGCCTTGCTATTGACGACACTGCTGGTTGAGTTAATCATCGATTAAGTTAATCGGAGTTGGTTGAAGTGGTCCTTATTGTCTGATTTAAAAAAAAGTACATCATTTTTTTTAAATTTACCAAAATGTGCAAAGACATTACTACGTACTCTGAGATCTTCTGTTATTACTGATATATTTCCATTTTGTCATTGAATATGATATTTTACAACATTTTATCTACAAGTAAAAGTAATATAGTTTTATCTTCTATTCAGATTCAAATCGGTATTGGTGGCGTGCCGATATTTCGATCCAACTCGAATTCTGGCCCATTTTAGGTCGAATCATACCTCGTGGAAAAATATTTCTTATTGGTTGCTATTTTGGCAAAACCAAACCAGAGGATGCAAATGAATTTTTATAACAATTTGTAAACGATATAAACATTTTATTTAATAACGGCGTAACTTATAACGAAATAACATTTCCAATGTCAATACCCTCTATCATATGATGCTCCTGCTAAATCTTTTATTACGCTTACTAAAGGTCACACTGGTTATTTTAGTTGCTCAAAATGTACAATTGAAGATGAATTTATCGCTAACAGAATTTGTTTTTCTGATTTTGATTCGCAAAAAAGAACAAATGCTAATTTTCATAGACTCAGGAAGAACATCATCTAGGTCGTTCTATTCTATTAAACATTCTAAATTTTGACTTTATATCTCAAATTCTATTAGATTATATGCATATGATATGCATTGGCATTGTTAGGAAGCTAATAAAATTATAGATAAGTGATCCTCTTAAAGCTAGATGTTTATCTTCACAATGAATAAAAATTATTTTTCAATTTCTTCTCGATATCAAGCATTATTCCAAAAGAATTTGCAAGAAAACCGCGAAAAATTCAAGATTTTGCACAGTGGAAAGCAACCGAATTAAAACAATTTTTGTTATATATCGATTCTGTTATATTACAAAAAAAAATAAATCCTGATATATTTTCAAACTTTCTTACTTTACACGTTGCTGTTCGTATTTTATGTTAAAATAGTACAGTTGAATATATTGAATATGCGAATAAATTATTAAAACATTTCGTGGAATGTTTTATTAAAATTTACGGATTCGAATTTGTATCTCATAATATTCACGGTCTTCTGCACATAACTGACAGCGTAAAATAATTTAGACCATTAAATACTTTTAGTGCTTTTCCATTTGAAAATTTCATGAGAGAATTAAAATCTCTTTTTTAAAAAAATCGGAAAAACTATTAGAGCAAATTAGCAATTGCTATGCGGAAATGAGTTTTTGTAAAATCAATTCTGACAATGCAGATATTTCAAAAATAAGTGTAAAACATTCACATGAAAACGGATCATTAATATCAGGGTGTTCCAGGATGGTTTCAATCCACAATTTTCGAAAGTTAAATTTCCTCATTTTATTATTTCGACCAACTCTTCTGATAATTGTTGTCTGATAGAAAAAGATATTGTCTGTTTAAAAAATATTGCGTCAAGTGAAGGAAATTATATTGCAGTAGGTCGTAAATTTAAAATTGTTGAAGAACTTTATAATAATCCGTGCAGTTCTACTAATCTAGATATATTTAAAGTAAATCAATTATCTGACATTTAAGCGTGGCCTTTGCATAAAATTAATTACAAATTTATAAAATTGCCATGCAGAAATGAAAAATATTTAATATCGCTTATAAGTACTGCACATTTATAATATTTGTATTGTGCTTCAAAATTATTTAATAAAAGATAAAACTAAATTCTGATAAAATTGTAAATTGAGACAGTCTACTTTATATACATATATCTATGTAAATTTATCTTGTTGTGTGTGTATTTGTGCACTTACAAAATTTTATTCGCAGAAATTCTTCTTTAATTTCGCAAAAAGATGTCGAATCAAAAGTTTCTCGTCGCAGAATTCTCCGATCGTATCCAAGTAACACCCAAAATTTGACTCCAAAGTGAAGATTTATGCAAATATCCTACACATTTCAAAACAGATTTAAGAATTCAAAAGGCAATTGAGAAAGAAGAAATACCAAATTCTGATTGGGCTTCCTTTTAAAATTAATCGGATTTTTGGCGAATATTGTAAGTATTGAAATAAAATATTTGTTAAATTCTATTCGTAACATTTATAATGTTTATAATATTTTCAGCATCTTTACAGAAAGCTAATGCGAAAGCAGAAAAGGCCTACAATATCAGATATCGACACTGAGAAAGAAGTCAAATATTATAAGAAATATAGAGCGAGAAAAGTTGTATCTTCATCCGAAAGCAAAGACGAGCCATGCACAACTGCAATTTTACCATCTACTCCACGTCCTCCTGTGAAACGTAATTATAAACTATTATATACTCTTATTCTTATATAGCGTGGATATATATATAGTGTGACCGTTATTTTAATTAGGACTGAAATTAATATATGACCGGTGACGTTAGCAACGGCACATTTTCGGCGCGATCCTCTTACAAAAAAAGAATAATGTTTCTCGAAATTCTGTATGGGCGCCAAATGCGGTAATTCCGCACCACTCTAATACAATTCTCGGTACAGGCCGTACACGCAAAAGTACACAAAGCTCTCAAAAGATCGGGACGGACGCTCGGCTAGCACTGTCTCGGAATTGGTAGAGGGGATGGTCCATTTTATTAATTAACAAGGAAGGATCGAGAATACAAGGTGGCTGCAAATAAAACAGAATATTAGAATAACAAAAATGAATATATTTAACAAATAGATAATGTTCAATCCGAGACAGATTCACGTTGATATGGCAAGATGTTATACAAGCAATTATGGTAATTTTCACCGGCAGCGACGATATTCGAACGCGATCACCGCGGTATTACGTGTCGACAAAAAGTGTGACAAAAAGTGCGAAAAAACTCTCGAATTCCGCAGTGTGCGAGATTTGTCAGAGTCTCGGCATCCACGAATTCTAATTGCGTTATAATAACATCACATGATCCTCGCGATGTCCGCTCGATTGATTAATTCAGTTGGCGTAATAAAGAACAAAGAGAATAATTCGCTATAATTAGTCAGATCATCGAATAAAAAAAATCTTTACATTCTCTACAGAAGAATAAAAAAAAGATCTTTACATTCTCTACAGAAGTAATTGGAGATTATAATAGCCGGTCGCTATGTTAATGAAAGAATGATAACAATTACTCGATTAAACTTTCGAAAATACTTTACAGAACACAAGCAAATACGTGGAATAATGCGATATTGTTCTCACGGATCACGGCAATATGCGAGTCGATGTCGCGATGCAAATATCGACTATCGAAATCGCAATCATCTACGTGCGTGTGAGCTCGCGTAATACTTCCAAAATTTCAATAAACGCTACAAGACATCAATTAATACATTCTAACAATTAATATGACTGTCGGCGCAAGACTGGAAGAGAGGGCACTTAACTTTAAAGGTAGCTCGAACAAAGTCTTTTGGCCGGCTGTCGAACTCAGATACGCAATTCTCGGAATCACACGGAAAGTTTCGATAAAATTCTAGTGATGGCAGCAATACGGCACCGACATTATTCGAGCTAATTCTACCTTTACTCAAAATAAGAAGCGGCTAGCGGTGGTCGACGTTCGTTTCACCGGTGACTCCTGATGCTTCTACGCTCCCTCGACATCCAAGATCACGGATCGAAACTTTAGGGTCGTTCTCCTCGCCGGTCCGCCGAACAGTGACGAGCGTGCAACTCATTTCTGTGAGGCTCGTCGGAAGCAGTGCTGCCAGAAATGAGCCCTTGCACGCCCGGTACGGTCGCGCACACAAAGAAAGGAGGCCGTGTACGTGTGGCGCCACGCGTACTCGGCTACCTTCGGGTAGTAGAGGAGCGCCGACGTATAATCTACTGTCTCCTTTTCTCTCGAGCTGTAGCTAACGCCTGTACCAACCGTGTCGAGCGTGCAATTCATTTCTGGCAGCAATGCTCGGAAGTACGCCGGCGCAATTAGAATTCGTGAATGCCGAGACTCTGACAAATCTCGCACACTGCGGAATTCGCACTTTTTGTCAACACGCGACACGTAATATCAATTTAGGCCAGCTATGGCACTTCCGCAACCCTCAGGATCGTCGCTTGGCCTAATTAATCCTGTGGCCTTCCGGGCCGTATCTATTTTTGTCATGCCCCGTCTCTTCTCCAGATTTCATTAACTTTGAATTGTCGAAGCCCAGTGCGAGGGATTTCTTCGGCAGCCGCTCTCCGTTGATATATTTGTTGGATCCATAGCGCTTTTCTCCGCCGATGCGACTCCGATTCGGGGGTATAACGTTTCCTCTGGAATTGGCTTTCCCCTCTGTTACTCCTCGTATCTGTTGGGCATTCAAATTTTTACAGGGGCGGTAACGACGATTTTCCGATAACTTCTTTGTTAGAAGTGATGACTAAATTATGCAGTAATACATAGCTTGACGCATTCCAGTAGTTCGGCGCCTCCGCTCGTCTCGCTTCTTTCCTGTCGGGACGTCTTCTTCTTCTTGAGCCACCAGATAAGATCACGCGTCCTATCACGCTTCGCTTATAATTAATTGCAAAATTCTTACAATAATACAAAAATCAACACACGGAGGACGAGTCTAATCTCGCCTCTAATAGCCGCTCTCTCCTTAAATTACAGGAGGACGAGGGCCCAACATTTCTCCCGGTCGGATTTCATGATCCTTGTGGCGGACCAGAAGCGTCACGTCATAATTATATATATATATATATATATATATATATATATATATATACAGGATGTTCATTTTAAAACTTTCCATCAATTTATTTCATGATTGGTTAATTTTTGCGAAAAATGCTGAAACACATCACAATTTTGACTTCGAGAAGGATATTTAAATACATTAAATGCGATAAAATGTTTTCATCGTTGGGGTAGATACCCTTCAAAAATTTTAAATGGCAATAGGGATCAAGTGGTATACCATTTTAAAGGTCTTTTAATTCTCTATACAATCGTTTTTTTTTTATTTAAGTGAATATTTTTCGAGAAATCGCACTTGGAAAAAATTTTTTAGTCGAAAAAATTTTATACAAAGATAACCAAATTAACCAATTTAACCAAAATTAATTAATGAGGCTGCTCAAATTGAAATTATGGAGCATTTTGCTATGAATCCTACAAGTTCAATCCGGCAAGTTTCAGCAACAACTGGGATGTCAGTGAGATCTGTACACAAAATATTAAAATTAAACAAATTTCATCCTTATAAAATACAACCGCCACTGCGCCATGTCCCGGTCCTCCTCACAGTGGCACCCGGGGGACTCCCTCCCGACACAGCGGCACAGGCGTTAGCTATAGCTCGAGAGAAAAGGAGACAGTAGATTATACATCGGCGTTCCTCTACTGCCCGAAGCCGCCCGAAGGTAACTGAGCGCCGAGCGCCACACGTACACGGCCTCCTTTCTTTGTGTGCGCGATTGTGGCGAGCGTGTAGGGCATAGACATATATAATAGACTGGCCCCTACCGTAAGAGGCGGGGTTGAAAGATCTGAAGGATAGAGAGATGATTCCGGGTATTTCTGTCCTTCTCTTTTGTCTCGTGGTGGGAGCACTGTAGGAGTTGAGAGGAAAACAATGTGCATACTCGCTTCGTTTTCACTCATCCCATCAGTACGGCCCGAGGGTCCCCGATGCGTACGTCGAGGAGAGAGCGAGATTGGATGTGAGGGATCCCATAGGCGGAAACACTGGTGAGTGGCAGAGACGCCGAATTGCGGAGGTCAGGAATTCACAAACAAGGAACAGTTATGCTTAAAGCCTTTATTTTATGAATCCAATAAGTGTATTACAACAAATTAAAAAAAACTGTAGTCGTGTAGTCGGCGTAGAATGTCCGGTCGCTGGTCCTGGGAAACGCATCGCTTCCATTGTTCGGCTGATGGTACCTCACTAAAGTCCAGGTTGTGTAGTACATGTCGAGAGAGCTGGCCGTTACGTACCTCGTAATCGGGGTGTTCGACCGGTCGACTTTTGACTTCCGCGAGGAGGCGTTAATATCATGGGCACGCTATCTTGCACTGCATCGTGTTGAGTTGGTTCCCGAGAGAAGGCATCGAACCACTTGATTTTGGCCCTCTCTTCTATAGTATATGGTGAAATCGAACTGTTGCAGTTCGAAGAGCCAACGCCCCAGGCGACCGGATGGATTCTCCAGGTGTTGCAACTACTTGAGGGACTAGTGGTCGGTTATTACGGTGAATCGATACCCCTCTAAATAATCCCGCATCCGGATTTCCCAAACCACGGCGAGACATTCCAACTCGGTTCCGCTGTAATTCCACTCGGCATCGTTGAGTGGCGTACGTGATCACTCGCTCTTCCTCTGCCTGGTGCTGGGTTTACGGCCTTTAGCCCATGCGAACTGGCATCGGTTTGCAGTAAGAACGGCTTGTGAAAGTCCGGACAAACTAAGACCGGTGTGGAGGTTAAGGTCTCTTTCAGTTGTCGGAAGGCAATGTCCTTAGAGACTCTCCATGTCCAGCTAACTCGTTTTCAGTGCGGTGAGCGGCGCGGCCAGTGTCGAGAAGTTTGGGATGAATCTACGATACTACGAGGCCATCCCCAGGAACTGTCTAACCTTGCGTACGTTGATGGGTGCTGGCTAGTTAGCGACGGCGCTGACTTTGTCTGGGTCCGTGTGTATTCCTTGTCAATCAACTACGTGCCCTAGATAACGGAGGCTCGGGCGGCAGAAGTGGCATTTATCCGGATTTAAGCGTAGCTTTGCTTCACGTAAGCGTCGGAAGACCTCTCTCAAGTGCTGCAGGTGTTCGTCGAACGTCCTGCTGGCAATAATGATATCATCCAAGTACGAGGGCGTTAGGCTCGAGGTCGGGGCCGATCACCGCATCTAATAGCCGCTGGACGATCGCAGGGGCCGAATGCAATCCGAAGGGCATGACCGTGAATTGGTACAGGCCTTCCCCGGTACGGTGAAGCCGGTCGGCTCTCTCGGGCCAGCGGTATTTGCTAGTAGCTATTCTTCAAATCTAATGTTGTCAAATACTGCGCCCCCCGTAATTTGTCTAAAGTGGCCATGATGTGTGATAAGGGGTAGGCGTCTTGTCAGATACCACATTTAGTCTGCGGAAGTTTATGCGGAATCTATGCTGCCCATCTTTCTTTTCGCACGATGATTATCGGTGAGCTCCAGACGCTTAAGGATTCGATGAAGCCTTCGGTGAGCATCCGGTCCACCTCCTCGTTGATGACGATTTGCATGGCCGGGTTTCGGAATCGGTATCGTTGTTTGATGAGCAATCCAGCTTTGAACCGTATGCGATGTTCGGCCCAGTCGGTTCGTCCCGTAATCGATTCATAGAGCGATAGTTCGGCCGCTAAGAATGTCCGGAGTCGCGATTCTTTATCTGTTTCGCTACTGAGGCCAACGGTAATCACACCCGTTCGGGGAGCCGTCCCTGTCTGATTCAACGGCGGTAGAGGCAAAGCGAACCCCATTTTGGTCCACAGATCGGTATCAATCAGAACAACGCTGACTAGGCCCGGAAGTATGGAGAAATCATGCCAATAGGTCCTCCCGCGCCATCGGAGGGACAGGCACAATATTCTAGTGATTTCTACCCGTGTGCTATCGGCTAGGAAGACGTAGTCCCCTCGATTCTGGGCTAGTCGCGGTCTTCCGGGGAATAGTCGTACTGTCTCTTCCTGTATGCACGAGACTTCGGATCCAGGATCCATGAGAGCCGCAAACTGGTGTCGTCGAATATGTATTTGGAGGTGCGGGCGTGGATGGTATTCTATTCGAGGCTGGGAGGCGACCGCTCTCTGTCCTTTTGGAGATCCGTGTCTTCTATTTTTATCTCTACAAAAGAATTTTTGTTGTTGATTGAATTATAGAAATATACATTTATTTCACATTTAAAAATAGAGAAAAGAAGAAAAAAGAAATAGACGCAAAAACAGAAAAGTATTCACTAATTGTTTCCGAATCTCTCTGCCCTTTTGGAGATCCGTGTCAAATTTGAAAAATTCTTCAACTGTTAATAACGGAAATTCCGGCAATAATTGGACTTCGTCATTATTATATATTGTATTAGCTGGTCCTGCTGGTTATTTATTAAATTTATTATTATATCTCCAACTGTCTCGTATTTTTTTGTATGAGATTTTTAATAATTTTTTGTTCGGTACGACACGCATCTGTATAAGATAAAAAAGAAAAATATTTATTTCTCTTTATAAGTATCATTAAAATTATCTATTTAGTTATTTTACACAAGTACATACATACGAAATTAAGTACATATAACATATTGCTATTATAAGTACAATATAACGTATAATATAAGTACAATATAATTAAGAAGGAAGAATAAAGAATAAAGTTTAATACATACCATGACATTTTTCCAACTGATTGCCGTTGGCATTGAAAGTTGTCATGTCATCACCGTCAAGCATATTGTCGGGGCTAATCATATTGTCACCAATATCATCATCATCATTATTATCATCAGGCACATTGTCATTATTAAACCCATTACCATCATCACGCACATTAGCATTACACGACATTAGCAAGACACGTAATCACTTACTAAACTTTCGTTCAACCATTCCTCATCAGTAATGTCAACATCTGTAAATATAAAGTCTGTGAGTTCATTTTGTTAGTTATACTGTTCATCAGTGTTACTAAATTTCATTCAATGTAAACTATTTTATATAATTTTCACTTAACGCAATTTTTTATATTATTTTTTCTAGAATATATTTTACACAAAATTAAAATAATTTGAAAATTTTTTAAGTATATGTAAATTTTTGATATGGACTAAGCACCCTTTTTTAAAAAGATAATTTTTTAATAAACAATCTAATTTAAATATTGCTATAAGAGTTTGCTTATAAACAAGTGGCTATATACTTTATGAATAGTTTAATTAGATAAGAAATAAATAAATACAATTTAATATTAAATTCTTGAAAGTCGCCAGTAGATAAAATAAGACAACGTAATTTAAATCGACCACACTGGTACTTTATTGGTTGATAGAAAATCATAACGTTTCGACCATTGGTTTTGGTCCTTCTCAAGTGAACTACAAAAGTTTACAATATTATAAAAACAATATGAAGTGAATAAAAAAGGAGAAAAAAAGGAAAAAATTAATATATACAAAATCTTAGTTAACCAATAAGTAATGAAAAAAGAGAAATCACTTGTCAAGATCGTCAAGTCAGCCTACCACTCACAAACAAGGAGAGAGACTAAACAGCTTTTATTAGTTTATCATAAATACTGTTCAGACTCCCAGTGTCCTTCTGCAAGTTAATTGTGTTGTCAAACTTTTTTATAAAAAAACATTTCAGCAATTTCTCTCTTTCTCACGTGTCTTTCGTTGTGTAAAATAATCGGTATTGACCAATCGAAGTCATGGTTGAATTCTAATTTATGTTTACTAATCACAGATAGATTGCTTTCGTGCAATTTTATATTGTTAAAATGTTCTTTGACATGAGTGCCTAAATGTCTTTTCGTTTGGCCTATATATAAATTATTACAATTTTTGCAGTCTAATTTATATACGACTTCGGTCCTGTTGTTAGTAGGCAATCTATCTTTTCCGCGTTTAATCAAAACGTTAAGTTTTTTCGGTACATTATAGACGATATTAAGACCTATATTATTAAAGACGTGGCTAATCTCATCACTAAAGCCATCCACAAACGGTAAAGAAATATAACAAGGTGTAGCCGCATTATCACTCTCAGAATTTGTATTTTCATTGTCACGATGTTTTAAAAAATCAAGTCTTCTTTTAACGTAACGGTTAATAATTTGATCTGGAAAACAATTGTTGGAAAGAATCTGTTTGACAATGTCAATATTCTTAAAATGAAATCGAACGTCTGATAATAAAATAGCGCGATCAACAAGATTACAAATTGTGTTCATTTTATATTTAAACGGATGCTTAGAATGAAAATTAATGTATCTGTTAGAACAAGTAGGTTTTCTGTACCAATCGGTCAAAAGTTGACCGTCAGAATAACCATGGTATTCAAAAAACTAATGCAAAAATCAGACTCAGTCTCGTATGTAAATGTCAAACGTTGATGATAAGCATTAAAAGTCGATACAATCTCGTCAATCTTTGAGCGTGGAACAATAGTGAAATTGAAAAGAATTTAATATTATTTTACGCTCCTGGACCTAATTATGGAGCTTCCGCAATCTGATTCGTTTTTCCAAATTATTACGAATCCGTTTGGCAATATCTACACAACCTTGTTGAAGTCATGGATCAATAATAAAAAGAAGATCTGCACCGCTAAGCAACAACTCATTTTCTTACTTCGATGCAGGAGCTACGACTTAATTCCGTCTCATATTGACAAGTTAAAGATCAACATCGCTTTTCATAGCAGCAGTGTCAACCGTATTTTTGAAAAAACCACGAGAAAATACCGTTATAGACTATTGAATTTAGAAATCAAAGACCTTAATTTTAACCTTAATTATTTACGTGCTAATGTTGAAAGGATCGAAAGAAAACTCAGTGAAAGTTTACCACGAGATTTATTACTCAGGTTTTTTAAGTTTAACGAATCGAAATTCGTAAGAATTAATAACAGAATGAAAGCTAATTTAAATAAAAAATTTAATAATTTGACCGTTAATAATAACTCAGTTTTGAATCCTTTCAGCAATATTGACAAAACGCGGTGGCTGGTTAACATTAGTAGTAAGAATATTCCTGACAGGGTTTCTGAACTTTTGAGTCTTGGTGACAACTTTGGATTACCGGTACTTCAGTCTTGTAAGAATGATCGCGTGAGTGTCGTTCTTGGGACTTTAAAGAACTTTGAAATTAATTATAATCGTATCCCCCCGTGAAGCCGTCGAAATGACCAGAATTTCGGTCGCTAATTCTCTCCAAAGGTTTCTTTGTGAGAGCAAACATATTAATTTTGTAGATAGATACATTCTCAGAGGATTTTTTCTCTGCAGACGGTTTTTGCGTGAGAATGATGATTTGTTTGTCACCAGAGCTGATAAGGGTCAGACTACTGTTGTTATGGACAAAATTGATTATATTAGTAAAATGGAAGCTCTGTTAAATGATCAATCCACTTATAAAAAATTGAACAGGGATCCGATCAGGAAAATAACTAATAAAATTAATGCCATTATTAAATCTTGGCGAAGTAACGATTTAATCAATGAATCTACATATAAAAAATTAAATTCTACTAATGGTAACTTGCCACGCTGTTACGGTTTGCCTAAGATTCACAAAACGGGTTTTCCACTGCGGATTATTGTATCATCACTGGGTAGTCCTTTATACAATGTCGCGCAATACATCCAGATATACTACAGTTCGATTTTGGAACAAACCATGGATGGTTGGACCTTTGCTAAGATTTTGAAAGATAAATATATTAATGATGACGATGTAATGATTTCGCTGGATGTTGCCGCATTATTTACTAATATTCCTAAAGATTTGGTGTTGAATGCTGTCACTAAACGTTGGAATTACATTGCTTCTAACACTAAATTTAATTTATCTCAGTTTTTGTACGCGATAGAAACGGTTTTGGATTCCACTAGTTTTTCGTTTAATGGACAGTTTTATGAACAGATTTTCGGTAGTCCTATGGGGTCCCCCTGTCTCCTATTTTGGCTGACATCGTTATGGATGATTTGGAAACACATTGTTTGAGTCAGTTAAGTTTTAATGTTTCGTTGTATTATAGATATGTTGATGACATTTTTACTATTGTTCCACGCTCAAAGATTGACAAGATTGTATCGACTTTTAATGCTTATCATCAACGTTTGACATTTACATACGAGACTGAGTCTGATTTTTGCATTAGTTTTTTGGATACCATGGTTATTCGTTCTGACGGTCGGCTTTTGACCGATTGGTACAGAAAACCTACTTGTTCTAACAGATACATTAATTTTCATTCTAAGCATCCGTTTAAATATAAAATGAACACAATTTATAATCTTGTTGATCGCGCTATTTTATTATCAGACGTTCGATTTCATTTTAAGAATATTGACATTGTCAAACAGATTCTTTCCAACAATTGTTTTCCAGATCAAATTATTAACCGTTACGTTAAAAGAAGACTTGATTTTTTAAAACATCGTGACAATGAAAATACAAATTCTGAGAGTGATAATGCGGCTACACCTTGTTATATTTCTTTACCGTTTGTGGATGGCTTTTTTAGTGATGAGATTAGCCACGTCTTTAATAATATAGGTCTTAATATCGTCTATAATGTACCGAAAAAAACTTAACGTTTTGATTAAACGCGGAAAAGATAGATTGCCTACTAACAACAGGACCGAAGTCGTATATAAATTAGACTGCAAAAATTGTAATAATTCATATATAGGCCAAACGAAAAGACATTTAGGCACTCGTGTCAAAGAACATTTTAACAATATAAAATTGCACGAAAGCAATCTATCTGTGATTAGTAAACATAAATTAGAATTCAACCATGACTTCGATTGGTCAATACCGATTATTTTACACAACGAAAGACACGTGAGAAAGAGAGAAATTGCTGAAATGTTTTTTATAAAAAAGTTTGACAACACAATTAACTTGCAGAAGGACACTGGGAGTCTGAACAGTATTTATGATAAACTAATCAAAGCTGTTTAGTCTCTCTCCTTGTTTGTGAGTGGTAGGCTGACTTGACGATCTTGACAAGTGATTTCTCTTTTCTCATTACTTATTGGTTAACTAAGATTTTGTACGTATATATTAATTTTTTCCTTTTTTTCTCCTTTTTTATTCACTTCATATTGTTTTTATAATATTGTAAACTTTTGTAGTTCACTTGAGAAGGACCAAAACCAATGGTCGAAACGTTGTGATTTTCTATCAACCAATAAAGTGCCAGTGTGGTCGATTTAAATTACGTTGTCTTAAATACAATTTATTAACAACAAATCATTAATTGAACTTCAAAGTATTTAATCACTTCTTTATATAAGCTTCTTTTTTTCCTGAAAAGTAAAAAAACATATCATTATTTTGCTTGCCTTCATTAAATTGGCTGCTATTTCTGGGTACTTGCACACAAGAAGTAAGACGCACACTTCTTCATCATATATTCTGCAAAATATAAAATATAATTTATATGGGATTTCATTTTAGCTTTAAGTAATACTTCGCAGCAAGTGTCATCACATAAAGTTCATTGTTATCATTGCAGTAAGTTTGGAAATGTGTGTGTGTGTGTGTGTGTGTGTGTGTATATATATATATATATATATATATATATATATATATTGCCGCGCAAGCGAAAGACTCGGGTTCGATTCCCGATTCAGCGACTTCGCTCCGTTATTTTTCTCGTCTACACCTCTTCAGAGGGGGAAAGAGGGTTTATAGTATTCTCAAAAATGAGAATCTTGGTAAATGCATCAAGTAAAATATATGCATATGCCTCGTTCTCGTTTAAATTTTCGCGTACAATTTAAGAATTTTTAGGCATTACTATCCGCTGTTGGCTCTTAATCGCTAGTTTTCTTGTCGTGTTGTTTATTAAATACTATTACTTAATTTACTGTTCTTATTAACGATAAAATAATTACAATTAAATAAGTAGAATTATTATTAGAATTATTATCACTATCCAAAAAAAAATGGGTATAATATAGTCAGACGTAAATATACATAATTATTAGATATGAAGATTTGATAACATATAATTACTAGGTGTATGCATAAGTTTTTTAACTAAGGTAACTAATCGGTTTAACTAAGAGATGGCACCAGCGAAAAGTACGCAGCGTATTAATTTGACACATACGTCATTTTGTTCGTCTGACATTTAAACTACAAACACACACAAGTTGAGTCCGATAAAACAAAAACTAGCGTCTTTGTTTTATCGTTCAGTGATCATGTCGAGTTTTGTGCCTGAAAAAGAACATTTGCGTCATTGCTTTTCTTATTTAATCAAAAGAAAAAGGCTGTTGAAAGTCATCGTTTGCTGGTAGAAACATATGGTGAACACGCTCCATCGATTAGAACATGTGAGACATGGTTTCGACAATTTAAAAGTGGTGATTTCAATGTGAAAGAGTGAGCGTTCTGGTAGACAAAAATGCGAAGACGAGCAATTGCAGGAGTTATTGGATGATGACCCAACTCAAACACAACGGCAATTAGCAGAAGCATTACATGTGTCACAAGAAACAATCAGCAGACGTTTACGAGCAATGGGGAAGATCAATAAACTCGGTAAATGGGTTCCACACGATTTGAATGAACATCAAATGGAAAATCGCAAAGTCACTTGTGAAATGCTGCTTCAACGCCACGAAAGGAAATCATTTTTGTATCGAATTGTGATGGGTGACGAAAAATGGATTTATTTTAAAAACCCGAAATGGAAAGAATCGTGGCTTTCACCTGGCGAAGCCAGTCCTTCAACACCAAGGCCAAATCGCTTCGGCAAGAAGACCATGCTCTGTGTCTGGTGGGACCAGAGCGGTATTGTGTATTGTGAACTCTTGAAGCTCGGCGAAACCGTTAATACACAACGCTATCGCCAACAAATGATTAATTTAAACCACGCATTAATCGAAAGACGACCGGAATGGACCAGAAGACATGGCAAAGTGATTTTGTTACACGACAATGCGCCGTCTCACACAGCAAAACCAGTGAAAGGCACCTTGAAATCGCTTGGATGGGACATCCTTCCGCCGTACTCCCCAAACCTGGCGCCATCTGACTATCACCTCTTCGCATCAATGGGGCACGCGCTCGCAGAGCAGCACTTCAGCGATTTCGAGGAAGTTAGAAAATGGTTCGACGAATGGTTTGCCGCAAAAGACAAGCAGTTTTTCTGGTATGGTATTCATAAATTACCTGAAAGATGGGCGAAATGTGTAGAAGCCGATGGCCAATATTTTGAATAAAAAAAAAATTAATTTCCCTTGAAAATTACGTGTTTTTTTTACCAAAAAAACCGGAAAAAACTTATGCATACACCTGGTACATGATTATATACAGGGTTTTAATGGTTGTGTCAATCTTTTTATCATGCGGGAGATTACCGACTGCATAATAAATTGATCGGTACATAAATGTCAATTATTTGAATCGATCGCATCTAAGATCCGAATATAATGTGTACACTGCGCGACAACGATTCGTTCCGTGGCCCTCTCTCGCGGGGCAAGGGGAGCGTAGAAGTAACCAATCAGCTGACAGTGTGGCAGTGGCTGATTGGTCAGAGGCTACGCTCTTCTTGCCCCGCGAGAGGGACCACGGAACGAATCGTTGTCGCGCAGTGTATTAATTAAAGCAAATTAATAGCTGAAATTATGTAGTATGGATTTATTATTATTATTATTATTATTAAAGCTACATATTTATTATTATTATTATTATTATTATTATACATATTATATTCGGGCCTTCGATACGGTTGATTCAAATAATTGATATTTATGTACCGATCAATTTATTGTGCAGTCGGTAATCTCCCGCAAGATAAAAAGATTGACACAACCATTAAAACTCACCCTGTATAATTTTATATAATCATATCCGAAGAATGGCGTGACATGATCACATTTTTATATAATAATATTTGATCATCTATTTTCATATATAAATAGATCTAGTCGAATATGATAATAAAGATATGATCATATCACATCATTTTTTAAATATTATTATGTATGATTATATAAAATTATATATGTCAAATCTTTTCATATCTAATTATGTATATTTACATCTGACCATATTATACACATTTTCTTCTTGGGTAAGGATTAAATGAATAGAATTAATTATCGATTTTGCTGTAATTTTCAAGTTCATCATGAAACGATGGTCTTTTAATTGTTTTTAATTCTTTTTTGTGGTTCCTGCATAATTGAATATCCTTGACTTAGTGCTTGCATTGGTCCTTCATTGGATGTAGATACAGTTTCTGCTCGTTTCTCGGCTTGTATGACTGTTTCATAAGTATCTATACAAAATAATTTTGATGTAATTACAAAATTCTTCCAAAATAAAATTACATAATTTCAGTTTCATTACCATATGACCCTACAATGCGTCTATACTATTGAACATCCCAGTCGTCACAGGGAAAAATACTTTTCTGAACAGCTCTTCTGACGCTTTTGGTGGTCATTTGAAGGTTCTTGCCTTAACATCTATCCAAACGTCAGGTACTATGGAGCACCAATCGTCAAAAAATATTACATAATACATCTGAAATTATGTTAAATTTTAGTACTGATTAAATGTTGAATATCATTTTCCTCAGTAATGCTAAAAAATATATTACACATATACAAATAAGAGTTCCTGCCCACAGAACGCGGAAGCGCTTGCCGCGCGGGAAAAAGTTACGCGGTAGCTAATAAACGCTAGGACAACAATACGTTGATTGATTACTGCGTCACTTTTTGCCGCGTGGCAAGCGTTTCCGCGTCCTGTAGAAGAGCTCTAAGTGTATCAAAGAAGCTCTAAGTGTATCAAAAAGTGATGGCAATAAAATTGGCGTTTTTTTTGTCATATAAGAGAAAATATCAAAAAAAAAATATTTTTCACGTTACAGTCGTTAGAAAAAGGAAGATTAAAATCGAAGATTTTTGATAACTTTTAACATTTATATGCATAAAAATAAATGTAGCACTATATGCATGTAAATAAAGGTAACACTACTCTCACTGTTTTTACAAATGTAAAAAAGGCATTATATAATGTGATTGAAAAATATTTTTACAGCTTTAGCATCAATTTGCGTTACTGATACTACTTCCACACTTGTTTGCCGCGTTGCTGTATGAATATTCATGTCTTGGGAATTACAAGAATACATTGCAATGGATTGAAGATCACAAAATTTTTTTCTAACAACAATAGGTATGTTATCTTTGTAGTCGATATATTCGATGCAAAACACTTATCCATCCTTTAAATAACAGCAATTATCTGCAGAATTCATCGTCAGTAAATATTTTGCAAATTTCATACTTTTGTGTGAATTTACACATTCTAAGGGCATATTTCTTACATCTGGATGTAGAAGTAGCGGTATATTTATTACATTGTAAAGCGGTTGTTGTAATTTGTGTGTAACCGCCTTAATTGCGTGTTCTTAACTTAGAATGGAGAATCCGTGCCGTAGGAGTTAATGTAGGTGCGCCTTGAGTGAAAGAGACGGTGTGATCTAACAAGTCTATATTTACAGTATATTTACAGGATATATGAAAAGGGCCGTTTGATTTTATATACGTTCCCGATATGATATCCGCGGGAGCGTCTTGGTGTATCGGAGATTTGCTCCGGGAACGGTTGTTGTTCTCGTCCACTCCTGCTATTGCTGCAGGCTCCGTCTGCGCTCCGGCTGTGCTCGTGATGGCCTCCCAATCGGAGTCGGACTGGGTTTCTTGGTCCACCGTCATCGTGGGTGTCTGTACTCCCCTGTATCCGGATAACAGGAATCGTCTGCGTCTCCTGTGAGGTCCGGCCGACTGGAGACGGAGGCAGAGGAGATAGCGCCTTCGGGATCGCCAGGTTACTGTTGGTGATGTGTAATGCCTGATCCGGATGTCCCAAGTTGTAGCAGCTCTCGAGGTGGCCTGGTGTAGCGAGGTGGTTCCAGATCGATGGGCTGCAAGGTCCACGGCAGCAATGGAGACTCTCCTCTCCGGCTCGGCAGCTGCACCGGACGACGGTCGTACTGACCCTGGTGATCGGGGCATCGACGCTGGCCGAGGAATGCGGCTCTGCTGGCGGCGAATGACTCGGAAGTGTAAACTCCCGATAAGCAAAAAGAAGTGCTCAGACTTGTCGTCGTGTCGAGTAGACTGGGCGAGCTGAAACTCGATTTCAGCCTGCGGCGCTCGATCTTATATACCGCTCTCACCGGGCCTCATTTACGCGAAACTAGCTTCCGCGCCGGGCCATCTGTCGGTCGGCCCGTGATTCCACGCCGGGGGAACCTCTTATTACTCGCGCTACCGTGCGCGTGTTGTGCGAGTAGGTTGCCGTATTGCCGGGCGCTCGGCGTTGTACGCCGGTACGCCTTTGTGGCGTGTGGCAGGACGCCACACATTGCTATTATTAAAATTACTTTCATATTTAATTATTGCGCGTTCATTAATTCTGTTGTTCAATTGTGACAATGGTTTTTCTGATTTGCGTAACATTTTCTTGAGTTCTTTCATAAAATCCTCGAAAGGAAAAGCGCAGAATGTATTTAAAAATCCATATCCCTTTACATCTTCACACAAATGTATTAAATTATGTATATTATAAACAAGTGTCTTTCCGTATAATACTTTAAATGTTCTGACAAAATATTTCAACAAATTAGTAGCATATTCATTATTACGTAAACAATCTTCAGGATGGCATAATACGTATAGCAATATGTAGAGCACAGAAATGTTTGTAATAATCAGCGTCCAAATATTTTTGTAAAACAATAGGTCCCAAATAAAGAAGGAATAATCGAAATTCTGTTGCCTTCCACTTATCTAATTCGTTAAGTCCTCGTGGGCGACGAGCAAATTCAATTGGTATGAATTTACGCAAATTTAAAATGTCTTTGGATAATGCTTCTATCTGTGCCGCACGTAATCGCGATTTATGGGGCCCCTTCATCAATAAAAGCAGCATCTTCTTCATTACTCCTAAGCAAATTATATGCATATAATCCAAGGGGAAACTGTTAATCATGTTTATAGGCAAGTATTCGAATGGTGATACTGTAACGTGATGTTCTTCATTTTCTCTATTGCGGAAATTATTGTTTGTACGTAATCGTGCATTTTCTTGCAGAAAAACCACCTTATGATTATATGGTAATATTCTCCTTCACAAAAACATTTAGTGCAATCAAAATAAGCATTATGTCCTTTAACACCCGTTACAAAGGATTTGGCAGGAGCATCGCAAATAATAGCTCTGATTATTACTTGATACTTTTTTTCTTTGAATGAAAATCCTTCATTGTGCAGATGTAGATATTTTTCACAAAATTCTTCTAACAATTTGTGCGCATTCGTAGGCTTCTTATAACCGTGATATGCTCCAATTAAAAAGAGTTCTGTAGATTGATTGTTATTATATATTTGTCCAAGTATGGGCCATAATTGACTTGCTGAGCTTTTAGCAAGAGGTAAGCCATCAATGTTAACATTAATTTTTATCAAATCATTGGTACTTTCATAATGTTCTAAGCGCTTCCGTAATGCTCTTTCCAGACCATAGTGGAAATAATGACCACTCGCGCATTCACGTGAAATAATCGTTTTGTGGGTGTGTGTAAAAAGATTCTCGCATCGCTAGGCAAATTTTAGAGACCTTCTTCTCGAAGAATCCGCAATAAACTTGTTACAGACGTGTGTGGAACATTATATTCTATAGCCCAAGTACATAAGCGTTGTTATAAAGTGTTTTTTTCTTTGTCTGTTGCAATACATGTTGAAAAAAAATCATACATATTTTCAACGTTCTCGGAATCATGTAATTGCTCGTGTACTACATCTACTGATTGCAAAGGAGATTTATTTGTATCGAAATTCTCATTTTCGAAGCATTCTATATGAACAGAATTGTGTTTAGCAATAACATTGTCTTGCCAATTTTTTGTTATCGAAATGGCAAATAACATTTCTCTTTCGTTCTTGTGATAATCGTCTGTTTTGTTGTCTTCGAGATAAATCTCTGAATTTCTTATACTTCGGCATTACCTTCAATTTCTTAAATGGAACCACTTACTTTTCATTGCATATTCTTGTAGCTTATTTCGAGAGCTTTCCAAAACACTATAATTAAGTTAGTTTTCATTAAATACTTTCCAAGTTATAAGGCTTGAATTCGTTTCTTAATTTTACATAAACCGTAAAATATCTTGTAAAATATTCATTTTCCGATTACCTCACCTTAATATTTTTATGTATAAAATAATGAGAGGAATTGTTAATTGCAAATTACATATTTTTTCTTCGAAACAACTATGTGTTTTCTTTACCAATTGATTACTCTTATTTATAGTTATAGTTGTGAAAAGCGCTATGTGAATTTGCTGGAGCTTGTATTCGACAATGCTTTCCATCTATTGCTTCGATGCAATTTAGAAACATATTATTGAACTCATCCGCGATTTTTATCCATCCTGCCACTTGTGTGGACATCGGAGATATGTCAATTGTAATATTTTCCATATGACATTACATACCTCAGGAATAATACTATATAGAGTTGATCTTCCTATTCGATAAAATAAAGAAGTGATCAAATGACAGCTATGATGAATCGCTCTTTAGTTAAATTATTATTATTTTAATTAAAATTTTTATTTTATTTTTATTATATTTTTACAATTTTTGGTTGCCAAGTTATTCTTGGCGAAGTCTTAGTGAAATTGATTTTTTTCTAGTTCTTCTCCTCAGCTATTAAAGAATCCGATCTGAATTCTTTTTGATCATTTATTAGATGAACGAGAAGTTCTTGGGGGAGATGAACGAGGAATTGCTGGAGCTCGTGAAAATGTTCTTCCAAAATTTATTGGGATCGGTCTCCAAGACAGAAATTGGATAATCTTCCGAGGATCGGTTGACATTGGTTATGATCCAGATGATCTCGAAGGGTTTGAAAATCCTGGAAGGTCTTGATAACTAGGAAGTTTTCGAGGATTCCAAGGACTAGAAAAATCTCGATGATCAGGAAGTTCTCGAGGATTCTGAGGCGGCAAATGACTCAGACTTGCATACTTGCCGCCTCATAATCACAGACATTAAAACCAAAGTCCAATATCTTATAGATACAAGATCTGATGTCAGTGTCTATTCACGCAAACTAGTCCAAGATCCGCTATAGTCAAGCATATATCAACTATACGCAGCCAACGAAACAATCATACACACCTACGAACAAATAACGCTGGAACCAAATTTCGGTTTAAGAAGAACATTCTTATGGCGATTCATCATAGCTGATATCTCATATCTGTCGCGAGACAGATTGAGCTGGATATTGGAGATTACGGTAAATGTAAATTATATAATCATTACAAATATAATTTGTTTTAAAGCAAAAAAAAGTTATGAAAAAGTATATGTTTATATTATAGGTTCCCTGAATGATGGCATTTAGTCAAATACTGCAATGAAACAAGCATTTGAAAATAACACATTATCCATACCAGAAACCCGTTCTTTACCTAATATAAATTCTCTATTGCCATTTTCTCTTATTGGAGACGAAGGGTTCTCACTCAAAACTTATTTAATGTGTCCTTATGTAAAAAGAAATTTACATAGTAATGAGCAAAAAATATTTAATTATAGATTATCAAGAGCACGCAGAGTAGTCGAAAATGCTTTTGGTATTCTAGTGGCACGATGGCGAATACTCCAAAAATCTATAGCTTTGAAATTAAATATTATAGAAAAAATTGTGCAAGCTATAACTTGTTTACATAATTATATTATAAGCACTAACTTACAAAATAATTATTATTTCTATGAAGGAATGATAGATCGAGAAGCAGCTAATGGTGAATTAATACCAGGAAGTTGGCGTACTGAAATAGAAGAAAATGGTTTTATTCATCCTTTAAGACGAGTTGGTGCCAACACTGTACGATTGCTACTATGAGACAACGCGAAACTCTTGCTCGATATTTTATTTCAGAAAAAGGAAGTATTCCATGTCAATGGGAATGTATATAATAAATTATATATGACATACATAAATTATATATATGTATATATGTATATTATAAGAATATATTTTTAATTATAATAAATTAAATTTTATTAAAAATAAAATTTATTTATGATATTAAATACAAATTTTTTTGTAGTAATAATTAAAAATAATATCACATATATAAGTAGCTTCTTATTAGTGTAACTAATTATAAAATATCACAATTAGTGATAGATAGTGGAAAGCATTAAAAATATAGTAATAACACTTATAGAAAATAAAAAAAATAGTATTCGAGTGTTTTTAATATATATTTATTTACTTTTTGTTAGACTAAGTTTATAATATAAAGATACTTTAACAAAAAGTATAAACAAAAAATTTGCAATATTAAATAATAAAATCAAAAACAAAAAACAAAAATACAACATAATAAAAATAATTTCGACATAATATTGCTAAAGAAATTATATTATTGCTTTCTTTTAAAACTTACCTATACTTACTTATACTTACCTATACTTAAAAAATATGGTGCAAACAAAAAATACAAAAAAAGTTATGAGATTTCTTACATTTTTTAACATAAAAAATAAATCTTCAATCTTTTCAGAGAGTAGACAGTCTGTCTAATTATTGTCTTTCTTCATATTTTTGAATAATTTGAAGAATTTCTATTAGACATTGTGTTTTATTTGTAGAAGGAATGTACTTCAATCCCTCTTCGATAGCTAATATGTAATCATCTTTATATTTGTGATTATATATTTGAGATAATACTGTTTTCATTGCCGAGGATATTTCTTTACTTGCGTCTGCCAAGTCGCAATCAATTTGATCGTATTTGTTCTTTTGACGTTTTGCAAATTCGTCCATTTCTGGTATTATTTCTTTTAAAAACTTTAATGTTTGTGGATTTTTGAAGTTTACCGGATTGGGACTCATACTTGGCTCCAAAAATATGGTGCTGCTAGTACTACTATAGTTAAAAATTGTACTAGCAGGTCTATTTAAGATCTCGCTATCACTTGACATAACTGTTTCTTCATTTTCAATATTTAATGATAGTTCGTTATCTGAAAATAAATTACAATACTTATTAAACACAATATTGATATTAAAATTATGCTTCTTTTATTTAATATATACTTTCGTCTATTAATTGAATAGGTTCATTATAACTGTGATCATATAACGGTTGAGAATTAATAAAATTAGAAGATTGCTTGAATTTTTTTAATGGCGTAGTATTTGTTGCATTTGTTTCGAGTAATGTGTGTGAACTTTGTGAATGAAATGATTGGTTCTGTTGAACAAATGATGTTTTTGTTCTGTAAAAAAAATGAAATTAAATTAACAATAAGGACTAAATTTATGAAAAAAATATTAACAAGTATAAATGTACATGTTAATTGTAATATATTTGTAATATATTTGTAATATATTGTGTGTGCCATCGGAGGATACGAAGAGTATCTAACTAGTTAGTTAATTTTGGCATTTTATAATATTGATGAGTGACTATATGCTCTGAGAATGCAATATAATTGCTATATAATATATGTTATATTATAAATTACATCTATAAATGTATCTTATAACTAACATATACATTTCATATACATTACAAATCTAATCTAATACGTATATATTTGTTTATTGGATAAATATAATAAAAAATAGTACGAAAACTAGATATTTACTTTGAGCATATTATGAGGATTTACCATGAGCTATATGAGGAATTAAAAATAATATATTTCTATATAATTCCCATTCTTTTGTAGCTTCATATCTAGAACCAGATGGTGGTAATTTTTGTCGCCTATTTTCTCTACTAAATATATCTCTTAAAAACGACCACCGTTTTTCAATTCCTTCAGCTACATAAAATAATTTTACATTATAAAGTATGTTTCTAATTATAATATAATAATTTAAAAAATAAAAAATTTACCTGACATTCACATCATACAAGGTTTTCAACATTCAGAAATTTTTTTCCATAGCTCTTTTTTTTTGTTAATATTTTTGAAATCTACATCATGTTTATCATATTGTTACGCCCCTGGCTCGAGTCGCGGTCGAGTCTGTCATGAAAAGCGAAGAAGTCCGTTGTCAAGAGGTTGTTGACAGTTGCGGCTGTCATTTGAGTCGGGAAATAGCTGTCAAGCTATCCGGACGCGTTTTACAAACGAGCCGCTCCGTTGTGTTATTATTCTCTGTGTTCTGTGTTATTGTGTTGCCTATTAAAGTTCATTGTGTTATCTTTAAAAGTGTTCGTTCATTTCCCGCGACTCGCGACGGCCGATTTCTTTAGCGCGCGCCCTTCGATATATATCGAAGTCCTCGCCTCGAGCGTAACAATATAACCAATGATTTTCACGCACAAAATCAATAATTATTTCATCTACATTTAATGACTCCATGATAAAATAAAGGTTATATTATTATACTCGGAAAGAATCGTAAGTCGGAAGTGGAAAAAGATGAGAATTGACCAACTTGCATTCCGACATCGACACGCGACTTGCGACAACTCAATACGACAGCCAACAACCTAATGCGCATGCGTCCGATATCCGACTGCGACATACGACGTATTATAGAACCGACCTAAGGCTGATGGCAGAGAACTAGACTATTGTGACAATGGCCTTGTACGACATACGTTTTTCTCTGTCTTACTTTACGATCCACGACTACGACAGACGTAAGCGTTCACGTCTAGTTCTCCGCCATCAGTCTAACGCTCGCCACTATTTGATGCACGCCGCACCGAGTGCGGTCTCAGGTAATGAACTTAGCGTTAATTTCAATTATAATTAATGCCGCTGAAGACGCGACAGATAAAGATAAATTTCTCGCATATGAAAAGCATTAAAAAGTATATTTAAGAAGCGGCGGAAGACGACTCTTCATCTCCTTGTAATCTCTCAGGAATAGCTTCTAGTCATTCAGCGAATAACTTTTTGTCCCTAACGAATCTTCGAGATCTTCTTGACCATCGAGACCTTCCTGATCATCGAGACTTTCCTGACCCTTGGAATCCTCGAAAACTTCCTGATCCTCGGAATCCTCGAGAACTTCGAGATCATCTATATCATAACCAATGTCAACCGATCCTCGAAAGGTTATACAATTTCTGCCTTAGAAACTGATCTCAATAAACCTTGTTGGAAGAACATTTTCAGCTCCAGCAACTTCTCGTTTATCTCCCCCAAGAACTCCTCATTCATCTAAGGTTTGTTCGCGTCGCATGCTTCAATGTACTTCGGAGAGCACTTGGATCACAAGATGGCTGTTAGAGCAAATGAGTTCATGTGCACCAACATTTGGTGACACGAACGGACTTGAGACACTCTCCTTTTTTTTTGCTTCTAACCAATCGCACATTACAGTATTATGACAACATGGATCTTGTTTTTACTGATTTCAATATTATAATTAATAATATTATAATTGATAATACCCAGACAGCACACAGATATCTATAAAATATTCTACAAATATCCTTCAAGGATATTGAAAATATCCATAAAATGTCCGTTTTATATTTCTCAAATATACAGTGGATATACATAGCATATCCAAATATGAAATTGGTGGACATAATTTAATCCCTGACGTGTCCAAAAGGTATCCGATGGACATCTAATGGACATAAATTAGCAATAGCAGATATACAAAAACTTTATAAAAAGGAGATGAAAAAGGGGTTACATACAAAATTTGAATTTACATATTAAAAGATGAAATATATATTTTTTTAAGCAATACATTTATTAAAGAAAATTTATATCACATACATGTATATTAGTGCAATATCACATATTATTTAAATGTTACTTTTATTGCACAAAACGGATGATTATAAAACAGATAATTAAAAAAAATGTGTATTATATGTGTGAAAAAAGAACAACCTTTATGATCTAAACATATCATAATTTCTAAACAAAACATATATATTTCAATCCCTAAATAATAATATAATTTATCTATTTCATATAAAATTTTACATAAAAATTTTATATAAACGTTTTATTTATAATTTATACTTGCATATTGCATATTGCATTTTACATCTTAAATAGATAATGAAAAATTATTTTCGTTTAGTTGCCGGACATTTACTTGTCCGACTTATAAAATCAATTTAATATCTGAAATCCGTGCTTTTAGATCAGAAATTAAATTGAACAATACATTTTTAATCTTATTTGTTACCTTTTGCAAACTTTATATAATTCTCATAACTGAATCTTAAATACGAGAAAGGTAGCGCATCGCACGTCGCGTAGCGGTAAATGAACGAACTAATACATGCTTGCGTGCTCGCGAGAAACTTTGACCTCCAATACGGGACATCTTGTGAACATCCAAATATTGACCGTTAACAGATGTCTTAAATCGGATGTACGATAGACATTTATTTTATGTCCATGGACGTGCGGACGTAAAATAGACATAAAATGAATGTCCATAGAATGTCCTGTGCTGTCTGGATATTAATGATGAACTTGTAGAACAAAATCTATTATCCTTGGCTATTAATAATTTTGAAAATGAAAACAATGACGAAATAGAAAGTGAGCATTAAGAAGATGTAGCGTTCTAACCTTGTATTAATATAATTTCTAAAGATTGGTGTTATTTTAAATTCGCCTTTTTTTAGTTTGTGCACTTTTGTTGAATTTTATATAATTTATATTTGCAGATATTGCTGTTAACGCAATTATTGAAATGGCAGAAGATTTCGTTCGACGAATACCTACATAATCTAACCTAACCTACAACATGCCGACTATGTTAAACATACAGTGCCAATATATACAGATAAAGAATTTGTTATGCATTTTCGTTTAAAGAGTTTATCCATCAATTCATATTTTATATATTATGCATGCGCGCACATTTGCCCCAACTGCACCACCACCATCGAAGGTGAGCCACATAAAGCATGCTCCTAATTGCTCCTTAAAGTATATTTTATCGCAAATCTAGTCGCCATATTAGTTCCGGTGACGCGAACGTATTGGAGCGTATTGGAGTGAGTAGGAGTATGTTGGAGCGAACAAACCTCGATTTATACATGTAATGCATAGACCATAGCCCATCGAGGCGGGAAACAAAATTACCAATGAGATACTAGCAAAAGAGACAGAACAGGTAGTACCTCCCATGTAGTACCTCTCTCTCTCTACAGTGGACGTTCGTCTGTCTATCGCTCAGTCCAGTGTATATGTCGATGGATCATCCGGATCCATACCCGACGGTCCATGCTGGAGAAGTGGAACGCCCACCTCTTAGATCCACAAACCGTGAGTCAAAGGACGTCGGAGCCGTCCGGCCCTGTCTATCAGAATGGATAGACAAAGCTCAGGGGGAGGACACCTTCCGACTGACGCAGGTACTGACGGGATATGGTTGTTTTGTGAAGTATCTGCGTCAGATAGGCCGAGAGTATTGTTTTGGGATTGTCGCAATAATTAAGGAAAAGTTAAATAAAGAAGATCGGTCAATCTGCGTGAGTAGAAGCGCGCGGCGACAAGAGTCGTCCCACTGTAATCCGATACTACGAGCACGACGAAACGGTGGGCGGGTCGCTCCGCGAAACATGATGGTGGTTTGCGATATATCGCAATACCGCGCCGAAAAATGACGCGTCCTTTTAGTGACGAGAAAATGATGCGCTATCATTTCCACCACGCTTTCATTCACATGTCCGCTCAGCTGTCAGCTGTAGTTGCGTGCTGCTGGCGTACGCAGTCTGGCAACAGCGTGCAAGAGCTAAGATGTTTTAATAAAAATCTTGTGTTCGCGTAATAAATTAACAGTGAAAATGAAATATTCTCTGCAGGAATATAAGGATATGATTGTGGCATATGGACTAGCGGGAGAAAATACTTATCGTGCGGCCGCAATTTACATCAAATCATTTCCCAGGCGTTAACGAAAACCAAGTGACCGTACAATTTTGTGTTGTGCAATAATTATGTGAAACTGCGTGTTGTACATAATATCAGGATAATTGGTCCAGCAATGCGCTTTCGTACGAGATGAATAAAGCATTCTTGAAGCATTTTATCAACATATCATTATCAACGTGTGCAATACATTTTATCGAGGGATTTTCAACCACGGATCAATTTTTGTAAAGGTACTGTCACCATCAATTTTTTATATTTAAGATACATTCAGCGTATAGTAATGGCATTTTGAATAATTTTCAAATTGAGAGTGGAATAAGCATTGGGGGAAACCACTATAAAAAAAGCGCACCATGGTATCTACCGCAAGGTGGTGTGGAAATGATAGCGCATAATTTTCTCGCCATTAAAAGGACGGGTCATTTTTCGGCGTGGTATTGCGATATATCGCAAACCACCATCATGTCTCGGAGAGCGACTCGCCCACCGCTTCGCCGCGCTCGTAGTATCGGATTACAGTGGGACGACTCTCGTCGCCGCGTGCTTCTACTCACGCAGGTTGGTCGATCTTCTTTATTTAATTTTTCCTTAATTATTGCGACAATCCCAAAACAATACAGATCATTCCTTCTTAATTTGAGCCAATTTACTTATTTATTTCGTTAAGGTCGAAATTTGACGGACAATCTGTATATATACAGAAAAATATTCATTTTTCGATTATTTTACTTTTATGTACAAAATAATGAGAGGAAATAAATAAAAACTATTTATCCGGTTCAACTAGTTTAAATACATTATAATTTTAATAAAAATTTTTAATTCCTAATCGCGGAGCCCGTCCCTCGAAGCGGGGAAGGCGGTAGGGCGCGCTTAGCGCGCCCGTTAAGCCGCCTTCCCCGCGGAGGGGGGGTCGGGTGGCACTGTTGGTAGCGTAGCCCAATGTCTATCGCCCAAGGTAGTTATTTTTTTTTATATAAAATTATATAAAATCATATAATTTCACATATAATTTGAATAGTTCCAGTGTAATTTTAAAAAATTAATATCTCGCTTCGCGTGGCAGAGCGACGATTTTTTTTGGAAGTTGAGCTCTTCGCAAAGGAGCAGAATATACTGTATTAACGTATATCCTTTTTATGCATAGAAAGTTTCACGCTACTATGCTGGGAACATCCTTACGAACGGGGTGGATATGAGAGGAGGATGCAAGGCGGGGACCGAAGGCCTCCGCCTTGCACTTTTCTTGCACCTCCCCGCGCGTGTATGTATGTATGCATATCTCAGGAACTAAACGAGACCGCCGCAAAATTCAAATCATGTGTTACTTAGGGGTATACCTCCTACAACATATGTCAAGGTCAAGGTCATTGGCGAGGTGTCCGGTAAAGTAAACATTTATCAAAGTATTAAGGTAAGATAATCGAAAAATGAATATTTTTCTAGATATTTTAAAATTAAGAAATTATTTCAAGTCTCATAACTCGGAAGGTACGTAATGAAAACTAACTTAATTATTGTGTTCTGGAAAGATCTCGAGATAAGCTACAAGAATATGTAATAAAAAGTAAGTAGTTCTGTTTAAAAAATTATAGGTGACCTTCATGTATCCTTTAGATGACTCTGCAAGTTTAAACTAATGGCAATTTTATATTCCTCTCGAAACCATACAACTTTTGTCTGAAACATTATTTCAAATTTGCATTATTTTCCGAAATATTTGCCTGGGGAAGTTAAAATGAAACACTGTATATGCAAGTATGCAGAACACACACACACACACACATATTTTTTAATGAATGATGTGTATATGTAGAAACTTTACAACAGTAATAGCTAGGGTTTATCAATTGTGTACTGAGAGCAAAATGTATTCTAACAGTGAGACCTTGTAGAAGCGCGTGTAAAATTTTGTATAAAAATTTAAAAATTGTAAAACTTTTAATCTATAAATTATAAATTTTGAGCTAAAATTTGTGAAATTAATAATAACTTTTTTTAACATTATATGATTATATATATATATATATATAATTTCTTTAACATTATATGATTATATATGTATAGTGTTAAGAAAAGATAATTTTTAAAATATGTGACGACACCTTCGCGTCACCACTACACTTTTTTTTATTTGTTGTAATACATTTATTGGATACATAAAATAAAGGCTTTAAGCGTAAAGGTGCCTTTTCACGAGCCGCTGAAACCGATTGTTTGAGCGACAAAAATGATCACGTGACAACTTTTGTCGCTGAACTATTACAGCGGTAATTTTTGTACATGAAAAGGGTAGCAGCGACAAAATTGAAAGTTGAGACAGATTTTGCGTTATTTGTATAATCAATTAAGACAGATTTTGCATTATTTGTGCAATCAATTATATTACTTATATATTACGCGATGGCTTCTAGAAAAAAAAAAATATTACAATTGGCTACTAAATTGTAATCGTATAATTCGAGAAAGTGAAATCAACTTTAAAAATGATATCATTTTTGCCATTACTTTGCTGTTGACAGATCAAACTCAAAAAAGATATTATTCTAAAAAAAAAGTTTTGGGTTGCGCCGCTGTTTCAAAATCGTAACGAGCATGGATTTTATAAAGCTATCTTACCGTATATAAGACTAGAAAGTGCAAGATTTGTTAATTATTTCCGCATGTCGTCAACACAATTGGAAGATTTGCTACAAATTGTTGTACCAAAGCTCCAGAAACAGACATTTATGAGAGAGCCTGTCAGTGCTGAAGAACGTTTGTGTTTAACTTTAAGGTTTGTTTTATTACATTTTTTAAATGCATAAAAATATAAAAACGACATACTAAGTCAACTGATTATATAGATGATTTGTAACTTATTACTATAACTATTGTCTCACATATAGATATTTGGCTTCTGGCGACTCCATGATATCGATGTCATATCAATATTTATTAGGATATACGACAATATGCAACATCATATCTGAAACATGTGAAGTACTGTGGAATATGTTGTGCCCAGTTGTTCTTCCACCTTCTTTTACCAAAGAAGATTGGCTTCGTATTGCAGTAGATTTCGAATATCGATGCAATTTTCCGCATTGTATTGGTGCCATTGATGGAAAACATATTGTTCTTCAAGTATGAATTTCAATAGTATTATCATATAGACATTACATTTCTGATATCTCTGATTTTTAAGTCAAATGCAATTATAATAATATTTTTTCAGTGTCCTGCTAACGCTGGTTCTATGTATTACAATTATAAAAACAGTCACAGTATTGTTTTAATGGCAGTATGTGATGCTAATTATTTATTTACATTTATCGACATTGGAGCCTATGGTAGACGCAGTGATGGTGGCATTTTCAAAGAATGCCAGTTTGGTCAAAAGTTTGAACAAAAGAAGATGGATGTACCAGATGCAGACATTATTTCTGAAAATGGTCCCACATTACCATATTGCCTTGTTGGAGACGAAGCATTCCCTTTAAAAGAATATTTGCTTCGACCATACTCAGGAAGAGGCGGACTGACCAAAGAGAAAAATGTCTTTAATTATCGACTAAGCCGTGCTAGGCGAATTGTTGAAAATACATTTGGGATTCTTGCTAGCCAATGGCGAATATTGAGGAAGCCAATAATTGCAAAAGTGGAAACTGTAGAAAAAATTGTGCAAGCCATTGTGTGTTTGCACAACTGGTTACGCAAACAAGATATAAATGTTAATGAATACGTACCTGTTCATATGGTTGATCATTTTGATGATCATAATAGCTATATTCCTGGCACTTGGAGAACCGTTCTTGAAAACGGTTCCGCTTATCGTGAAATACAACGAGTAGGATCATATATGAGTAGTCAAAAAAATATAGAAATGCGGGATAAGTTTTGCATATATTTTAATAATAAAGGCTCTGTACCATGGCAAAATAATTTTTGCTAAAAATGTATTTCCAAATATATAAAATATTGCCTCTTTTATATTCTTTATATGCATACACACACACACACACACACACACACACACACACCACACACACATTATATTATATTTATATCATTGTTTATAAGAATGCTACAATAAAAAACAGTGTAAATAATAGAAAAAATGTTTATTTGTTATTTAATTACTTATTATTTTTTTTTAAAGCAATAATAAAATTAATTTATTATAAACTATATGAAAATAAACTTTAGTATAAGCTATATATACTATATAACATGTTTATAATAGTGTTACGATTATAATAATATACTATCACATATCAAAAAATGAAGATAAAATAATATCACATATCAAAAAATAAAGATAAAATAAAAAACTTAATATTCAGTCTTTTTTATGAGATCATATGTTATTTGAAATAGTTTCTGCGCTGCATCATCCAACATATTTGATGGAAGTTTCCTCAATCTTTGTTCAACTACGGATACAATTGCGTCCACTTCGTCATTTTGCGGAGGATCAGGCAATAAAATACTTGGTGCCTGTTTATTTCTTTCACAAAAGGCATCAGCAATTCTATCAAGTGCTGAATTAAAATTTTTTTTATTTGCACTTTGTTTCTTATTATAGTCTGAAAAAATATAGTATCCTTAATATATAATATAGATAATATTATATTTATATGTAGTATTATATTTATATGTAGTAAAACATACTTTGCTGTCCATTTTGTTCTACATCTTCAGAAATAGTAGCAGTCGAGTCATCAGCATCAGTTCGCCATGACACATTTGATTTGGTTCTATTAACAATTAAGTATTGTTCTTGTTATATTAATTAATTTATTTATTTAGTTAATATTTAATTATTTATTTTTTATTGCATTAGACAATGTTAAAAGATGTTGACATTTTATTATAAGTATTCCGGAGGAATAATATAATAAAAAAAATACTAACGGTTTCTGTAGGCACGAGTCGCGTAAAAATGATAAATTATCATAGTGCTGCCACTTGCTTTTCTTAGCAGGTGTTTCTGATCCACTTGCCAACGATTCAGTGCTGATGATTCTTCTGTAGGTATCATGCAATGACTTAAATTTTGCCTTTGCTTCAGTCGCTGATAGTTTTTCTAAAAAATCATTTTATTAATAGATTTATATTAATAACCGTTTAGACTGGTATTCATAATCCGATCTTATATTTAAGATCGTCTTAAGTTCGAGCTTGAGATGCTACACAGCCATTTGATTGGTTGAATGGGATCTTAAGTCAACCTCAGATCAGATTTAAGATGATCTTAAATATAAGATCAGACTATGAATACCGGCCTTAGAGTTGCATACAGTTCTTGTAATAATTTTCTTATCAATTGTATTTCTTATCGAATATATATTTTGCTTACTATTTAAAGCTTCGGAAACTTCCTTCCACAATTGTGCAGTTGCTTTTCTACTACGAAGTGATAGCTCAATTTGTGGATTCCATAAAGGTTCGCGTGCATGTACCTCTAGAATTAGATGCTCTTCCAATTCAAGCAACTTCTGTTTTTCATCTATATTCAATGTCTTTCTTATATTTTTTCTTTTATTTGTTGTTATTAATGATGAGCTTTCTTGAACTGTTAATTCTTCATTGTCAACTAAACTTCGTCTTAATATACTTCCATCTTCTACAAATTGTTACATGATATATTCTTTTAAAATATTCTTTTAAACAGATAATAGATATTTATTTACATTACTTTACATACCGCACATGGGATAAAAATAACAAGTATTCTCATCAACATAATATTCAGCATATCCTTCAAGGCACTCGTGTTTTGTGATATTATCTGCATCACATATAATCTCACATACTCCACATGTCATAACTGGCACCAATGTCTACAACATTAAAAATATATTTACACTTCACAGTTATATATGTTTAGAAATATTGACATTTTCTCTTTTACGTTTAAAAATATAAATGGCTTTATTATTTCATTTTAAAACAAAAAATATTTATATAAAATATATCTACAAGTTATTTCAATCAAACAGAATTGTTTCATTTAAACACTATATAAAAAGAACTTATTTTATGTACATATACTTACTTCTTGTTCATCTTCCTTAAATAGATTCATCTTTGCGTCTTCATGGATAAGAATTCTCGATTCTGTCTGCAAGGTTATGTCACAGGTTATGTCTTTCTTGGTATACTAGTACACGCAATCACACAGCGCAGCAGTAGTGTTTCACATAGCAATTGAGCGATAACGCTTTTTCTCTCTTTGTAGTTGAATCAGTTCAAACTACAAAATTATAGCCGCTGAAATACGTGCGACAAATTTGTCGCTGTAATTGCTTATTTTAGCAGCACGTGAAATTGCACCTTAACTGTTCCTTGTTTGTGGACTCCTGACCTCCGCAACTTGGCGCTTCTGATACCCACCAGCTTTTCCGCCTATAGGCTCTCCCACATCCAATCTCGCTCCCTCCTCGACGCACGCGAGCATGGGGGACTGTATATAAGTCGGCTCGCGCAACAGATCGACACCTATTCCTTTCTGGCTACCGACCTGCTCCTAGCTTCTGGGAGTAACCGACCCTAAATCCTGACCGTCCCTACCGACGGAGACGTATGTGACCTCTCCGCCGCCTGGGTTTGCTCGGTATTCGGTTTTTCGCGCACAACTGCAGGGTAAACTCTGCGACCCCGTTTGAGCGTCCGACTGCCGAGGTGTAACCTTCCGTAGGATAAGCTGTAACTTTCCATAGGATAAACTATTTACAAATAAATACTTGCTTGGGTCAAAGAGGACCGCGAGCTTGACTTTCCTACTTACTCCCGAATCTTGGTAACCGGCGAGCCAATCCGTGACGATCGGCCGATGGATAGGCCGATATCGTTACATGGTGCTCGAACAGGGACCGTTTTAAAGAAAGTCTAGCTAGCGAAGAACCTCATGACCACGTGGATTAATACCCTTTCCAAAGAACAGCTTGTCGAATATCTCCATCGGTACGAAGTGGACATCACAGGCCAGGTGGACCTGTTAAGACGCCGACTGCGCCTATACTTCGCCGCACACCCGACCGACAACCCGAGGAACGGCAATAGTGACATACCAGGGGAGACCACGACCATGCCCACCTTAAGCCCGACAGAGCGCATCGAGATCATCAACCAGATCCGGAAATGGAGCCACCGCTTCGAGAGGGTAGATCCACTTTTATTCCTGGAAAGAGTCGAGGAGCTATGAGTCAGTTATGGCCTTGAAGAAGACCACCAATTCTTAGGCCTACCGGAATTGCTAAAGAGGGACCTCTTATGATATCAAAACCATCACGATACTTGGGAAACCTGGGCCAGTTTCTGCGAGCATTTCCGCAACTACTATCTGCCGCCGGGATACCTGAGACGGCTGAAGCAGAGATCAGCGGACGCTCCCAAAAACCTGGGGAATCGTTTCGCGAATACTCTAATGCACTCCTCACCATGATGCGCCGAGCTGGGGGATACTCCGAACGGGAGCAACTGGAACAAATTTATGAGAACATGGATCCGGAGCACTAGCTCTATGTCCTGCTCACCGATCAGCTCACCATGAGCGAATTCCTGATCTGGATATCCAACATCGAGGAAATCAACCATCGCCGACGGAATCGAATCCCAACGGCTGCCAAATCAACGGTCGCCACTGTTACATACAACCGGGAGGAATGCTGCTAGAGGTGTAAACAGAGGGGCCACACTCGGGTGGACTGCAAGCGACCATCAAAAAAATTTTGCTCACGGTGCGACAAGGACGATATCCTGACTCGCGACTGCCACCCGCCGTCGGAAAACGCCCAACGGGCCGGGGAGGTAGCGGCCACCTCCCAGCTCAAATTTAACACGGATCTCCAAAAAGACAGAAAGATTCGGAAACAATTAGTGAGTACTTTTCTGTTTTTGCGTCTATTTCTTTTTTCTTCTTCTCTCTATTTTTAAATGTGAAATAAATGTATATTTCTATAATTCAATCAACAACAAAACTTCTTTTGTAGAGATAAAAATAAAAAACAAAATCTAGATATTGAATACTGGGTGTCACACTAATTTATTCCTCTCATTATTTTGTACATAAAAGTATTAAGATAAGATAATTGGTGTAAAAAAACACATAGTTGTTTCGAAAAAAAAAATGTAATTTGCAATTAACAATTACAATTTTTTCTTAAAAATAACTATGTTTTCTTTACACCAATTGATTCCTCTCATTATTTTGTACATAAAAGTATTAAAGTGAGGTAATCAAAAATAAAAATATTAATGAATATTTTACGATTCCCATCTGTTGGAGTTAAATTTGCCGCAAATAGATTGATGATTAGACGCGCGCGATTGGCTGGCTGAATGCTCCAAAATTTAAGCGATCGACGTTACCAGTCAGTATGTGTCGCAACAGAGAACTCAAAATTTCAAGCGCTCTATTAGTCTTCGAAAATAAGATACTTTGTGACGCGGAATCGTCCGAGATAATTTAATTGTATAATTTTGACTGGCCGCGATTCACCCGGCGAATCGGTGTCACGCTGCACTCACGATAAATTCAATTAAATACTAAGAATCAGCAAATAAGTAGTGTGTTAATTTAATTATCAAATCTCGTGATTATAAAGGCACGCGAAACATAAAAATGGTCTTTCGAGCCGGATGAGTGCACGTTTTAAGACACTATGATCGCCGTAAAAAAGAATCCGCGAATTTCGCGAGACCGTGCTGGTTATTAAACGAGACATTGAACGTTAATTTCGTCGATAACCGTTAGTGAGGTGACGCTTCCAAAGTTCAAATTATAGTCGTAGGTCGTGTTTTGCTTATTAACCTTGTCCGGCGCGTGCCGTCGACAACATTGGCACGAATTCGTCGCGCGCGGCCGTTATCTGTTTTGTCTTTTGAACGCTTAATGAGATAAACGAGGATCGATTTAGAATTATTCGTGGATGACAATGTCGAATATGGAGGTTCTTTGAAAATAAAGAAGCATTATAAAAGAAAAATTGACAGCGATAAGAAACTTCGTTATCAAAGCCGCGAAGGACGTGGAAACAGCACCAGAAGAAATTACAGCGCGTCTACAGGCTGTTGAGAAATTGCATGGCAAATTTCAAAATATATCGCAACAACTCTTAACAGGTGGAGACGCGCCTGACCAGAGAGATCTCGCGGAGGACTCGGAATTCGACGAGCGATATTATACAATCAAGGCAGAGTTGATGAAGCTACTGAGCAAAGTTAAGCCGCTATCGGCCGAACCGTCGGTCGAACGTTCGACCGGCGATGCAACGGTGATGCAGGTGTTGGAACAGCAAACAACCTTGATTCAAAAACTAGCCAAGCGCAATGAAAGCGATACTTTAGTTAGAACGATGGAGCAACAATTGCAATTGTTAGAGAGATTAAACATACATTCAATCGCGTCAATAAGAGAGTCTCAAGTCAAGTTGCCACTGATAAAACTGCCGTCGTTCGACGGAAATATAGAGGAATAGAAAAGATTTTCCGACACATTTAAAACATTAATACATGATAGTGAATTATCGAACATGCTAAAACATCAATATCTAGTAGGAGCATTGAGCGGTCAAGCTGCAAGAGTAATTGAATCAATAGAAATTTCGGAGGACAATTACATCAGCGCTTGGAAGCTGTTGAAAGAAAGATACGACGATGAGCGAGGTATACGAATGCGACACATACAATGTTTGTTCGAGCTGCCACAGGTGAGGCGAGAATCAGCGGAAGCTATTCAAGAATTAGTAAACCACGTTCAGAAGCATTTGTGAATATTACAAGTTATGAAGCTCAACACCGAATCGTGGAGCAAATTAATCATTTATTTGATCGAGAAAAATTTGGATAATATTACGAGACGACGCTGGGAGGAGCACGTTGAGCGACAAGATAACGTAACGACTGGCACGATGATCGAGTTTCTGCAGCGACACAGTCAGTTGTTGCGGCGGACAGACGTCGACGGGGATGCTGGTAAATCAAGGAACAACGTGAACGACAAGGAAGGAGCGAGTAAGTGGAGAGCCTCAGATTCTAAGTCACGGTGCAAGACAGTATTGGCGACCAGTACACAGGGACGGAATTGTTATCTTTGTCGAGGGCCGCATCTCATATACTCGTGCAAACAATTTTTGAGCTTGTCCGTTGGGGACAGGATAAAGAAAGTAAAGCGATTGAGACTTTGTTTGAATTGTCTTAGGAACGATATCACTTTTCAGGAAATTGCAGGTCCGATTCGTGTCGAGAGTGCGGCGAGCGGCATAACACATTGTGTCATACGAGCGGAGGAGTGATCGGTCTGACGACGGGATCGGCGAGAGGTTCAACTGGAGGCTCGGAGGAGGCGTCCGCGGGCACTGCATTGTGCTCCACGACGAACGCAGAGACAGCATCCGTAGAGATCAGCGAGGCGATCGGTGACGTGCGCGATCGACGCGTTCCGAGCGATGGCGAGCGGAGACGAGTGTTGATGGCGACAGCAATCGTGAAGGTCGAATCAAAAAACAATTGCCAATTGCGAGTGTTGCTGGATAGTGAAGTAAACCGAGCGAAGTAAACTTTATAACGTCCACTGCGTGTAATAAATTAAATATAAAACAGGAAAGAATTCGCGAGTCTATAAACGGTCTGAATGAAATGAGTTGTACAATTAATCACGGTTGTAGATTAACTATGAAATCGCGAACATCTAAGTTTGAGCTGAGTGTATATTGTTTAGTCGTACCAAAAATAACAAAAATGTTGCCTTCCTTTTCAATTCGAGCGTCAGATTTATCAATACCAGATAATTTAGATTTAGCGGATCCGCAGACCCGGGCATATCGATGCTCTTGTTGGCGGCGAGTTCTTTCTACAATTATTAGAGACCGGCAAAATAAAGCTCGGCGACGAATTACCGACATTACAAAACACAAAATTCGGTTGGATAATTGCGGGTCCCGTACCACAACAAATAGTGGAAGATCGAACGATCAGCCGTCAACATATAACGAATCATATATGCTTATCAACACAACTGTTGTCCGTTGATGAGACTTTAAAAAGGTTTTGGGAATTAGAAGAATATAACCACACAAGACTGTCAGGGGAAGAACAGAGATGCGAGACGCATTTTACAAACAATGTGAATCGAGACGCGTCCGGACGGTTTATCGTCAGATTACCATTTCGCGAAAATAAGGCTCAGTTAGATCGATCAAGAAAGATAGCAATAAAGCGATTAATTTATTTAGAAAGAAAATTCCTGAAGGACTTAAATTTACGCGAACAATATGCGAAGTTTATGCAGGAATATATTGATTTAGGTCACATATCTAAATTAACAGAGAGCGTTGGTGTTTTGAATTCGGTTTATTTGCCACATCATTGTGTGATTCGCGAGTCACAACGACCAGATTACGTGTAGTATTCGACGCATCAGCAAAAACTGCGTCCGGCGTTTCGCTCAATGATACGTTAATGGTAGGAAGACTTCTTCAGGACAACATTATAGACATAATTTTACGATTTCGACTACCTGCAATCGCAATCACAGCAGATTTACAAAAAATGTATCGGCAAGTTTTGGTACATCCGGACGATCGCGAATTTCAAAAAATCGTATGGCGTTTTTCTCCGAGCGATCTTATTGGCGAGTACCGATTGAACACGCTGACGTATGGACAGGCGAGTGCGCCATTTTTAGCGATTCGTTGCGTGCGACAGCTTACGGGAGACGGAGCCGCTCGGTTTCCTCTTGCGTCGCAAGTATTATTAAATGATCTATACGTCGACGACATTATTACCGGAATTGATAGCGAGAGCGATGCGATCGAGTTGATTTCACAATTGGGATTATTATTAAACAAGGGCGGTTTTGAGCTTCATAAGTGGCGCTCAAATTGTCAAAGGGCGCTGCAGAGTTTGCCAGCCGCGGAACGAGACGATGAGGTGTCAGTGTTGACGATTGACGCGGGTTCAAGACATTGGGTTTGAATTGGTGTCCGGTATCGGACATGTTTCGGTTTTCCGTAGACTCGATGACGACTTCAGTTAAAACTAAACGCGAGGTGTTATCTACAATATCGAAAATATTCGATCCGCTTGGATTGATTGGTCCGATCTTGATGCGAGCAAAGCTGATCAAGAGACGTGGGCGTCGGGCCTAGGTTGGGATGATCCGTTGACGGATAGTCTGGATCGAGCGTGGGATGCATACATGGACGATGTTCGCGGGGTTGGTTCGATTCAGATACCGTGCAAAGTCGTTCGGTGTCCCAACGCGATGCGCTTCAATCTCCATGCGTTTTGCGATGCCTCGCTAAAGGAATACGGGGCTTGTATATATTTACAATCAATAGATAGAGACAACGAAATCAAATCCTCATTACTGTGTTCAAAATCGCGCGTAGCACCGATAAAGAGCAAGACGATTACATTACCGAGGCTTGAACTGTGCGGAGCCGTTGTTCTAGTGAGATTGCTTCAAAGCGTGAGAAAGGCATCAAGATTGATATTGATGAAGTGCATGCGTGGAGCGACTCAACGATCACGCTAGCTTGGATCGCCGGCGATCCATCCCGCCAGAAAGTCTTCGTGTCGAATCGAACGTCGGAAATACAGTCGATTCTTCCCGCGAGTCATTGGCATCACGTCGATGGAGTCGAGAACCCGGCGAATCTGATTTCGAGGGGCAGCACATTAAAAAATTTAAAACAAAATGAGATTTGGTGGACCGGTCCGGCGTGGTTGTCGCGTTTCGCGGATTATAAGCAATTAAAGGTGCGGCAACCTTTCCTCACTGAAGAGGA
Source organism: Camponotus fellah (assembly GCA_030586385.1). Classification (NCBI taxonomy): domain Eukaryota; kingdom Metazoa; phylum Arthropoda; class Insecta; order Hymenoptera; family Formicidae; genus Camponotus; species Camponotus fellah. The sequence continues at coordinate 142,155 of JAPIVC010000379.1, read as the reverse complement.
TGAAACCATTGTCCGAGCCGAGCAAACTACAAGCGCGCAAGTCTTCGTGAGTGTGGATGGTTCGAATGACGTAGTCGAGCTTCTATTGAATAGTCATTCTTCGTTATCCAGGATAGAGCGCGTTATAGCTTGGATGATTCGATTTAGGATCAACGCGGGTTCGGATCGCGATAAACGTAATGTTGAGCATCTATCAGTTGCAGAAATTCATAACGCGCATAAGAAATTGATTCTGGCAATACAAGGGTCTTCGCGGACATAATAAAAAACGTATCAACAAATGAACCGGTTCGAATCAGCAGTCTAGCATCGCTCAGTCCTTTCATTGACGAGAAGGGGCTCCTCAAGGTGGGCGGTAGAATGCGAAACTCGCCGTTGACATTCGAAAGAAAACATCCTATCATTTTATCATCCGAAGCAAATTTACAAGGTTGTTGTTCGAGGTAGAGCACCGGAGACTGTTGCACGTGAGTCCGCAAGCATTGCTGTACTCAATTAGAGAAAAATATTGGCCGCTTAAGAGAAAAAACATTGCGAGAGGGGTGACGCATGCTTGCGTCAATTGCTTCCGTAATAAGCCGAAATTAATTGTCGCAAATTATGGGACAACTACCCGCGGATCGAGTCACGCCCGCGCGACCATTCTTCGGGGTCGATTTCGCCGGACCGGTTACGACATTGATTCGTCGAGGTCGTGGGGGAGGAACAAATAAGTCTTACATTGCATTATTCATATGTTTCGCGACTATAGCAATTCATTTGGAGACTGTTAGCGATTTAAGTTCAGCGTCATTTATATCTGCTCTCAGACGTTTTACCGGACATAGAGGATGCCCACAGCGCATATATTGCGATACAAATTTTGTAGGAGCAAGGAATGAATTGCGCGAATTATACGAGTTGTTAAAAAACGAAAGACAAAGTTTAATGGATGAATTTTGCGTTCCTAGTCAGATCGAGTGGAAATTTATAACACCATCGTCACCTCACATGAGGGGGCTGTGGGAAGCAGGAGTAAAATCGTGCAAATTTCATTTAAAACGGGTAATAGGAGAGAGCCGTTTAACGTTCGAGCTGGCAACGGTATTAGCTCAGATTGAGGCGTGTCTGAATTCGCGTCCGATTTGTCAGCTGCCAGCAACGGCGACGGATCTGCAGCCTCTAACACCGCGTCATTTTTTAGTAGGTGGTTCGTTAACCGCACTTCCGGATATCGAACTAGACGTAATAACGTACCCGGTAATCGACTCGATCGCTGGCAAACAGTGCAGAAAATTACGCAGAATTTTTGGAAAAGATGGAGCCGGGAGTATTTAACTTCATTACAAGGCAAGACTAGATGAACAACCGAGCGAGAAAATTTAACGATAAATGACATTGTTTTAATACAAGAAAATAATACGCCACCATTAAGGTGGAAGTTAGGGCGTGTGATAGATACTCATAAGGGAATCGATAAAAAGATACGCGTTGTAACCCTCAAGACTGCAAATGGAATATGCAAAAGAGCGATTAGTAAGTTGTGTAAACTCCCGTTATCGGACTCGCAATATATAACAAATGTAAATGAGCTCACGGATTAATTGTTATTAAGGTGGGCGGGATGTTGGAGTTAAATTTGCCGCGAATAGATTGACGGTTAGACGCGCGCGATTGGCTGGCTGAATGCTCCAAAATTTAAGCGATCGACGTTACCAGTCAGTATGTGTCGCAATCTCGAACAGAGAACTCAAAATTTCAAGTGCTTCATTAGTCTTCGAAAATAAGATACTTTGTGACGCGGAATCGTCCGAAATAATTTAATTGTATAATTTTGACTGGCCGCGATTCGCCCGGCGAATCGGTGTCACGCTGCACTCACGATAAATTCAATTAAATATTAAGAATCAGCAAATAAGTAGTGTGTTAATTTAATTATCAAATCTCGTGATTATAAAGGCATGCGAAACATCATCTTAATACTTTTATGTACAAAATAAGATATTTTACGGTTCGTATAAAATTAAGAAACGATTTCAAGCCTCATAACTCTGCAAATACTTAATGAAAACTTAATTATAGTGTTTTGGAAAGCTCTCGAGATAAGCTACAAGAATAATAACGTAAAATAAATGGTTCCATTTAAGAAATTGAAGGTGACTTTCACATGATCTTGACAACGCTATTCAAGGTTGTACTAATATTACTGTGCATTATTTGAAACCCTATAACTTTTATAGGAAACATTTTTGTCTGCCGTTCTCGGTTTTCGAGATATTCGGCTGATACGGGTGGTCTGAAACACCCTGTATATATATACAGGGTGTTTTTATATATATATATATATATATATATTTATTTATTTATTTATTTATTTATTTATATAATAAAAACAATTTTGAAAAATAAAATAATGAAAATAATAGACTCAACATAATAATAAATTACTAAGGGGTAAAAAGGCAAATAAAAATAATTATGTAACAAATCGTTTTTCAGCATACGTTTCGGACGACGAAAAAAGTAATATGCACGATATTAAAAAGACCATCCAAGAATAGTTACGACATGCGGGAGATCGCCTTAACTATTTAAGAAATAAGGAGAAAAAAGTTGGTAAATTATTGAAAATTCTATACGATATTATTTAAAAAAACAATAGGATTGTATAATGTTACTGCATAACATTTTTAGTGTTGAAAACGAGAAAACATTGAAATTAATATATGTTTTTCAATATATGTAAATGTATATCATCTTCTATCATATTTCACTTATATATTTAATTTTATATATATGTATGTGTGTGTGTGTGTGTGTGTGTGTGTGTGTTGTGTGTGTGTGTGTGTGTGTGTGTGTGTAAAAAATTAAATTCTATATTGTAAAAAAAATATATTAATTATTTTTTGTATATTTTTTTACAGCACTATGACAACATATGAAGATTTTATTCAACAAAATGAAGATTGTGACGATGTGCGCAATGGAATGCTTGGTCATCATCGCATATTGATGCTACTAGACTAGTTGTACCATTAAAAACTTTGTATCAACCAAAATAAAAGTACAAGAAGGAACGAGTAGATTTTCCTTCTTGTACTAAAAAGCTTTTTAAAAGCACGCATAAACTGTATAGGTGTCGCATTAAAGCAATTGTCACCTTGTTGTCTTAGTGCCAAAAAAATTTTCTAAACAATCCTGATTTATTCTACGTGAAAAAAAGGAAAATTTGAAGAAAAGGAAAATTACAAGATTTTAATTTATCCCATAATTGCATTATACTTCTAATAGTGATCTGCTAGGATTTCAAGCATTTAATTTTAACATGCAAACCGTTGGCATTATAAACATTATATGTTCTAAGAAAAATAGCATTTCTTCTAAATATTTAATTTGTTTTTTACTTCCAGTAAAAACTTTTCCATACTCTTTTGGACTATTTACAGTTGAGGAATTTAGTATGTCAAACAATTTATCAAAATGATCTATTAAATCTATAGTGCCAACTGCTTCACTTGAAAGAAAACCGCAAGACATTTGTGTGCACATGCCAGCAGCTACTCGATTACTGAATACTTGGACAGCATATTTTACCTTTATTCTTTGAACATTCGGTTCAATATGATATTTAGATAATTTAGGAGCCATTTTCATCCATTGTTTAGAATCTCTTTTGTAAAATTCTACAATATGAGCCCATGATGCTGTTTTATTATTAACTTTAAAATCATATTTTAATAAATTGTTACGCATCGCTTTAATTAAGTGAGGAGAATCAAAAATATAAAATTTTTTCTCTTCATTTAAAAAGGTAAAATTTTGTGTCGAAATGCCCAATTCTCGAGATAGCTGCATAAAATTAAACCCCATATCTGTCACTAATCCATGCACTATAGCATCACAATTTCGCAATTTTATTATAATATTAAATAATATATCTCTCAGAACGTTGCTTCGACATGTCGTTTCTATAAAACAATAACACACAGGAATTTTCCAATTTCCTGCTATACTTCGTGCCAACCAGTGCACTTTTTGCGGGTTTAGATAATTTCTTATAACCCGTATCTTCGAAACCTATTTTTTCATCCCGCGATACATTGTAAAATAAATGAGCCTTTAAATTCATTTCATCTACGCATAATATAGAATGTTTTTCAATAGATGCAAGTGATTTTAATTTTAAAGTTAAAGCGTCAAAAATTTTAATGCCCGGTATAATATTCCAGGAATTAGTGAATAATTGAAGCGAGCGCACCGAAGGCAAAGCAAATTCTTTTATTAAGTTTTTATAATTGCGCGGACTGCAAAAATATAAAGATAACGCAAACTTTTTAAAATCTGAATTATATCTTCTTCCATGTTTATTTTTTGTCAAAGCATCGATCTGAGCAGTTAATAATTTTTCAAAATTTCCCGAAAATAACTTATTGCCTAATTTGCGAATAATAATTACGTCGCTTTTTTCTTCTGTCGATGTCCTCTTCTGCTGCATTAATTTCTTTTTTAATCGTCGAATAATCTGTTGCAATTTCTTGTTTTGCTTTAATTTCAAAACTCTTGACTCTAATTTCTTCTCTTGACTATTCTTCGATGAAATTTTTATTATAGGATGTACATTACTAGACATGCGCCTGTAACATACCCAATTTATTAAAGATAAACAAAAAAAAAGAAAATAAATAATATTAAATAATATTAAAAGCTCCTCGAAATTAACAAATTAAAATGAATAATAAAAGGCAGTAAAGAGCCAATGCAGTTGTAGGGCGTGAAAATTCTTTTTCAAGACAATCAATTTTAAGAATCTTTCTTCTTTATTCCATCAAACGTTTCGGACTCAATTCGAGCCTTCGAAAAAAAAGAAAATTTGCTAAAAAAAGTTATTGTTTTACAAATAAACATGACATGAATATTATAAACAAATAATAGATTACATGAGCTCTTTATATTGCAAAGTAAAAAAATTAAAAATATTATAAAATTAAATAATTTAGTCTCATTAATATTAAATAATAAAAATTATCAAATTATTATGAAAAATACCATTACGAGGTGAAATAATGTTAATATATAAATTATATTTTAATAATTATTTTGAAAATTTTAAAAATATTAAATACATACGCACACCATACACCACACATACATACCTCTTTTATTATAGTATAGAAAAAAACTTACGGTTGAGTTTCAGCATTTATATCCATAGACGATAATTTGGAAGATGCCATATGACTGAAAAATATAACATAATTTTATAATTAAAAAATATAATATAATTTTATACTATTCTTATTCAAAGTACAAATGAAAAGTATTTTATAATTATTGTTACCTCTTTTCGTTTTCCTCTTATGTTAATGCAGATTCTATTTCTATAAAATCCTATAAAATCCTATAAAAAATCCTATAAAATCCTATAAAAAATATAGAAATGTATATTATATACTAGAAAAATATTGTGTTATGATAAAACATATAATAATATATTTAGATCTTATTTATCGACATATTTCTTCTTGTTCAATTATATTTTCTTCTCTTCCCTGCATTGCTTCTGCTTCCGCTTCTGTTTCTGTCTTTCTACAAAATTTCTATCTTTCTACAAAAATATTTAAATTTTCAAATTTAAAAAATTATTTTTATAATAAATGCAAAAAATAGCTTATTATATTTTTTTACTATTATTAGATATTGTTTCCATTATACACACACATACGCGCGCGCGCGCGTGTGTATGTGTATGTGTGTGTGTAAAAAAATATACAGGATGATGAAAAACTAAGTGCCATAAATTTGTATGATGAAAGAAGGGACGAATACAAGCATTTTAAATATAGAAACCATGGGTCGGCGACATTTCTTACGGCGTGACGGGCGTGTAATCGTCACAACATATGCGATGCAAGTAATGTAGTTGGTTTGTTTCCCTCTCGTTTGTTTACCATTCGTTTGTTTATCTCTCAAGGTGTTTGCAAGATCTTTCTGTCCCTCAAATTATCAGTGATCACAGTGTCAGTCGAGCTGTGCTACTGACAGAAACAGTGAGAAACGAGTAGCTGGAGTTTGTTTTCTTTAAAATATTAATTTTTTGTTTTTTTTGAATGATTAATCATGAACCGCAACAATGAGTACACTTGGGAGGAACTCGCAGATATGCACCTTGCGTTCGGCGCTGCCGGGGGCAACTCTGCACGCGGCAGTCATTGCTCCGTCGCTGTGACCTTCGTCGAAACGTTGGCGGTCGTAACTTTGAACATTTATTGTAAACATATCAAATTGACGGAATAAAATCATTGCATCGCATACGTTGTGACGATTCAATTAAACGCCCGTTACGCCGTAATGAAACGTCGCCGACCCATGGTTCCTATACTTAAAATGCTTGTATTCGTCCCTTCTTTCATCATACAAATTTATGGCACTTAGTTTTTCATCACTCTGTATATATGCGTATATATATGTATATATAGGGTGTCCTAGACCACTCATACACCCCTTTTCTTTTAAAAACTTCTTTTAAAAAGCATTTTAGAGAAAAACGTTTTCGATAAAAATTGTATGGTTTTGAGGAGAACATAAGATGGTGTCATTGGTTTGACCTTGCATCGTTAAGATCAGATCAAGAACACCTTTAATTTCTTAAATGGTACCTATTTTTTATTCTTATAGCTTATGTCGAGAGCTTTCCAAAACACTATAATAAAATATTTTTTTCATCAAGTACTTTTCGAGTTATCAGGCTTGAAATCATTTTTTAATTTTGCATAAACCATAAAATATCTAGTAAAATATTCATTTTTCGATTATCTTATCTTCATACTTTTATGTACAAAATAATGAGAAGAATCAATTAGTATAAAGAAAACACATAATTGTTTCGAAAAAAAATATGTAATTTGCAATTAACAATTACATATTTTTTTCTTAAAAACAACTGTGTTTTCTTTACACCCATTGATTACTGTCATTATTTTGTATGGGAATAAGTTTTAATCGTTTTTTATGTGGAAAAGAAGCATAGTTTGAATATGAAAATATTAAATGATTTTGTTCAAAATATTTTCCATCTGAAGCGACAACTTTCGCCTAAATAAATAAAATATAAATAAATAAATAAATATATACATAAATAAATAAAAATAATATCTTAACAGATTTCACATAAATAGTTCCGCGATTAAATACTCAAAAGTGCATAATAACAAGCGATAAATTACACCTAAATTGAATGGATAATTTTTATTTTATATAAAATTTATTACAATTTCTTCTTACTTGAATTTAGTTCATTTTAAAATGATATGCAAATCGTGTAAATATGTCAATACGCCTATGCGACTTTTGGCGACTTACGCAAAAAATTGAATTCAGCGTATCGATACTAACTAGGCGGTTAAATAACTAGGCGGATTTGCGTATAATAGCTGAGACGATTTGATTGGTTGACACGGTTTAGCGCAAATTACGCTTATGCAACTTATGCTGCATGGAAAAGCATCCTCATAGTTCGATCTTATATTTGAGATCGTCTTAAGTTCGAGTTTGAAATGCTACGCAGCTATTTGATTAGTTGAATCCCCCCCTCTTCCTTCCTCCAATCCTCCCTCTCATTCTTCTCCTAAGCCTCCTGTTCCCTGGTGGAACGAGGACTGCGAGAGGACTCTTCTTCTTCTTCTTCTACTATTTTATGGCACCGGGTCAGTCCAAACCCTTACGGCCAAGGAGTAAGTTTTAAGTGGCTATTTTCTATCCTCGTAGGAGGATAAACTCAAAAAGGACACACACACGTAAAACACGTCCGCACCGGTTCAAGGCCGGTAACGGTCTATAAGAGGACTCTAACTGAGAGAAAGTCAGCCCTCTTGTTGTATAAGACTTTTCCGTCAGTCTCCAATTTTATTGAGCTTAGAAGACAAGAAGCCATCACCAAAAGAACTCTCAAAAAAGCTAAAAGAAATGGTTGGCACTCTTTTTGCGCCACTCTCTCTCACACCACGTCTATCTCGCAACTCTGGTGCATGAATAAACGCTTTAAACGCAGACATCTAGGACTTCTTCCTCCTCCCCCGTCTTCAAACTTTGAAATTTCTCCCTCTGCTCAACTTCTAATCAACTCTCTTTGCTCTTCCTTTTCACTTCACAAAACTTACTTCTCTCTAGTTGACTTTCCCTCTTCTGCCTCCTCTTTACCCCCCTGTACCATTTTTAATGATCCCTTCTCCTTGGATGAACTTCTCATTGTCATTAATAATTTGAAAATCCGTTCGTCTCCCGGCTTAGATAAGATTGATTACCAACTAATCTCTCTCCTTCCTCTGCAGTACCTTAAGATACTTATTGACATTCTTAATAGTATTCTTGATCAAGGAACATTCCCATCATCTTGGTCGCATTCTCTTGTCTTCTTGCTCTCTAAAAGCACACCTAATAAATTTCGTCCAATCTCTCTCACTTCCTGCTGCTTAAAACTCTTGGAAAGACTAATTCTCTCTCGACTTGACTGGTGAGTTGAGCAAAATCATCTTCTTCCTTCTTATCAGTCTGGCTTCAGAAAAAACAGATCCTGCCAGGATAACCTCGGAATCCCCTTTTCTGAAATATATAAAGGTTTCGCCAAAGGCTACGTTACCATTGCTATCTTTCTTGATATAGCCGGAGCATTTTTTTACGCATACAAGGGCGTCCCACATCTTTTTTAAGTCCTCTTTTATTTAACATTTATGTTTCCAAAATCCATAAATCCCTATCCAATGACTGCCAAATTGTCCAGTTTGCCGATGATATCGCTATATTTATATCATGTCCTTCCTCTAAAATCAAATTCTCTAGTAAAAAACTCGAATTCTCCCTCTCTAGACTCTCCAACTTTCTTAGCTCTAAAGGGCTCAATATCTCTCCTGAAAAGTCTGCGCTCATGACCTTCTCTAGAGCTAAATCTACTCTCGTAGCTCCTCTCATTGAACTTAACGGTCATACAATTAGATCCGTCTCTTCTTTCAGATTTTTAGGCGTCTATCTCGACCCTAAATTGCAAAGACATTTACATATTAACTATCTAATCCAAAAATCTAACAAGCTTATCAAAGTAATTAAATCGCTCTGCGGTATTTGGTGGGGCTCTGATCCGAAACTCCTCCTCAGAATCTATAAATCTCTCATCAGAGGTAGCATAGAATACGGCTGCCAATTTCTTCCCATCAGCCATTCGTCCAAAATGGAAAAGTTAGAAAAAATTCAAAGGAAAGCTATCAAAGTTTGCCTCGGTCTGAGGTCGTCAACTTTTTCGAACGTTGTCCTTGCGGAATCTTGTATTCCTCCCCTTAAACTTCGTTGCAACCTCCTCTCAGAGAGATACGCTTTAAAATCCTTCGCCTCCACCAACAATCCAATTATAAACTTTCTCTACGATTAACATTTTCTCTCTTCTACAAAGAAACAATCGCTGTATCTCTATTAATTTTCCTTTATATCACGCCTTTCTCAGACTTAAAACATATAAATCCAAAATCTCTTCATTTGAGGGCCCTCCTGCCTATAGCTTCCCCTATCAATCCTCCACATTTATCCTGAAAACTGCTTTCACTCCTAGTAATCTCGTTGCTCTCATTAAAAAATCCTCCTTCCCCCAAATCACCTTCATGACTTCTCTTAAAGAATTCATCTCTAATCGAACTATCTTTTTCACCGATGCCTCTAAATCTCTTTCAGCTATCTATGTGGGCTTCTCGATTTACTCTCCTTCTCTTAAAATTCAAAAAACGTACAGAATCACTTCATATGCCTCTATTTTCACAGGAGAAGCCTTAGCTATTTTATTTTGTATTAAAATCATCATTTCTCAACAAATCCATTCCTCCTCCATCTTCACTGACTCACGTAATGTAGTGGAAGCTTTATCAACCCTCAAATCTGGCAAGGAAGTTAACTATCTCATTTCTATTAAGGATAAGTTGAGGACTGCTGAATCTTTGCATCTCGACATCAACATTGTCTGAATTCCTGCCCATGTAGGCATCCTTGGCAATGAAACGGCTGATCTCTTGGCTAAAAAAGCTATCAGTTCAGGTACAATCCTCTCAAACACCATTCCTTGTACAGACTTCTTTCACCTATCTAATGAAAACCTTAAAACTTCCTTTCTAAACTATCTTTCCAGTAGCTTCACTGGAAAAGAATACTTCAGATTTTATTTTTCTCCTTCTTCTCACCCCCCTCCTGGTACTACAACTCCGAATTTAGAAGAGAGAGAGTCACCACTTTCTGTCTGCGTGTTGGGCATTACAATCTCAACGCTAATCTCTATAAGTATAAAGTATATATATATATATATATATATATATATATATATATATATTGTATTAATAATAAGTATATATATATATATATATATAATATATATATATTAGGTGTACAAATAAGTTTCCGCGGTTTTTTATAAAAAATTAGGAATTTATTGTGAAGGAACGGTACATTACGTTTTATTCAAAATATTTTCCATTACTTGCCACCACTTTTCTCCATCTTTCTGGCAGCATTCGGATACCACTCGGAAAAACTCTTCATCTTTTGACGCTATCCACAAATCTACCCAATTTTTGGTATCTTCATATGATGTAAAGCGCTGCTCAGACAGACCATGTGCCATCGACCGGAACAGGTGATAATCAGAAGGGGCTAAGTCTGGTGAATATGGCGGGTGGGGTAAAACTTCCCACTTGAGTGTTTCCAAGTAAGTTTTACCGCCGCACATGTGGACGAGCATTATCGTGTAGGAGAATAATTTTGTCGTGTCTGGAGTAGTAATGGGCGCGTTTTTCCTTGAGTGCCCGACTCAATCTCATTAATTGTGTTCGGTAGAGAGCTCCAGTAATGGTTTCGCTCGGTTTGAGCAACTCATAATGCACGATATCAAGCTGATCCCACCAAATACACAGCATGAGTTTTTTTCCATGAATATTCGGCTTAGCTATCGATGTTGATGGTTCGCCGGGCTTAACCCATGACTTTCTCTTCTTTGGGTTATCATAGTGGATCCATTTTTCGTCACAGTGACTATACGATGCAAAAAACTCTTTTTTTATGTCCTGGCAAGCAGCATTTCGCTCATGCATAATCGGCGTTCAACATCTCTCGGCTTTAGTTCATATGGAACCCAATTTCCTTGTTTTTGAATCATTCCCAACGATTTTAAACGATGTGAAATTGCTTGTTGAGTCACTTGTAATGTAAGTGCAAATTCTTTTTTGCGTTTGGGACGAATCTTCCTCCAATAATACTGCCAATTCCATGTCTTCGTACACTTTCGGCCTTCCACTGCGTTCTTTGTCCTCCACGTCAAACTCACCGTTCTTAAATTTTTGAAACCACTCCTGACAACTTCTCTCACTTAAAGCAGCCTCACCATATGCTTCTAGAAGCAATCGATGCGCCTCAGCTGCAGATTTTTTCAAATTAAAGAAGTAAATCAAAAGTTCCCGCAAATGACGCTTATTCGGCACAAAACTTGACATTTTCGCACGAAAAAAATTACGTGATGCTGATACGGAATCACTAATACTTCAAGGTTATGGTGTTGCCAGATGACGAAACTTGGGATATTACGTTTTACATCTGACAATTTCAACATGACCTTCTGGTGGTGCTATCTTTTGTCAAACTGCGGAAACTTATTTGTATACCTAATATATATATATATATATATATAGTTCCATCCCCAAACTGTAATTGCGGATTTCCACAACAAAATATAGAACATATTCTATGGAATTGCCCTTCTCTCAATTCTAGCCGTCCCTTTCTCCTCTCTTCCCTTCAATCCGCATTCCAAAAATCTCCTCCCTTTCAATTATCTCTTCTCCTTAAAGATCCGTCTTCTCCTGTCAACTCCATTTACTCCTTTCTATCCTCCCACAATTTCAGAATTTAATCTAATTTAATTTAATTCATTTATTAACTTCCTTCCCTTATCCATAGCTCACCTCTTCATATCTTTTAATTCCTCCCCCTCTCCCTTCCTTTTTTTGCTCTCCTCCTGCTCCCTACGCGTTCATAAATATTCTACACATGCCATATATTCCTTAATCCAGGTCTCATCCTCATTTCAATTTAAAGAAATCAAAAATCAAAACTCAAATCCAAATCAAGAGCACTAACAAGAATCAAAGGAGACCAACTTTGGAATAAATTACTCCTTGGCTGTAAGGGTTTGGCCTGACCCGGTGCCATAAAACATTAGAAGAAGAAGAAGAAGAAGATTAGTTGAATGAGATCTTAAGTCACCCTCGAAGCAGAAGAACTGCTAAAAGTAAATAAGATTTTTATTAAATCTATTATGAAAGTCTATTAAGAAGTTCTATTATGAAGTAATGATCATTATTTCATAATAGAACTTCTTAATAAAAATCTTATTTAGCAGTTAAACAATAAATTTGGACGGTTAAATATGATTACTCATTATTTACTTAAAAATTATTAAGATATGTACTCACTTTCGGTTAATATCATAGCATTGTAGTCATCGTGGCATAGTATTTCTATACGTTAAGCCAAAGCTTGTGCGTTAGGGTCTAAGCAGAAAGATGGCCGTAGAGTCATAGTCGTAGTCGTAGTGATCTAAGACAGTTGTAATTGTAGACGTAAGTAACGCACAAGCTTTGGCTTAACGTATAGAAATACTACACCACAGTGATCACTTTATTATTATTTATTTTCGCCGCGTGCTCGCCCCCGGGTCTTTTTAATTTTTATGACTTCTTCTTTTTCTGCGTCTGGCCCGGGGATATGAGCAATAGTTTTTTGATGTAAATTGCCCCGGTCTATTAGCCGGGGCAATAGTTTACGATCAAATGTCTGTGATAGGGGGGAGATTTTCCTTCCCCGCGCGTCGTTGCTCGGCCCACTGGCGGGGGAGGGGGGGCGATTGTCCCCCGCCCATAAAGTATTTAAATTTGCGTGCGGCATAGTTGCCGAATCTTTGTACCTGCATCCCGGGGGGGTATTGTCCCTTCGGAGAACATTATTTGATAAATAAACGGCAATTTCTATGCGTTAAGCCAAAGCTTGTGTGTTACGTTTACAATTACGATTGTCTTAAATCACTACGACTACGACTACGACTCCATGGCCATCTTTCTGCTCAGGTCCTAGAGCCCTATTCTTGAAATCGTGCGAAAAATTATCGTATGCGAAAGTGACGCTGCACGATCTTTGATTGATGTATATTTTTAGATTTAAGAGTATACACCAATCAAAGATCGCGCAGCGTCACTTTCGCATACGATAATTTTTCGCACAATTTCAAGAATAAGGCCCCTATGGCCCGGTTTCACCAACGCAAGTTAATCTAATCGGTCGATTAAATGTGTCACCAGAATTGCCAATAGCAAGACTTCAAAAACGAAACGTTGTTAAATCGTTCTTGTAATTGGTTAATAAAGATCAATTTTATGTTCGGCAGTTGGCAACTCTGAAATTTAACCGACCGATTAGATTGGCTGCGTTCAGCAGAAAATGCTGCTTTGCAACAGTTGTAAAATTCGTGAATCTGATTGGTGTATGCTCTTAGATTCAGCTAAAATTAAAAGCATACACCAATCAAGCTCACAAATTTTACAACAGTTGCAAAGCAGCTTTTTCTGCTGAACGCAGCCATTAACTCGTTGGTGAAACCGGGCCTATAGTGCACGTTACATATATTAAGCCGGATCTACATTGGTCGTATCGTAACGTCGCAAGTCGTAAGTCGTAGGCAAATTGACTAATCATGGTCAATTGGTTGATTATTTTTCAAATAATCGATTATAGTCTGCGGCACACCGTACAATTTTTCGTACTAGATCCCATGCGAGCGTCTTAATTGACCAATCGTAATTTCGTTATTAAAGAATTGTCAAATCATCGTAATGCTCGCATGCAATCCAGTACGAAAACAAGCATCGTGTACCGCTGGCTTATGATTGGTCAATTTGCCTACGACTTACGACTTGCGACGTTACGATACGACCAATGTAGATCCGACTTTATATATTCTCAGTGCTGGCAGTAAACTGGCAGCAATTTCGGAACACGGGCATAGAATGACGCTTGTGTCGACTTGTGTCGTTAAATGGAAAGCATCCACTGGCAGCATGGGCAAGAAAAATTTTAGCCCAGTGCCAACCTAACAGAAGAAGAAGAAGAAAAGCATCCTTTGGCTGGTAGGTCAGCTATTTGAGCTCCGTAAAGTTAGCCGAACCACTTTGAATTTTTAATAATTAAAATTAACTAATCGTTTGGTGATCGTTTGGTGGTGATTGGTAGCCCAATTAGAACATTTGGTGGTTAATCGTTCTTTTTTAATTAAATAATTAAAATTTTGATGTAAAGTTAGCCGAACATTTGTATTTTCAGTCTAATCGAGTTCAGTAAGGGCTTATTCGATGCAGAATCGTTTGGTGGTCACGAATACATTCTTCAAAACGTTTGGTGGTTCGTGGTTGATCCAATAAATGAGAAAAACCATATGCGGTTAAATGGTCGAGGTGACTGTAAATTTAGCCATGCAAATACACTAATTATCAAGGAATCTTGTTCAAATTGATCTTAATCGAAAGAAAATCGTTTGGTGGTGATTGGTAATCCAATTAGAACATATGGTGGTTAATCGTTCTTTTTTAATTAAATAATTAAAATTTTGATGTAAAGTTAGCCGAACATTTGTATTTTCAGTCTAATCGAGTTCAATAAGGGCTTATTCGATGCAGAATCGTTTGGTGGTCACGAATACATTCTTCAAAACGTTTGGTGGTTCATGATTGATCCAATAAATGAGAAAAACCATATGCGGTTAAATGGTCGAGGTGACTGTAAATTTAGCCGTGCAAATACACTAATTATCAAAGAATCTTGTTCAAATTGATCTTAATCGAAAGAAAATCGTTTGGTGGTGATTGGTAGTCCAATTAGAACATGTGGTGGTTAATTATGCTAGATTCACACCTTGGCAGAAGAGTAGAAGCCGTAATTGGTCAATCGGATTGTTACGATTAGTGATTACTTTTCGGCCAATCAGAACAAAAAATGAAGCAGTATCTGTTTTGCTTTGATTAGTTGAAAATCAATCGCCAATCGCAGCGATCCAATTGACAAGCGCTAGTGTGATTTGACTTTTACAAACTTTTGTTACATAATTTAAGGCTGAGTTTCCACTGAAGAGTGCGTCACACGTTGAATTGGGCTCTAGACTGATCTTAGTTCTGAATACCAGCCCTTTTTTCTCAAGCTCCGTTCTCAACTTTTGAAGTCTCTCTGTCAGTTTGAACAGTTAACTTCTGTTCCTTGCCATTAAAAAAGAAGAAGAAGAAATTCGGCCTAATAGATGTAATCTATTAATATATAATATATTTTGCTATTGCCATATATTAATGTTCTTCATCTCAGTTATGAAATAATATATGTTTATATTATATTCAAATATGAAATTAATGGATTATATCAATCAATATTATTTTATTATGTCATATAAAATTGCTTTAAAAATCTTTCAGTACACAGAGTACATACTATATGATAGTATTGCCTCCATAGAGATATTACAGATAGAGTAGGCATGCCATTGACGCGCTTGTAAGTGGGAACGTCCAACCGTTAGAAAGAGAGAAAAGATGAATTTGGTATTGCGGTCTTTCTCAACTGGAGCATGCGCTGTAATCTGTATGCTGTTGTACTACATTCACGCATGCGCAGTAAGCAGTGCAAGAGAAGGATAGAACCACCAATTCGATTCTCTTTCTCTTTTCATTCGGTGGACACCTCCCGCTTATAGGCATGCCTACTCTATCTGTAATATCTCTAGAGTCAAATCACACTAGCGCTTGTCAATTGGATCGCTGCGATTGGCGATTGATTTTCAACCAATCAGAGCAAAACAAATACCGCTTCATTTGTTCTGATTGGTCGAAAAGTAATCACTAATCGTAACAATCCGATTGACCAATTACGGCTTCTACTCTTCTGCCAAGGTGTGAATCTAGCATAATTAACCACCAACGATTTTCTTTCGATTAAGAAAATCAATTTGAACAAGATTCCTTGATAATTAGTGTATTTGCACGGCTAAATTTACAGTCACCTCGACCATTTAACCGCATATGGTTTTTCTCATTTATTGGATCAACCATGAACCACCAAACGTTTTGAAGAATGTATTCGTGACCACCAAACGATTCTGCATCGAATAAGCCCTTATTGAACTCGATTAGACTGAAAATACAAATGTTCGGCTAACTTTACATCAAAATTTTAATTATTTAATTAAAAAAAGAACGATTAACCACCAAATGTTCTAATTGGGCTACCAATCACCACCAAACGACCACCAAACGATTAGTTAATTTTAATTATTAAAAAATCAAAGTGGTTCGGCTAACTTTACGGAGCTTGATACTTGCATGCTTGCAACAGAGAGAAGCCTGAGAGGGGCCACGCTGCCATTTTTCGTACGACGCTTTTTCTTCGTCGTACACTAGCGTCACGTACATTCATTTTACGGCCTCCTGGAACTACGCAGTCACATCCACTTTTGATGACGATAAAACAGTTATGGATGTTGCATAGACACGAACCAATTGGTTCATGTCTATGCTACATCTATACTGTTTTATCATCATTGAAATGTCCGTGCTACCAGATATATGTTACATCCACAATTTATAGATAAAAAACATATCATACATATGGAACAATTAATATAATTTGTTATTTTTTTCTATTCAAGCTTATATTTTAAACATTTATAGAATCAATACTGTATATATATATATATATATATATATATATATATATATATATAAAGTAAAGAATTAATCAGCGTTCGTGAGCTGGTAGCAAACTCCTGAAGAAAAGTCCTGTACCATTTTGCAATTTTCGCAATAATTATTGAAATATTTATTAAGAAAGATTTCACATAATTTTGCATAAATTACGAAATATCTCATCAAATATTTATTTTTCGATTATCTTACTTTAATACTTTTATACATAGAATAATGAGAAGAATCGATTGGTATAAAAAAATATGTCCTTATGTAAAAAAAATATATTGTTGATCATTGCAGAATTATATTTTTGTACAAACAACAATGTGTTTTCTTTTTCGAAATCACGATATAAATTGAATAATATTTAACAAGATTAATAATAAACATTTTAATTACATATTAATTAAAAATAATCTGATTTATGTCGTACTTGATTTCGTTTTAATCGTAAAGATCTTATTAATGTATTATAATTATTTTCAAATTGATAGAATACAAAATAAAAACTTTAATTTTGATTTTATTCAATTTCAATATTTTATAGATACAGGACGATCTCTCCGAGATACTGGAGAGTTTGAAAGCGAAAGTGAGAACGTGTAAAGAGCAAGCGAGATAATCAACGTCAAAGAGTTCCGAAATCTCATTCGCGAGGCTTTCTTATCTCGAATCTTTCGTATCGTATTTCATCTTACACTAGAAAATCGAACTTTTATATTTCGCATATTATCGGTCCGAAAATAATTGTAATAAGTTAATGAGATTTTCGTGATTAAAATGACACCCATACACGATATAAATCGGATAACATTTAACAAGATTAATAATTAATATTTTAATTATATATTAATTAAAATTATCCGATTTATATCTGCTGATTCATTTTAATCGCAAAAATCTCATTAATCCATTAAAATTATTTTCGGATCAATAAAATGCGAAATGTAAAAATTTTATTTTCTGTGCTAAGATGAAATACGATACGAAAAGCTGGAGACAAAGAAAGGCTCGCGAACGAGACTTCGGAACTCTCTTTGGTCATCTCGTTGCTCTTCTCGTTCTCACTCTGGCTTTCGACGATTCTCTAACATCGAAGATCTTTAAAGAGCTTCCTTATATGTAAAATGTAAACATCGAATAAAATGAAAACTAAACTTTTAATTCACACATTTTATTGATTTAAAAATAATTTTAATAGATTAATCAGATTTTTATAATTAAAATGACACCAAACACGATATAAATCGAATAGTTTTTACTTAGGTAAGTAAAAAAAAAATTATATCTAATTGAAAATTATTCGAATAATGTCATCTTGTTTGATCTCATTTTAATCATAAAATCTCAAAACTCAAATCTCTTAACTCTAAAGTTATATACATTCCATAAAATAAATTAATATATATATATACAAATTTTTAGTCTCTGTATATTCTGTTATTTTCAAGGAATATGTTGTCTGTCAAATGGTCTGTCACGTGGCATCTACAAGAAAAATGTTCTATTTATTTATAGAACTTTTGATGTATGACAAAACATTATGCCATAAAAATAGATAAAATATATATAATACATAAAGACAAAAAATATATACAAAATAAGTTATTATTTTATCTCACAAAAAATTGTTTTATTTATTGTAAGCTTTATAATTTATTTTTTATATTGAATTTTAATGTATAAACTTTTATATTTATGTAATGACAGACATTTGACAGACAACATATTCCTTGAAAATAACAGAATATACAGAGACTAAAAATTTGTATATATATATATTAATTTATTTTATGGAATGTATATAACTTTAGAGTTAAGAGATTTGAGTTTTGAGATTTTATGATTAAAATGAGATCAAACAAGATGACATTATTCGAATAATTTTCAATTAGATATATTTTTTTACTTACCTAAGTAAAAACTATTCGATTCGTGTTTGGTGTCATTTTTATAAAATCTGATTAATCTATTAAAATTATTTTTAAATCAAAATAATGTGGATTAAAGTTTAGTTTTCATTTTTCGATGTTTACATTACATACAAGAAGCTGTTTAAAGTCTTCGATGTTAGAGAATCGTCGAAAGCCAGAGGAGAAGAGTAAAGAGCAAGCGAGATGACCAACATCAAAGAGAGTTCCGAGTCTCGTTCGCGAGCTCTTTCTTTGTCTCCAGCTTTCGTATCGTATTTCATCTTAGCACAGAAAATAAAATTTTACATTTCGCATTTTATTGATCCGAAAATAATTTTAATGGATTAATGATTTTTGCGATTAAAATGACATCAAGCGATATAATTCGGATAATTTTTAATTAATATATAATAAAATATTAATTATTAATCTTGTTAAATGTAATCCGATTTATAGTGTATGGGTCATTTAATCACGAAAATCTCATTAACTGGCAAATATTTTGGGACCGATAATATGCGAAATAAAAGTTCGATTTTCTAGTGTAAGATGAAATACGATAGTCGAATGAAGCGCTCGCGATGATATCTCGCTTGTTCTTTCACGTTCTCGCTTCAAACTTCTCCAGTATCTCGGAGAGATCGTCTTCTACTAAAATATTGAATTGAATAAAATCAAAATTAAAGTTTTATTTTGTATTCTATCAATTTGAAAATAATTATAATACATTAATAAGATCTTTACGATTAAAACGAAATCAAGTACGACATAAATCAGATTATTTTTAATTAATATGTAATTAAATGTTTATGATTAATCTTGTTAAATATTATTCAATTTATATCGTGATTTCGAAAAAGAAAACACATTGTTGTTTGTACAAAAATATAATTCTGCAATGATCAACAATATATTTTTTTACATAAGTTACATCGATTCTTCTCATTATTCGTATAAAGTATAAAAGTGATAAGAGATAAATATGATAGTCGATATGTGAAATCTTTTAATAATATTTACGTATATGCAAAATGTGAAAGGATTTCTGGAAGTTGGCTCACGAGCGCTGATTAATTCTTTATTTTATATATATACAGGGAAGGGAAGTAACGCGTTACTTGTAACGCCGTTACCGTTATAGTTACTTTTTTTGGTAACGATCCAGTAACGCCGTTATTTTTTTTCTGTAACTGTAACGATAACGTAGTTACTTTTTTTAGTAACGATAACGAATTTACAGTTACTTTTAGCGTTACTTTTCGGTAATTCTGTACTATCATCTTTTAGAGGCCATCTAAATGATGACCTATTAGAATATCAACTTTTATTAAAAATTAATAAAAACATCGATAAAATTTAACATATGTTTTGTGATTTAAATCCTTTCATAAAGAAAGAAAGAGAGAGTATGTATTGTACGAAACAAAATTTATTATGATTATAGATTTAAAAAAACGAAAAGTAACGAACCGTTATTTTTTAAGTAACGGTAACTGTAACTAGTTATTTTTGAAAATCAGTAACTAATAACGATAACTAGTTATTTTTTAACTTGATAACGAGTAACGGTAACTAGTTACTTTTAAAAGTAACGTTCCCTTCCCTGTATATATATATATATATATATATATATATATATATATATATATATTATATATACAGTATTGATTCTATAAATGTTTAAAATATAAGCTTGAATAGAAAAAAATAACAAATTATATTAATTGTTCCATATGTATGATATGTTTTTTATCTATAAATTGTAGATGTAGCATATATCTGGTAGCACGGACATTTCAATGACGATAAAACAGTATAGATGTAGCATAGACATGAACCAACTGGTTCGTGTCTATGCAACATCCATAACTGTTTTATCGTCATCAAAAGTGGATATGACCGCGTAGTTCCAGGGGGCGTAAAATGGATGTACGTGACGCTAGCGTACGACGAAGAAAAAGCGTCGTACGAAAAATGACAGCGTGGCCCCTCTCAGGCTTCTCTCTGCTTGCAATTAGTCAACTCCTCGACTCCTCACTTCACTCCTTCCTCTCCTTTCCACATTGACACGAAATATATTTTGCGGCATTAATGTGATTTCCATTTTAGGAAATCTTCCGTTTCTACCTAGTATGCTCATAAAACGACCAAGATCAAACTTTGTGCTAACATTCAAGAATAGTGCCAAGGCAATTCTTATATTAGAGGGTGTATTGTTACTCGGATCATACGGACTCTGGCATCGTATGAATACCTCACAAGGTGAATTGCTCACTCTACTGCAAGATTTATAATTTCTAGGTTACTCTACTTTACGGCATATTAAATTATATTATAATCACTTTTATTATATGTAATACTTAACATAAAAAATGTATAAAATATACAGGATGTTTTTAAAAATAAGTTATCTCTCTTGTAAAAATAACCTCATAAGGTAAAAATAACTCAATAAATTCTTATGAAATTTTTTTAAATGCTACCAAGATATTTGTTTTTATAATTAAAGTTATAGTAATTTGAGAAGCTTTGTTTTAATAACTTATATTATTATAGAACTTATATTACTATATTAGATTTTAATAATTTAATAATTTAATAATTATTTTTGTGTTAAATAATGGTATCTAAAATAGCATGATAGATTTTTAATATCAATTGGAGTATCACGAGGGAACCATCTATAAGCCTTCTAATTTACAAAAACTTTGAAACTAGTAGGTATCTTTTATTTTTAAATATGTTTTTAGATTCTCTATATTTTTTTAAAAAAAGTGCATTCATGCTTTATTTTATCAGAACTAACTTTTTCAAGAAAAACATTTAATCAATAAAAGTAAATGATGATAAAAAATATAGAAAAAAATTTAAGATAATTAAGAACATATATTTTTATCTACTTTACATATCCATAAAAAATTATCCATCTTTATCAAAACATCCTGTATATAAATATAATATCAAGGCTATGGTCAAGACTACACTATGAATGCTCCGAAACATTCTATCTTTATTCTCATAAAATATAGAACAAAGATAAAATGATGTTTCAAAGTATCCAGAATGTCTTTCCGACCACAGCCCAAATCATAAGATTTTTCTTCCACATGAAGTTGTATCAATGTAACAATCAAATCTATGAATGATACTGCAAGGGATAATTTTAAAGTTAGTTTTAAAAAATTATTTCTCTTTTATCTCAACTTATACATAATTAAATTGATATATTGATTTCTCTAAACTTTGCAAAACATATAGATTTCAGATATTATATGCACCAATATTTCCCAAATATATTAGAGGGTTATTATATAATTGGAGAAAAATTATCTGGCAACAATCAATTGAGAAAATTTGATTACGCAACTTGGACAAGATTGCAATGAACATTAAACCTTCATGGCGTTCCTGAAATTTGTAGCCTCAATAGTTATTGGTGTAGGTGTAGGATATGGTCTGCTTCAAATTGTTTCACCTAAAGAATCAGAAATTGTGAAGGTAATTAAAAAATTTATATAATTACTTAATTACTAAATTGTATAAATACTAAAACAAATACTGATAGATGTTTTTTTATTATTTTTATATAAGTTCTCATATTTTTTTTTTAATTATATATAAATCTATATTATAAAAATACTCCTATAAAGTTTTTTATATTATAAAAAATATTTCTAAAATATTTTATAAAAATATCACCTAAAGTTTTTCGAAATTTATATAAGCATGTATATATGTTGCATATTTTAATAATAGAAATAATTAAATTATAGAATAAATTTTTTTTATAGAGAATTTTTAGATCAACATAAAATTTTCAAACATTATAATAATAATATTTATGTGATATAATACAATATACCATTTTTAGGAATGATAAAGTTCTTTCTAACAAAATCTCAATCTTTATTCAAATCTTTCTCAGTTATAAATAAATAATATTTTCTGTTAATAATATAATCTTAATATAATTAAATGCATTGTTCTAAAATTATTTCAATCAAGTAACTTTTCAATGATAGGATATTAATCTATCCATAACTATAGAAAATTTCTTTATCTTCTAAGTCAGTATCTGAAGATATATAAAAAATTCTAAAATGAGAATCTGATAGAATGTTTGTGTTTTAATTAGTTTAAACAAATTTGATCACATAAAGCTTCAATCATTACTCATTAAATTATTATATAAAAGATCACAATTAAGATAAAGATTACACATTATCATTGTAATATATTAATTACATAATTATATTTATTGAGATTGTGAATTATTGTGATTGTTATTAATTGATTAATTGTCTACCTTATGCTTTATAATTTACAATAAGTTATTTGTTTCAAAGATGCTTTACATAAAATAGCAAAAAAAAGTTTTGGAATGGATAATTTATTTCTTTTTATTGATTAATAAAATAATTTTTTATATATTTCTCTTACAATAACATTTCATACTTTTATCGACAGATTTCTTAAATATATTTTGTTTATTCACTTTTACTTAAAATCACTAACTTGTAAGTATTGTAGTAGATATGATGCAAAAAGTTTGTGTAATTGCATTCAATTATTAACTGATTTTTGATTCACTAGAATCTGACTAAAAATAAAAAGTTTAGTTTTACAATTAAAAATAAATTTCCTTATCGAGAGTAATATAATATAAATATTGTATACATCAATGCTCAAAGATTTATTACTTTTTAAAAAGTTTTGAAAAGCCTCACTTTGTATATATATTTTAAACAAATTAAAATTTTTATAAAAAAGTTCTGTTTGTGGATTCTTTCTATTAATAATCAATTATTAATAATCATAATAATAATCACAATTAATAATCACAATAATAAATCATTTCAGTATTATTAATAATCGCAATAATAAATCATTTCAGTATCTTCCACCACATTCATCGCAGAAACAAAATCTTTTCAAATTATATAAACAGCAATCTGAAGAATTTACAAGCCAAAATAAATTGAATATAAATTCTAAGAAACTTCAAGATAACACAAATATTGAAAAATAACATTCGTATGCTAAGATGGATTCTACGGAACTCATAGAAGGGAGTTTGCCAGATCGCATTACGAAGAGAGACCGTGAAAGAAAAAATATTATTGAAAAACGGAAAGAAGAACGGCAATCGCTTATCGTGGAATCTGAGCAGAGCAATTATTTTAAAGATACATTTTATTCCTCCTGCAAAAAGATTAAAGATATGCTAAATGATGCGCCCAGTATACCATCCTCGACTTTGCCAGGAATTTTCGAGAAATCCAACAAAGAAATTCAATTACTTAAGAATTACTTATTGCAATCTAAAATATTTTTGAAAGTTTATGACATAAGACGCGCACAAGAAAACTTGCAGATGTTAGAGAATGAAGCTTCCGAATTAGAAATGAAACTTTTGCCTAAGAAAAAGTTTGGATTTAAAAATCGTAGAATTGTAAAGAAGCCCTCTGATAAGGGACTCGACATCACAGATGGCTTAAAAGATCTCCAGATATCTGAAAGCATTGTAAATGGTTCATCAAAGCAAAACAATAAATTATCAAGTAAATATGGAGATAACGCTTGTATGCTTCTAAGCAAGGTGAACGAGCAACTGGTATTGGATGCTGAGAATGTAAATAAAAATGATATTCTACTTTCCGATCTAATTAAGTGTACTATACGAATATATGGTACACCCAGTACATTGCATATGGTAAACCTAAAACAATGCACTATATTAGTAGGACCAGTGACATCTTCTGTGTTTGCGCACGACTGTAGTGAATGCGTATTCGCTTTTGCATGTCAACAATTGCGATTACATTCATCGACGGATTGTACCATTTATTTGCATGTTACAAGTAGAGCAATTATAGAAGATTGTACAAAGATATATGTAGCACCTTACAATTGGTCTTACGAAGATCAAACGAATCACTTTAATCTAGCCGGTCTTGATCCAAAGATTAACAATTGGAACTGCATAGATGATTTCAATTGGCTGTCCAGTGAAAAACATTCGCCAAATTGGTCCATTCTTGAACCAGAACATCGAGTGAAGACATGGGATTAAATAAACATTTATAAGAAAAGGAGAAAAAAGCACTTATAATTATCTATTATTCAAGCATTTTTAAGGCACTGATTTTTTTCTAAACATCCACGAACATGATTTATCTATAAAGAAAAATTATAAATAATTATATGTATGTATATATTGTGCACATGCTATACTTTTTCAAGAGATAAAAGTTGCATGTTTTATATACTTATAATGTAATACATTTAGTCTTTGTGCAATATATATGATATATGCAATTATATTTTATAATATATAATGGCCAAATCCTCTCAGGAACACCAATTTTTTTGTTACTGGGATCGCTCTTCAATTTTCTATTTTTGTCTTTTCTTTGTTAAATTCTCATCCTATAATATTACATGTAAAATATTGGGAAAAAATAAATTCTTTTCAATTTAATGGATACAATTTTTTAAGTGTGGAAAAAAATTTACAATTAGATCAGTGCAAAGTACCCATAGATATGTTAACATAAACTGAGTATGAGGCAGTGAAGCCTAAAGTTGAAATGTCTTCCTGAGAGAAAAGGATAATATGAATTTACTTGAGTGTTTGTCTTTTTCTAACAAATGTATCATTCTATAAATATATCAGCACACCAATATGCATGACTTTAATAATCTGAAATTGCATCAGATGCGTGTGTCAGAAAAAAAACAATCCAAATATATAAAACCATAAATTTATACTATCCTTTTCTCTCGAGGACACCATTACCTTATAAGCAGTCTATGTTAATATGCCTATGGGAGTAGTACCTCACAGATTATGATTGGTATTTATTCACAGCCATCTAATCTCAACTTATTTCGAAGATTTAAAATTTCTCAGGTGTAAACTAGTTTAATTTCACATTTTATTTTGGTCTATTTTAATTCTGTTTTCTAAACAAAATAAAGCGAGTTATCCATGAAAAATGTATAAATGTTAAATAGTATAATTGCCTCAAATGTAAGAATGTCGAAGTGTTATCAACTAATAATATGCATAACAAAAAGAATAAAAATAATCAAATACTAATATAGTGATTAATAATTTGAACTGAATATATTATTTTATTAAATTTTCTAAAAATGGATTAACTGTAATAGCCCTAATAGTAATTCCATTTAAAGGCATTAGTACGCACTGGTATATATTAAGAAAACTGTCGTATATAAATTTTTAATATAAATAACTACACTAATAAAAACAATAAAGGAAAAATAATAAAGGATCGGAGTGATCTCCATAAAGTTGGCCGGTCAATATTAACTTCTAAAACTTTTATTGACGAATCGATTGTTGTTGATTATTGGCTTAATTACAGCATTTGTTGGTTAATATTTTTTTTGAGAATATGAAAATAAAATTTTGCGTGAAGTAGTTGGAGAAATATTGAGGGTACGTTCCAAAACGTACTCTCCGAAGAAAATTTTACTCAATAGCCGTTCCAAAACTTTTTTAAGCGTTTTCCGATTGAGGGCCAGGGCACAAACATTGCCGTAGCGCCTTACGCCACCTTAAGGTCATTTTACAATAGAGTAGTAAAGTCGTAAGTCGTAAGAAATTGACCAATCACAGTTGATTATTCTCCTGAACTTCAACTGGGATTGGTCAATTTCTTACGACTTACTACGACTCTATTGTAGAATGACCTTTACGTGAGAACCTTAAGCGTCGTCTACAATGGCAGTAGGATTAATGGATTAAAGCTGTAACTCAAAAAATTGACCAATCACAGTTAAGCATTAAGAGAATACTCGATTGTGATAGGTCAGTTTCTTGAGTTACAGCTTTAATCCATTAATCCTGCCATTGTAGACGACGCTTTACGTTACGTGACATGTAAGCCAATACTACGGCAACGCACCTCAAGGCGAATGACCTTAAGCCAATACTACCTTTAAGGTCATTCTACAATAGAGTCGTAAAGTCGTAAGTCATAAGAAATTGACCAATCACAATTGATTATTCTCCTGAATTTCAACTGGGATTGGTCAATTTCTTACGACTTACGACTTTACGACTCTATAGGTCATTCTACAATAGAGTCGTAAAGTCGTAAGTCGTAAGAAATTGACCAATCCCAGTTGAAGTTCAGGAGAATAATCAACTGTGATTGGTCAATTTCTTACGATTGCTTATGTAAAGCTGACCTTATGTGAATGACCTTAAGGTGCTACGGCAATGTTTGTGCCCTGGTCCTTAGTAAACTACTCCGGAGCTAAAAGAAGATAAAATATGTTTTTGATTTTCTGAAAAATGGGAAACTATCAAATGTTTTGAATATGATATCAAACGCTAACAATCAATCACAAAACGATTGGTAAAAAAAAATTCCCAATAGTCAAAGTGGGAGAGCTAAAAAAAGATTAAAAATTTGTTTTTGATTTTCTGAAAAAACGGTAGATTATCAAAAATTTTGAATATTATATTAATCATTCATATCAAATATTATTATCAATCAATCATCAAACGATTAGTGAAAAAAAATGTGTAATAGTTAAAATGGGGGAGGGGGCTAATTTTGTTGAGGTGTATCGAAGGCCCAAATATGTATAATAATAATAATAATAATAATAATAATAAATATGTAGCTTTAATAATAATAATAATAATAATAATAATAATAAATCCATACCACATAATTTCAGTTTTTAATTTGCTTTAATTGTACACATTATATTCGGACCTTAGATACAGTCGATCCAAATAATTGACATTTATGTATCGATCAATTTATTATGCAGCCGGTAATCTCCTGCATAAAAAGATTGACACAAGTATTAAAACTCACCCTGTATATATACAATAAATATATATATATATATATACATGTTAACAGTAAAAATTTTTTTAAATCAACTGCCTACTGTTAACTAACTGTTAAAGTTGGAATTTCAAGCTTCAAAATGCTTTTTTAATTTCTTGTCTATGATGATTTTTCGACAAATTTCAGCGATTTGAAAATAGTCTAATTTTTAGGAAACAAAACGTGTTCCCTATTTTTGAGTAGTGTATATATATAAACATATATAGGAGAGATATAGCAAATATCTAAATAAAACAAATTGAAAATATAAATTATAAGGTTAAAAAAAGACAATTTTTTAAACATATTGATTAAACATAGGAATAAATATATATCTTATACATTATACAATAATTTTTGCATGTACTTATATTATAAACTTAGATATTTATAAAAAATTTGCTACAGAAGCTATTATAAAAAATTCAAGCATATAACATAAGCTCAAATATTCGTATGTAAACAAGAAAAATATTTGTTTTAAGTTTATACTTATATTAATATACAAGCATTTGCGTACTCCATTAGTGCTATTTCTTTAAATCTAATGTCCAGTATAAAGCAAATTCTTTTTACATTTTTTTGTACATTATTAAATTATAACATTTTTAATCTCGATTTATTCACGTCGTAAATTCTCGAGCCGAGCTTGTAAATCCGCATCAGCATCCGCAAGATTGCCTCCTTCTTCATTACCTGCTGCAGCAGCAACTGGCTGCTTGGAACCAGCTACACTTAGTGATCCAGATGCTTGTGGTAATCCAGAGAGTTGATCCGTCAATTGCAGACCTAATTCGTCCAATACCTGAGCAACTATGGCATCACTGTGAAAATATAATTGATACATATCATTATTTCTTAATAATAAAAAATATATTACCTATAAATAGTTTTTAATTTATAATTAATTGATAAATATTAAATAATATTTTAGTATAAGGAATATTTATGTATATTATATAATTGATATAAGGAATATTTGTATATTGAAATTTTTTTGATACCTTTCCTCTTCATCGCCTTCATCCTCCATTGCATCATCTATTGCATCATTCATTATTTCTTCTTTCATATCCATTATCTCTGACTGTTTTTCAAATTCTTGTAATATTTTTTGTATTTGTGGTAAGTTTAATTGTCTGTAAGAATAAAATAAAACTAAAAATAAAAAATATCGCTTAATAATATTAAGAAACAAAGATATAAATTGTTTTATGTTTAATAAATATACAAATAAATTAGATAAAATAAATATTTGCAATAAAAATATTTGCCACATATATAAACCTTGTAATACTTGATAAATTATATTAAACTCTTATTCATCAATCTTGCATAGCTTACTTATTCATATTTTGCATAGCTTTAGTCACGCCTTTCATAGCTTGTGCCATTGTATTTTGAGAACGTAAAGTTTGTATTTTCAAAGATACTGCTTGAATATTTGCTTTCATCAGCATAAATTTTTTTACATAACGTCTTGTCCTAACTAGATCTTTGGCCATAATTTTTACAGCATCCTATAACAATTTGAAAAGAAAATCGAAATAATATTAAATAATTATATAATTATATAACAAAAAAGAGAGAGAGAGAGAGAGAGAGAGAGAGAGAGGGAGAGAGAGAGAGGGAGGGAGGGAGTGAGTGAGAGAGAGAGAGAGAGAGAGAGAGAGATTACCATTTGTCCATCCTTTGCAAGTTTCTTTATATCAGCTATAATTTTCTTTTCTTGTTGTTCCATTCGTACTTTTTCTCTATCTAAATCTCGCATTGCCTTATTCAATGCTCTTTGATTTTTTCTGAGCATTTCCTCAGGAGTGATACGCTTGCCAAATAGCCATTCCATGATTCTGAAATATATGGCAAATTATTCATTAAATCAATATAATAAAAATATAAATATACTAAATTACACATGTTTAAGAAAAGTACTAAATTGATATATAATAGAATTAATATATAGTAAAAGATAAAAAAAATACATATACATATAAAAATAAAATATTTTAGAAAATGTACTTTAATTTATACTAAAATTACATTACATGTAATTATAAATAATTATAAATATAAATGTATTACTATACTCAAATACTGTATTCTATATATTATTATTTAATGATTTTTGTTATCAATTCATATACAGCATATATATACATATATATAGTATATATTTATTAATTTCGTAAGAATTTCAAATTTCTTTTTAGTGAGATACTTTTAATCTAAAAAGACTATCCCATACAAAAGAATATCGAATATCTGAAACTTTATATTATTTTGAGTCACTTTAAAATGTAAAAGTTAAAGGTTATGTGTATTTTATGAGTCACTTTAAAAATAAAACAGTGAAGATATTTGAGATTTTACATTCTTTATGTACAAAGTTTTTTATCAAAAACTATTTCAATATTTTTTCAGCCTGTTAATGTATTTATACATATTATAATGTATTTATTACATATTATTAGGAATTATTTAATCAAGAATGCGCACATAAACGTCAAATCCGTAGAACTACAATGATCTAGTTATATATATATATATAGTACTCTTAAGGTACCTTTTCATGGGACGCTAAAAAATAGCGTTTAATACCTAACCATTGGTTGAACAAAGAAGTAAGTAGTTGGTTCATTGGTCGCATTCAGCAGACTCAACAGTTGGGCAACGTTACTAGATTTTCTGATATAATTCGACGCTGATTGGTCGGGTCTGAAAGTAGAAACCAATCACGTTCGATTGCTACTTAGCGATAGAGTCTGCTGAATGCGGCCATTGTTCAACCAATGGTTGATGCTACTTTTTAGCGTCCCATGAATTTGCACCTTTAGGGCCAGGGCACAAACATTGTCGTAGCGCCTTACGCCACGTTACGTGACACGTAAGCCAATACTACGGCAACGCACAAGAAATTCTTAAGGTCATTCTACAATAGAGTCGTAAAGTCGTAAGTCATAAGAAATTGACCAATCCCAGTTGAAGTTCAGGAGAATAATCAACTGTGATTGGTCAATTTCTTACGACTTACGACTTTGACACTCTAATAGAATGACATACGTATCGACATATATAATGGACTGAGCATTGCGATGCCAGGCGAGCGCCTGCTATAGAGAGAGGGATACTACATGGGAGGCCTATGTCTGTCTCTTTTGCTAGTATCTCATTGGTAAGTTTGTTTCCCGCCTCGATGGGCGGGAACCAAAATTACCAATGAGATACTAGCAAAAAGACAGAATAGGCCCAGTACTCCCTCTTAGCAGGCGCTCGCCTGGCTATCGCAATGCTCAGTCCATTATATATGTCGATGCCTTTACGTTACGTTAACGTAAGAAGAAAGCATCGATGCCTTCTTCTTACGTTAATGTAACGTAAGAATTTCTTGTGCGTTGCCGTAGTATTGGCTTACGTGTCACGTAAGGCTGATGACAGAGAACTAGATGTCTGTCGTAGTCATAGACGTGAAGCAAAGCAGAGAAAAACGTATGTCGTACAAAGCCATTGTGATAATGGCCTTCTACGACATACGTTTTTCTCTGTCTTGCTTTACGTCCACGACTACGACAGACGTAAGGCTGATAGCAGAGAACTAGACGTGAGCACTTAGCGTGAGCAATATAGGAGTATACTACTATATATATGCCTCCCATGTAATATCTCTCTCTCTATAGCGGGCGCTTGCCTGTCTATTGCAATGCTCAGTCCATTATATACATAGACTTATATAATAGACCGCGCCAACCGTGAGAGCAACCTACGCTGACACAAGAGTGAGAGAGCAATAGCTGGAATTGTACTCTCTCTGTCTAAATGTGATAAGGTGGGGAGAGAATAAGATAGAGTAGGTTAGAAGCACGGTCTTACATACAGGTCTGGAAACTCAGGCCTTTTTTAGTGGTAGGGGAGGTCTCACTTAGTGCGTCCGTTTTCGGGAGTTCATGGTTTGCCTGCTAGGTTCGTTGCGATCTAGAAGTCGCAATGCGAGACATATGTTAGAGAGAGACCGACTACTGCCTTTTATCTCTGTCTCTCTCGCTCGTATGCAACTTCTAGATCGCAGCGAACCTAGCAGACAAGCCATGAACTCCCGAAAAACGGACACACTAAGTGAGACCTCCCCCACCACCGGAGTTTCCAGACCTGTATGTAAGACCGTGGTTAGAAGAAATAAGGTGCCTTCTCCGCCTTCTCCGTCTTCCCCCACTCTCTCTCAAATGTGAGAGAGAGCGGACGACTCCATCACTATCCCTGTCCTTCCATGTCGGCGTGCGTGCGCCCATAAGATGGCGCGGTCTATTATATAAGTCTATGACACGGTCTTACATACAGGTCTGGAAACTCAGGCCTTTTTTAGTGGTGGGGGAGGTCTCACTTAGTGTGTCTGTTTCTGGAGTTCACGCTTTGCTTGCTAGATTCGCTGCGATCTAGAAGAGGCAATGCGAGCGAGAGAGACAGAGACAGTCTGCAGTAGTCGTCTCTGTTTATGTACATTGAACGAAATCGCGGTCGTATCAAAGATAACATTTTTTTTTTCATGATGCCGAATTTGTGTGTAGTTAGAAATTGTCGGAAAATGAGACAAAATGTCAAGGCAAAGTGTTCGCTCTTCAGAGTTCTTCAGTCTGAAATTTTGCGCGAGATGTGGGAGGCCGCAATTCCCGGTATCGCGAGGTTACAATCGAACCAGCACGTATGTGAGAAGCATTTTGAAGAAGAATGCATCGTGCGAAGGCTTGTGAAACGGAGATTCTGATGGAAAAATCCTTATTGATGTAAGTATAAAATATATTATCTTCTATATTATATATATTATCAATATATTATTATATATTATCAATATATATTCTACATATATTATTAATATTAATATAAAAAAAATTTTTTAAATGATTACTGCCGTCTATCTCTATCTCTCTCGCTCGCATTGCCACTTCTAGATCGCAGCGAACCTAGCGGGCAAAGCGTGAACTCCAGAAACGGACACACTAAGTGAGACCTCCCCCACCACCGGAGTTTCCCATCGACATATATAATGGACTGAGCATTGCGATAGCCAGACGAGCGCCCGCTATAGAGAGAGAGATACTACATGGGAGGCCTATGTCTGTCTCTTTTGCTAGTATTTCATTGGTAAGTTTGTTTCCCGCCTCGATGGGCGGGAACCAAAGTTACCAATGAGATACTAGCAAAAGAGACAGAATAGGCCTCCCATGTAGTATCTCTCTCTCTATAGCGGGCGCTCGCCTGGCTATCGCAATGCTCAGTCCATTATATATGTCGATGGAGTTTCCAGACCTGTATGTAAGACCGTGATCTATGATTATATATGTCGATGATACCAGCATAAAAAGTGGACGCTCAAGATGGTCGCTCACGGGCGCCAATATTGGCCAGTATTCGTAGTCCGATCTTATATTTATAAGATCGTCTTAAGTTCGAGCTTGAAATGCTAGGCAGTCATTTGATTGGTTGAATGAGGTCTTAAGTCCCAGACAGCACAGGACATTCTATGGACATTCATTTTATGTCCATTTTACGTCCGCACGTCCATGGACATAAAATAAACGTCTATCGTACATCCGATTTAAGACATCTGTTAATGGTCAATATTTGGATGTTCACAAGATGTCCGGTCTTGGAGGTCAAAGTTTCTCGCGAGCACGCAAGCAAGTATTAGTTCGTTCATTTACCGCTACGCGACGTACGATGCGCTTTCTCGTATTTAAGATTCAGTTATGAGAATTATATAAAGTTTGCAAAAAGTAATAAATAAGATTAAAAATGTATTGTTCAATTTAATTTCTGATCTAAAAGCACGAATTTCAGATATTAAATTGATTTTATAAGTCGGACAAGTAAATGTCCGGCGACTAAACGAAAATAATTTTTCATTATCTATTTAAGATGTAAAATGCAATATGCAAGTATAAATTATAAATAAAACGTTTATATAAAATTTTTATGTAAAATTTTATATGAAATAGATAAATTATATTATTATTTAGGGATTGAAATATATATGTTTTTTGTTTAGAAATTATGATATGTTTAAATCATAAAGGTTGTTCTTTTTTTACACATATAATACACATTTTTTTTAATTATCTGTTTTAATCATCCGTTTTGTGCAATAAAAGTAACATTTAAATAATATCCCAGACAACACAAGTATGTTCTATGGACATTCATAGAATAACATTGGAGAATATTTAAATATTCCTAGAATGTTTCTGTATAATACTTTAGAGTTCCTATGAACCTCCAATAGAACATTAAAAGTAGACAAAAAGTTAGGTTCTGTGAACATCCTATGAATATTTTATAGAATATTCTATGAATATTATAATTACTACATATAATATTTTAATAACATTCCGTAAATATTATGAGAACATTTCTTGGATATAAAATGAACTTTCGGAGAACATTCTGCGTATTTTCATGGAATCTTTTTGGAATATTGTTTTTGAATATTCCATGCTTGAGATTTCACTTAACGTTTGTCGATGTTGCCGAACGTAGCAATTAGCTGTCAAAGAGAATTTCTAGAGTCTCTATTGAGATTCTAAGAAATTCTTTATCTGATAGTCAATTGCTATCCATCCGATACATCGATAAATGTGAAGTAAAATCTCAGGCTAATAAGAAAAGGTATAATGAAAGAAATAAGATATAGATACAATTAATAAAGATTTTATATCATAAGATACACACACACACACACACACACACACACACACACATACACACACACACACATACACACACACACATATATATTATATAATTATAAATAAATATTATATAATTATAAAATTATAAGTGCAAATATATGATAAAAAAATATATGTATGAAAAATTTAACACTTAAAAATTAAATCACTTCTTTCAGGTACTAAATTATACAGTGTTACACACACACATATATACAGGGTGTCCGAAAAAATCGCCTATTCCACTTCGGGAGGTGATTTGAGACCCAAAAACAAACAAAAATGTTCATATAAACATGAGTCCGGAAACGAGCCGTTTCCGAGTTATAGCCACTTTTATGTTCAAAAATCCTAATTTAGAATCCGCTTGGCATCTCTCTTTCTTAATTATTTCTTAAATTAAGAATTTTCATTTTTTAATTTTTATTTGTTATTTTTATTTAATTTTTAATTTTCCATTTTTATTTAAAAAATTTTTTTTAATTTTTATTTTTAATTTTTTTTAAATTTCAATTTTTTTAGTTTTTTTCAATTTTTCAATATTTGTAAATACGATTACATTAGTTTTAAAAAAAATCGGTTGTTTTCACGACTACTTAAAGTCAGTTGTTTTCACAGCTACTTGAAATCAGTTGTTTTCGTGACTATTCAAAATCAGTTGTTTTCACGGCTACTTGAAATCAGTTGTTTCCACGACTATTCAAAATCATTTGTTTTCACAGCTTCCCAAACCCAGTTGCTTATCAATAACTATAGCATTGACTTCTTTTTTAAAAAAATTAGTTTTTTCTTATATCAAATCAATCTAATATCAAATTAAACTAATATCAATCAAAATAAAACTAATTTTTTTCATTCTTCATTTTATAATATTTACTTATTGAAAACAGTTTTCAATAAGTTTCAAATTATTATTTAGCAACATCTTACTTTTAGATTGTATTTAATCTTTTCGTATTCATCAATGGATCATTTAAGTTAAATAACAAATAAAAATTAAAAAATAAAAATTTTTAATTTAAGAAATAATTAAGAAAGAGGGATTCTAAATTACGATTTTTGAACATAAAAGTGGTTATAACTCGGAAACGGCTCGTTTCCGGACCTATGTTTATATGAACTTTTTTGCTTGTTTTTAGGTGCCAAATCACCTCCCGAAGTGGAGTAGGCGATTTTTCGGACACTCTGTATATAATACAAAATACTTATTTTTACTAGAAAATATCACTAAAAGTCTTCGAGTAATGTCTTGAAATACTAATACGGCTCTATGATTAATTTAAAACATAATAA
Source organism: Camponotus fellah (assembly GCA_030586385.1). NCBI lineage: Eukaryota > Metazoa > Arthropoda > Insecta > Hymenoptera > Formicidae > Camponotus > Camponotus fellah. Next base: position 106,579 of record JAPIVC010000379.1, on the reverse strand, counting down.
GGTTACACTTAAGACGACTTAAATCTTTTGAACACAATCACGATTCGTAGTTGTTGTACTATTCTTAGAGAATCTCTAAGGCCGACGTCCCATAGCGCGGAAATCCTCAGCGGAACGGAATGAGCGGAACCAGCGCGACCAATCACAACCATTCCGCTTTCTTTTCTACGCTTTTTCTATTTTCCTTATGTCCCATGGAGCGGAATACGCGGAAGCGGAACACGCGGCGTAATATAAAATTAGACTTTTTATATTATTTACAATATTTATAATAGTTGGAATGGTCTTGTAATACATATACAATAATATATATAATAAACTAGTGAACAATAGAATTTGTTTTTGTAATATAAATTTTTGACGTAAATGTAAATCTATTTCACGATTGGCTGAAATTTGATTCCGCTACCGCGTTTACCGCTTAATGGGACATAAGGAGAAATACATCAGCGGAAACATAACCGCGTCTTTACATGCTTCTGCATGTGTCTTTCTACATACACAGTATTGATTAATTATGAACGAAGTAAATATATAAAGTAAATAAAATGTTAATAATTTGATAGTTATAGTGGCACTTATAATGCAAGAATTGCGGTTAGAATAAATTATCCGTTCATTCCGCAGATTTCAGCGATAAAATTATAGCGGAATGATTAAAAAAGAAACGGAATGGCTATGATTGGTCGCGCTGGTTCCGCTCGTTCCGTTCCGCTGAGGATTTCCGCGCTATGGGACGTCGGCTCAGGGCTTTCGCACATGAATTCCTATAACCATAGACGTAAAACAAAAACGTAAGCTGAAGAGCCAATCAGAATATTGCTTTAGCTTTATGTATTCTAGAAGACGATAGAAATGATGATAAAGTTGGCCATAAGCAGAAGTAACTAGGATTTAAGGGCCTGAGCAGAATGGCTAACTTATAATCTTAAAAGACATAACACAGTATTGTGCGTTACTTAAGACAAAGACTTAGGGCATAAAACAGTGTCTTAAGGTTATAAGCCATTCTGCTCAGGCCCTAACCGGTTGAAATCCTAGTTACTTCTGCTTACGGTCAACTTTATCATCATTTCTATCGTCTTCGGGAGCGTCCGAAATGACCACGTTCGAAATGGCCACGGGTAAATTTGACCACGTTCGAAATGGCCACGTTCGAAACGGCCACGTTCGAAACGGCCACGTTCGTAATGGCCACGCGTTCGTAATGGCCACGTTCGAAACGGCCACGTTCGAAACGGCCACACGCACACATACATAGGTTGGAGCCACGAAGTAAGAGAGAAGGAGATCGAACTCCATGAAACAAAAGTGGTCCCGAAAAGTGGCACCTAATTGAGAGGGAGTCCGCTGAAAAGATAGCTTCTTATGGTTGGGCGCCATTTGCAATTATTAACCTTACCCGGCTAGCCCGGCTTTATCTTAATTGTTTACCTGTAGGCTTTATGCATTTTCATGATAAAAATGGCATTGATACGCGGATGCACTACCAAAGGAGGAAAAAGATTCTTCACGGAAGAAGAGTCTTTTTCAGCTTGCACAGAAAAATGTTTAATTGGTGTGATAATGGAATTGCTGCAAGAGGCATCAACGAGTTCAGCAAGAAAAGTCGCATCTGTGAATTACATTTTCAGAAAGATGACATTCTTCGAGAAGATATTTTTCATATGGCAGATGGTGCAACTATTACGGTGCAACGTAAGTACCAAAGTTGAAAGAAGATGCTGTTCCATCTATTTTCCATCAGAGATCATCAGTTATTATCGTTTGAATCTCATTAACGAGGAGCAACAGAAAGAACAGCAGAATGGAGAAACCAGCATTACAACTCAGTTAAAGAATATAGTTAATTGTTCCATTTCCGTGCCAGCTAAATGTGAATCAGATAATCTTATCACGCACGAACAAGGTTGTTCAGTAAATACAGATAACAAGTTGCAAACGTGGCCTGAAATTAAGACGAATCTGAAAAGTCTTACTCTTACATCAGAGATACTGGATCCCTGTGATCACAGACAAGATGGCAATGTGGGCTTATTGGAAAGAAGACTTATCTTCCTATATATGGCGTGTTATACTTGAAAAAATATGACACTTTGTAAGTATCTATCATTAGTTATATTGCAAGATTATGAATACAAAATCTTTCATGTCACTTTCTGTAACATTTGAAATATATCTCTAATGACGTCAGGTTTGTACTGGGGAAAGAGAAATTTGTTCTCTAGGTGGGAAAATGAAAAGTATAGAAGATATTCAGAAAATTCTTGAAAAATTATCCAATGTCAATCCATGTAAGGGAGTCGACAGTAAAATCTGGTACCTGTGAACATTTATTTATTATCATCATGTATTCAAATTTTTTAAAATAATATTATTGTAATGAAAAGTTTTTTATTTATATGTTTTGTTTATATAATTAAAAATACAAAATTTAAAAAATTTTTTTCTACATTTGCATTCATTATCGTTTATTTTGTAGTGCGAAATTGTGCGTTGGATATGTAACAAGACATTGCTCAGTACGTGGTGTACAGCGCCAAAGATGTATTCCGTGTGCGAAAAATTACAAAAATATACTAAAAAAATCGAAGAGGCCAACACCATTACAAAAATTGTCAAGAAGCGGTCAATCTCTCCGTACGAGATGTAAAAACACTTTTCGAAAAAATGTGAGACTTCGCAAAAAGGTAGACTTTCAAACATCCATTATTGAATATTCTAAACATTAAGCATCTGTAAGTAAATAAAATAAATAAAGTGTTATTTCAGTATTTTGTATTGCATTATATTGTAATGTTTTTTTGTAAATTGCAGGTTGTACTTTTAAAAAAGGAAGTCGAACGTATAAGGAAGAAATGCGCTCAAGCAAATACACAGGCAATGAAAGATGCTATATCAAAATTACCCATTAATCAGCAATTGTCTGTACAAGCATGTTTTACAGCTTCTAAAGCAAAAAACATTAAAGGCATAAGATACACCACACAATGGGTGTATGAATGCTTGTTATTGCGGATCAAAAGCAAGAAGACGTATAATCATCTTCGAAATCACAACATTCTTACTCTACCATGTATCGATACGTTAAATCGGTACATTCAAGCAATTAAGGGTTGTTACGGGTTCCAAGAAAATATGTTCAAACTCTTAAAGGAAAAAAATGCGAAATTTGAACCATCTCATGTGCATGGTATATTAATTTTGCTAATTTGTTAACATAATGTACATTACAAATTTAACGTTTTTTTTTAACTAATTACATTTAATCATTGCGTATTTGTTGCAGGTGTTTTGCTGTTAGATGAAATGAAAGTTTCTAAAACAATCGCATTTAATCGTAATAATCTTCAAGTTGAGGGTTTTACAAATTTGGGGAAATACACTCCAAAACACCAGATTGGAAAAAAAGGAGACCATGCACTGGTGTTCATGTTTCAACCTTTTAAGGGCAAATGGGTGCAAACACTAGGATGCTTTCTTAGTTGTGGAAGTGCATCTGGAGCAGTTTTGCACCAACTTGTTATGGAATGCATCATTTTGACCGAGAAATCCGGCTTCAAAGTTGACGGCGTCGCATCAGATGGCGCATCTTGGAACCGCTCTATGTGGGACAAGTTTGGAATATCGGAGGAGGAAGTTAGTGTTCCGCATATCATGGATCCGGAGAGACGTCTGTGGTTTTTTTCAGATTTCCCTCATTTAATTAAATGTTTGAGAAATTTCTTCTTCAAGCATAATAAATACGAGGGTATTTGGGTTAGTAGCAGCAAATCATGTTAATTCTATGAATGTGTGTATAAATCAATGCAAACTTTCAGTTTTATAATTGTGCTTTCTGTTGTTTCCAGACACCAGATGGTATGCTGTCGCTAAAGCATTGGTATGCTCTACTTGCAATAGAAAATCCGAAATCTTTTAATATGAAAGTTAATTATAAATTAACAGAACAACATGTAAAACCGAAATACTATCAGAAAATGAATGTTTCGCTGGCATTCCAAGTAATTGAAATCATCGATTCCAGCGCAAGTATATTGCAAATGTATTACAACAGATAATAATTATTGTTTTTACAGTTTTTTGGGGTCGCTGATGCAATGAAATTGTTCAGAAATGATCATTCAGATCTTACGGATTGTGATGGATCTATAAAGTTTTGTACTAGAATTAAAGCATTAATTACAGGGATGAATAGTCGAACACCGATCAATGCATTAAAACCAGGCAATCAATCGTGGAAGGTAAACAATATTTCATAGTTCTATAAATATGTTGCGCAAAAACATAATTAATTTCAAGCTTTTTTCTTTTTCATTGGTATAGGACATTGAGAACTTCTTACAATATCTGCAAACATGGGAGAATGAAGCTAAAAAAAAAATTATGAATTTATAACAGAATCAACATGCTATGGATTAAAAGTATCCTTGAAAGCAGCCCTAGAAATTTGCACTTTTCTGATACAGAAATGTGATTTTAAATATTTGATGACTGCACGTCTTAACCAAGACACCTAGAGGTATACAATCGTTTTACTTTTAAACTTACGGAATTAGTACAATGTAATTTGCATAAAATTGTATTCTTTTAATTTTAGCGCTTTTTCGGCATGATGCGGCATTGCTGTGGGTCTAATGAACATCCGGACTCTCAGCTTTTCATTCAAATGTATAAGCTAGTGTCAACATATTCGCTAGTAAAACCGCCAAAAGGTTGTAACATATCTGGTGGAAAACTTGAATGTTCTTTTGAGTGTTAAGGACATAAAGATTCCGCAGAAAGACAACAGCGGGCTAGATCAGATCGACACTATATTAGACAGAGGCAAAAATGTCGATATTCTGGCAGAAGCTGCTTCTGGCTTGACACATATGACTATTTCTTATGCACGACTTCCGAGTATGTGCTAAGTTATATTGCTGGATATGTTGCCAGGAAAGGTCCGAGATTTGCCAAATTTGGGGGTAGTAAGCAACCCATAGTGTGCGAGAATTGTCTCAAAACGGTTGAATTAGGACCGAATGTTCCAATACCAGAGAAACATCGATTAATATTATTAAAAAAGGGCCTTAAACACCCGCAGCTGCACTAGTCAATTTACTATCGATTTTAGAACAAGGGACAATCGAAGCGACTAAAACAGGTGACATAAATGCTGATACATTATTTAGTATCACAAATAAAATAGACGCACTATCCCCTCTACCTGTAGTTGGTTGTATAAAACATGATAATGAAGTTACGCACAAGATTGTACGATTTTTTTTAACCACGAGAATGTTTTTTTCTCTGTAAGCGATCAAATATAAATAATAACATTGAAAGAGACAAAACAAAAGAAAGAAGGAAAAGTTCTAAGCTGAGCCAGGCAAGTGATAATTACTATAACAATATGCAATCTCCAAGCGCTCCTATCTGTTCTAAAGAAAATGCAGCACACACCAACATAAACTAAAACCTGCCAAAAAAGAAAATATCAAAAACAAAAGATAATAAATAAAGAAAATGTATATAAAGAGAATAAAAAAAAAAAACAACATAAATTATAAACTTGTTACTTTATTTCCTTTTTCCATTTATATAATTTGTAAAATAAATATAGATGCATTTTGCAAATGTCGAAATGTACACTCAATAGAAAGAGAATTAAACTGAATCCACAGTTTTCAAAATTTCGCTAATTTCATCAATATTTCTTACTTTTATATGTTTTGAAAAGGGCATAATTTTGTCATCAATATAAATATTAATATGTAAATTGGGGAACACAGCGATTCTTTTTCTGATACTGTAATCATTTTCTGCTTTCATAAAACCGAAAAATGTATCGTTTCCACTTGAAAATCCCCAATTCGAAGAAGGCAGTTCGACTAAATGCAAATTTCTTTGCAAATATTTGAATTTCAACTTATCTGTTTCATGCTGCACTTTTTTTGAACTTTCTTCCATTATATGACTGAAAAAATATTATGTATTATTCATTTTTACTTAATCAAGTTTACTTCCATTACTACTTACTTTTCTGTTTTCCTGTTTTTTTCGATATTTTCCTGTTGTCGAAACAATGCACGCAATAAAAAGACGTTTTCTTGCTTTCTCTTAATGTTTATTTGGCTTTAATCGCAAATTGGAGTAACAAACATTGCAGCGACCAGGGACGCAATGTATACAGCTGACACTTTACAAATGGCGTCCATTCATGAGAAACTATTCTTCCAGCGGATTCCCTCCCCAATTAGGTGCCACTTTTTGGGACCATTTTCTTTACTCGCGCGCTATCAAGTTCGATCTCCTTCTCTCTTACTTCGTGGTTGGAGCTTTTCACACGAAGCGAGATGGACGGGGGGGGTGCGGGAGGGGGGCCGAAGCCCCCCTTGCACCCCCTTCCCTTGTGTGTGTGTGTGCGCGTGTGTGTGGCCATTTCGAACGTGGCCATTCCGAACGTGGCCATTACGAACGCGTGGCCATTACGAACGTGGCCATTTCGAACGTGGTCAAATTATATCCACTCATCGTCTTCTAGAATACATAAGCTAAAGCAATATTCTGATTGATTCTTCAGCTTACGTTTTTGTTTTACGTCTATAATTATGGCAATTCATGTGCGAAAGCCTTCACTACCAATACATTCTCTCCTGTGTTTGTTTATTCTTTGATCCTAACGTCATTTACAATGCAATAGGATTAATGAAAGAATTGACCAATCACAATCAAGCATGAAGAGAATACTCGACTGTGATTGGTTAATTTATTGAATTACAACTTTAATTCATTAATCCTATTGCTATTGTAGACGATGCTTAAAGATCATTCTACAATGGCCGTATTAAGAGAAGTATTAAGAGAATACTCGACTGTAATTGGTCAATTTCTTGAATCTTAAGCGTCGTTAATGGATAAAGGTTAACTCAAGAAATTGACCAATCACAATCGAGTATTCTTTTGATGCTTGACTGTGATTGGTCAATTCCTTAAGTTACTGCTTTAATTCATTAATCCTACTGTCATTGTAGACGACGTGTTAAGCGTCGTCTACAATGGCAGTAGGATTAATGGATTAAAGCTGTAACTCAAGAAATTGACTAATCACAGTCGAGTATTCTTTTGATGCTTGACTGTGATTGGTCAATTCCTTAAGTTACTGCTTTAATTCATTAATCCTACTGCCATTGTAGACGACGTGTTACGCCTTACAACCATATGCTACGGCCATTGTAGAATGGCCATAATATTAGCCTTAATCATAAGGTTGTAAGAAAACTGACCAATCATAGTTGATTATTCTTTTATCGCAGAAAGAATACTTGACTATGATTTGTCAATTTTCTTACGACCTTAGTTCCGATCTACAATAGGTAATTTAAGTCCTAAGTCTTAAGAAATTGACCAATTATAGACCAATACCGAGTATTCTCTTCATACTTGACTGTGATTGGTCAATCTCTTAAGGTTTAAATTACCTGTTGTAGACTCGGTTTTATGGTTATGACTAAAATTTTTATACGTGCAAAGGCCTTTACGTCTCGTTCTTGCTCGTTCTCTGCTATCAGCCGAACGCAACCATTTCTAGTCTGCATTTCTATCCGTTTTCATGTCCTTTTTTATATTCATTATCTCTCTCTCTCTCTCTTTCACACTCTGTCTCACTCTCTTTCCCCACTCTTCCTTTCTCCTTTCATCTTTCATCCCTTTTTCTTCTCTTTCTATCTCTCTCTCTCTATCTCCTGTTTTGATCGTATATAGAGAGCTCTTCGAATAATAGAATATATTAAAAAAATGTTTTTATATAAACAAGTAAAAATTCTACAGGTTTAAATTGAAAATCAGAGACAAAGATAAAAAGAAAAAGTGGAAGGAAAAGAGATAGAAAATGATAATTTGCATTATATATTGTGACAGTTATGTCACGGTCGCCCTTTAATCGTGACAAGCAATATGCACGATACGTGCGCCACTATTGTATTCCCGTAGAAGAACAAAAACACGTGGCACTTCTCAAGGTAAATGTGTCACATAGAAGTACATGGCGATTAATTAATCTTCATCTAACAAATAGCAATTCGTAAAGACGCATTTCTTTATTCCACAGTACACTAGGAGCTTAAATATGATACGGTACTCTAACAAATTGTGACGTCACTCAATAAACGCGGCAAATTCGTGCTGTCCAGGTCACATTTCACAAACACAAGTTGACAAATATACGTATTAGAATCTTTAGAGATCCAACTTTTAAAATTCTCTCAAAACGATTTTTAAGTAAGATTATAAGATTATAAGATTTTAAGTAAGATTATTAATTAATTTATAAATCTATAACTACATAATTGTATAATATTGTATAATAATGATATATATATATGTATACATGTGTATGTATGTATGTACTTTTTGTTTTTAGAACATAACAGCTATTTTTAAGTAAAAATTCTGATAGTCAAAAAATGAGTCAATTGCAGACTCATTTAATTGCTGCTGCTATTGGAGCAACTATCGGTGTTATAAGTGCGGCTAGTATCTTTATTTACCAAAAAGTTTTGGAAAAACAACAACATGCTATGAAAAACGCTCACTTAGATGAAGTTGACCGTCGTCTCACAGAGTTGCAAACAGAATTGGAAAGATTGAGGTAACAATAAATATAATTAATTCTTATGTTGACTAATATTTTGAATAAAGTATGAAGGGGATATATATATCTAAAATATTTTCAATCAAATTTTATGTTAATTGTATATTGATTAGATGTTTGAAGAGACTTTTTCTATTATGCAGAAATTGTAATTTTCAATATTTATATTTGAAAAATATTTGAGGATTTATATTTCTATAACATTTTTTTTATTTAGAATGATTAATTACGCATTGATAAAAATAGGAGGAATCAAATACTGAAAAAATATTCTATTACTAATTGAGAATTGATTACAAAATAATATATGTTCTTTATCCTATTTTAGAATACAACAAAATCAACAAAGAAAGAAGAAACTTAGTCGTAAACGTGATAATGATAATACATTTACTACAACAGATAATGATACTGATCGCTTTTCAATAGCAGCTACAGATATAGATGATGAATTTTTTGATTGCTCAGACAGTGAAAATAATATAAGTGACATTGAAAATAGGTCAGTTTATTAATACATTTATTATTTGTTTTGTTTATATTAGAATTATTAATTCGATTTACAAAGATTTTTTTATAGTTATAAGTGCGATTAGTACCTTTATTTATTTCAAAAAATTTTGGAAAAACAAGTTTAGTTTTTCAAATAAACTGCTTTAGATTAAAAATTATTCTATTTAGACAATATTTGGACACTAGATTAATTCATAAATTTTCCAAAAGGATCCATGTTTGCACAAAGCTTTAACTTTTTCTTTTTGTTACAATAATCATAAACTTCCAAATCTCAAAAGGAAAAGATGTATTATATGCTTAGTGATGCAGGGCAACTGAAGCCACCTACCTTGGATTAGACTTTTCCATTTTTGATATACATTATCATCATGGGGGATATGAAGAAGATGATTATCTCAAATTACAAAGCTTTACAGACAGTTATCCAGATAATGTAGATATAGTTTGGAGGTATGCCAGAAGTTGTTACAGATATTCGCACTGTATTATTGACCCAAATACAAAAAAAGTTACAATTTGTGCAGGTGTGTAATTGAATTTGTGCACATATCAAATCTTTAAAATACTTAATTGAAATATTTATCTTCCCAGGTATTAATGCATGTGAAAAGCTTCTTAATATATCAAATGCACATTTGCATAAATGGTATGCTATACTCGTGGGTGTATATGGTGAATTTTTACCAATAACAGAGAAAATAAAAAACGGTTATCGTTTCAAGGAACATGTAATGCAGGCCTTAGAAATAAGTCCAAATGATGCTGATCTACATCATTTACTTGGTAGATTCAAATATGAGGTGGCTAACTTAAGTTGGATTGAAAGAAAGGTATACATTTTATGATTTAATAGCATAATTATTAAATAAAAGATTTCTCATTAAATGCATTTTTTTAATTGTAATTAATTTTGAATTAATTTTCTTCTCATTATAACATTGAAACAGTTTTTAAATATAACTAACCTAATTAATACCTTTAAAAAATTAAAAAAAAACAAATACATAAGTAAATCATATTCTTTGTTTAATTTTTAAATAGATCTTATATTAAATAAAGTCTAATTTTTCATTATTCTAGTTTTATATTTTAAGTAGATCTTATATTTTGATAAAAATTTTCAATTTCATCCTTATTTACTTGAATATATAATATTTATAGTAATCTCTTTTTTCGATCTCTTCTCGATCGCATTAAAAGAAAATGTTTTTAATGTAGGATACTCATATAACACTGATTTTTTCTGCTTGTTTTGTTGTGATAATAAGGTCGCTGCAACATTATTCTCGGAGCCACCAAGTGCCTCATATGAAGATGCAATTGATAGCTTCCAGAAAGCAGAAAACTTTTCAATCGAAGTAAATCTGGAAAATCAATTATTTCTAAGCAAATGTTATATAGCTTTGAGCAAGTATGAATTGGCTTGCAATTGGCTGGAGAAAATTTGCGACTTTTCAGTTGTGAGCAAAGATGATGAAAAAATACAAAACGATGCTCGTCAACTTCTTACCAAATATTCAAGATATCATCAGTAGCACAAAGTTTTAATAGATCTGGATCTATTCATATGTTCTAAATATATTAATCGCATAATATACGTAAATAATTTATAGAATATAAGAAAAAAATAGAAAAAAATGATAAAAAAATGTACAAGCAATTTTAAAGTTAAATGTGTTGAACAGAAATATACATAATTTTATCATAACAAACTTTTATATCAAATTAAAATAGTTATATGTTTTTTTTTGGTAAAAAATTATAATAGTATGAAATATGTTTTATTAAACAAATTTAGATATTAAGAATGTTTTAAAATTTTGTCATTTTGTTGGGCATATTGTGCTTTATATTGTATATTTTTAAGAAAATTTACTATCATTACTTATGGTTTTATCTTTTTATTATCTGTTTCCTAATAAAAATAATGCAATAAATGTGGGCAAATTATTTAATGTATTTGAATATTTTCATACATTCATGAATTTCAATTTTCCTTATCCTCCTATTTTTTCCTATTTTTTATGTAATTATAAATATTTGTGATATTTTAATTTGCGAAAAATGATAAAAAACTAACTTAAATTTAAAAAAAATTAAAAATTTATATATCTGACAAGGAGACTCACGGAAGTGTCCTTTTCGATTTTGATGAATCGCTGTTGTTTTCTACACAAAAATAATAGACACGTATTTTTTGTTCGTGCCCATATGCGTTTGGGAGGTAAAATACCTCTTTGAAAAAAATCGGTTTTTTTCTATCGAAATGAATATCTCTGAAACTATAAGAAATAGACAAAATTTTTCAATTAAAAGTTAAATAGTTTCAAGAATATAAATATAACAATAAAACATATAAATATTACAATATTTATTACAACAATGACAAAAAATTTTTTTATTTTTTTAATTTTTAAAAATACCGCCACCAATAAACATTTCTTTTTTTTAATTTTGAAATTTATTTATCATCAAATGAAAGCCTAGAGGGCATAAGACATCCTCAGGATCATCCTAAATATATTCAGGATGTCCTGGGCGGTGGCGTTGCGATGGTCTTAGGCGCCTCTATGCTATGATTCGTTCGTGCGCCCTAACACAAAGCTTGCAAGCTAAAAAAAAACCTGTTTTTACGCCCCTTTCAATTTTGCGCCCTACGCTGGAGCGTATACTGCGTATCCCATTGTAACGCCCCCGGTCCTGGGATAATTTCAGGATTATCTTAAATATGTATTCAAGATACTCTAGAATGTTTCTAAGATATTCTTGCAGAGCAAAAGTTGATCCTATAGATAGACCACTGAATATACTTCAAAAACTTTTAATTCGAAGGATTTCTGTATAAAGGACATATTTAGGACATATTTAGGATATATTTAGGACATATTTAGGATATACTGAAGATATCCAAATGTCTGCTTTCACGTTATCCTTAGGAGATCCAAAAATAGATATATCTCTGGGATGACTTACATAACAAAATTAAATTCCAATAATATCCACTGGAAGTTTAAAATATCTTTTTCATTGTCCTAAACTGATCCAGGAGGAAATCATTAAATATACGAATCTATTTCAAATGTCTATTTAAAATATCTCGAAAGAAATACTTTAAAAAAAAAAATTCAAGCAAAAACAGTATAGTTAAAAAAAAATAGTAATTAAAAAATATAAGCGTTTAAGAGTTCTGATAATATAAATTAAAATAACCAATTGAATAAAGGCCAATACAGAACTAGCTGATATTAGTGCTAAAAAACAAAAATAATAATATTGTTAAGATATGTGATTAATAAAATGATACAATAAATACATCGATCGCGTTTCGATCAATCATATGACCCTTTTCAAGCAACGGAAAAATTTTTAAATTTAAGATGTTACATATCCGTTAACAATAAAGAAAGGATAACGCATGTGTGTGTGTGTGTGTGTGTGTGTGTGTGTGTGTGTGTGTGTGTGTGTGTGTGTGTGTGTGTGTGTGTGTGTGTGTGTGGCCGTTTCGAACGTGGCCATTCCGAATGTGGCCATTACGAACGCGTGGCCGTTTCGAACGTGGCCATTTCGAACGTGGTCAAATTTACCCGTGGCCATTTCGAACGTGGTCAAATTATATCCACTCATATTGCACTTTACATTTTAAATAGGTTATAAACGGATTATTTTCGTTTATTCGCCAGATATTTATTTGTCCGACTTATAAAAATAAATTTAATATCTGAAGCTCCTGCATCGAGATCAGAAATTAAATTGAAGTATCTTTAATCTTATTTGCTACCCTTTGTAAACTTTATATAATTTTCATAATTAAATACGAGAAAGATAGCGCATCGCACGTCGCGTGGCGGTAAACGAACGAACTAACAGATCCTTACGTGCTTGCGCGAAACTTTGACATCTTTAAAATTATTTCTTTAAATTGTTAAAGTGTATGGAAAGTATTTCATACATGTTTTGTGCAGTGTTTAGCGTTGAAGAAATGTGGAAGAGTTTCTAAATCAATCAATTAAATTGACGTCAGTTACAAATTGAAGTGTATAGGAAGTGTATTGGAGTATTTCGTTCACATTTTATGGAACGTTTAGGAAGTGTAAATGAAGAGTTCCTAATGTTAATCATTGAAGTATGCGAGAAGCGTATTGGAGTGCTTCCTTCACATTTTATGGAGCGTTTGGGAAACGTAAAGGAAAACATGAAATATTAAAGCGTAACGGAAATCGTACATACTTTATGGAGCATTCAAGAAATATGTATGAAGATTTAAAATCGCGAAGAGTTAATGGGAAGTCAATGAAGCTTCTAAGAAACGTTTATTCTGTTTGTTTACGCTTCTTTGACACTTCGAGAAGCGTTTAATTTTCACCAGAATTTGGATATGTATAATTAACCAATCTTGGTTAAAGATGTAAGATAATATATTCGTCTAATATTACAATTCAATATTGGCTCAAAATGAAATCGTGTCTACTTTGCAATATTGGACCAACATGGGAAATATTGGATATATATTGTTAGCCAATATTGCTGCAATAAAGTATGCTACTAGGAATCTCTTGTTATATATTTTTCATATATTCTCAGAATATACTTTGCATATTTCGTATTAGTATATTTTCAGGATATTCTATAATATTACATGTGTTTTTTCATTTTGTCGATACGCGCGCCATCAAACTCATACTTATTTTTTGGTGAAATGGATATAAAGTACTAGTATACTAGTAGATATAAAGTACTAATATACTAGTACTAATATAAGTTTTAACCCATACAGCACAGGTAGATACTGAGAACGTTCGAAAAATATCACAGCAGTATATTGCGTATATTCTCAAAACATTCGAGATACGTACTACGATTTTATGTGTACATACCCAGTAAGCAAAATTTTAGCAGTCTGCCAGCAGCATGCCAGCAGATTCAAACAGAATATTGCGGCAGATTGGCACCAACTGCGTCCGCATTAAGCTTGGATTCTGCTAGCAGAATCTGTTAGCATAAACCGACAGCAGATTGACAGCAGAAATCGAGCAGAATCTGCAATTTAATGTTAGATTATTAGCAGAAACTGAGCAGAATCTGCGCATGCAACCTGATGGCAAATTGACAGAAGAAACTGCACAAGATTTGCGTTTACTTTCATTAATGTTATATAAATGCAACAAAATTGATTATTACAGGTGCTAAATAACAATATTATTGGCAAATTAATTACAATTTTCTTCTAAAATGACTTATATGTCATATGTTATAATATATGTCGTAATATATGTTAATGTAATATGTTATATCGTAGTTATATAGCAAAGGACTAATTCAATTTAATTAAATTAATAATAAAATAAATGATAAAAGTAAATGTAAAAAGTAACTTGTAAAACTTGAGATGTAATTTATTTAGAATTAAATTCTTGCTTTATACCTCAAATAGGCAGTACATGGATAATTTTCCATTTATCATATTGATTCCAATCAGTTTAATATTTTCTCATTTGTTTGTATCAAAATCAAAAATTAAAGTGATAGAAATTAAAATGATAATTATTATATTTTTAGTCTTTTATTCATATTCGCAACTTTATATATATTTCTGACAGAAATTAGATTACGAGAAAGTACGTAGTGGTAAGTGAAGGAACTATCGAATCATGCAAACCCTGTTTAGTTTCTGCCATCAATCTGCTATCAGAGATTGTGTGCGCAGATTCTGTTTGATTTCTGCCGACAATCTGTTATCAAATTGCGTCGCACAGATCTTGTTCAATTTCTGCCATCAATCTGCTATGATAATTTTAAACAAATCCTGTTCCGTTTCTGCCATCAATCTGCTATCAGAGATTGTGTGCGCAGATCCTGCTCGATTTCTGCCGACAATCTGTTGTCAAATTGCGTCGCACAGATCCTGTTCAATTTCTGCCATCAATCCGCTATGATAATTTTAAACAAATCCTATTCAGTTTCTGCTATCAAATTATGTCAACAGATTTTGTAACATTTCTGCTGACATTCTGTTATCATTATTTGATATAACAAATTTTTTATACAATCTTCAATCTTATTATCGACAAAAATTTGTAGCAGAAATTAACAAAATCTATTTGAACAGACTTTACTGACTTACATACCCAGTAAGCAAAATGTTAGCAGATTGGCAGCAGATTAGCAGCAAATTCGATCGGAATCTCACACCAGAACCATCTGTGTTCATTTGTAACCATCTGTGTCCGCATTAAGCTTTTGTTTTGGCGGACAAAGTCTATAAAACATAAAACTTGTCAACAAACTGTTGACAGAAACCGAGCAGGATCTGCGCGATGCAATTTGATGTTAGATTGTCAGTAAAAACCGAGCAGAATCTGCGCATGTAACATGATGGCAAATTGACAGCAGAAACTGCACAAGATTTGCGCTTACTTTTATTAATGTTAAATAATAAATGCAATATATAAATGCAACAAAATTGATTATTATGCTAAATAAGAATATTATCGGCAAGTTAATTACAATTTTTTTCTAAAATGACATATATATTATATGTTATATCGTAATATATGTTAATGTAATGTATATATGTTATATCGTAATATATATTTCATATATTGAAGGACTAATTCAATTTAATTAAATTAATAATAAAGTAAATGATAAAAGTAAATGTAACTGTAAAACTGGAGATATAATTTATTTAGAATTAAATTCTTACTTTGTGCCTCAAATACCTACACAACACATGATATCATTCGAATATTCTATATTCATACTATAAATATACGTTACAAATATAATATACTGAGAATAGCATCTCTTGTCGTATATTATTTGTTATATATATTTTCAGAATATACTTTGAACATCTCGTATTAGTATATTCTTTCTCGTATATTTTTGGGATATTCTATATTATATTGCATGTGTTTCTTCATTTTGCCGCTACGCGCGTCAAACTCGTATTTAATTTTTGATGAAATGGACATAAAGAATACTAACACGAGTTCCAGAGTTTCTCCTTTTTTCCTTAGTTTTTTCCCTAGTCAGCTTAATTTATAATAAACTGACTTAATTTTATAATATATACCCAGTGAGAAATGTTGATCGAATCAATGTCGACAAATTATTTGTCGAATCGATGTCGAATTAATGTCGAATTTTATTGATGTAGATTCGACCAATATTTTTCACTGGATACCAATGTATATACTATTAGAAATAACATTTTTGTCCGAAGCTTTATTTATAAAGTAAATTTACATTTTTATTTATTTTTTACATGAAGAATCTATTTTTTATTTTCTACATATAATTCAACTATTTTCTATATTTATATATAATTTATTAATGTAAAAATATGCTTAAAATATTATATTCTAAAAATACTCATAATGTACCAAAAAATATTCTGAGTATATACTGAGTAGCTTTCTAAGGCAGACATAGGAACATCTTCCGTACATTCTCAAAATATCATAGTACATTTATCGAATATTAGTGGGATATACACAATCTACGTTTGCGATATATTGAGTACATACTCAGGATCTACCTGTGCTATATGGGTAGGCAGTACATGAATAATTTTTCATTTATCATATTGATTCCAATCAATTTAATATTCTGAATCTCATCTGCTTGTATCAGATATCAGAAATTAAAGTGATAATTAAAAATTAAAAGAAATTAAAGTGATAATTACTATATTTTTAATCTTTTATTCATATTCGCGACTTTATATATATATATATATTTCTGACAGAAATTAGATTACGAGAAAGTACAGCTGACGTAACAGTAAGAAGAAGATTATTAAATTAATATTATCATTTTTTATTACAAAGTATCAAAATAAAAATTAATAATAAAATTTATTTAATTTTACTTAAAGTTGTAATTGCACACGTATTGCACTGGAATCCTATACAATATTCGATCTTATATTCGAAACTATATAATTATTTTGTGAATAAAGAGAATACAAAAATAAGAATAATAACACAGTTTTTAATTATTAGAAACAAAACTTTAGCTTTATATTCTTTTCATTCTCATATGTTTCGTGAATGCTCTATGCGCTCTTTAACATGGGCAAGCCATACTTTTATAGGCGCCTCAATCTGCTTATTCGTCACATGTGGTCTTCATATTACACCTGGGAAAGTAACATATTCTCATTAGTTATTTCTTAATAAATAAGAACAAATATATCTATGATGTAATTTTAATCAAATAATAAATTAGTATACGCTTTATTTCTAATATGTAGATGTAAAAAATAGTTGAAAAACAAATATATATTTTATTAATTAAAAAATGCTATAAATATTTACGAATGTCTTTCAACTTGTACAGAAATTACCAAATTTATTACTAAAAAACAGATTCCTTTTAAATATTTTACTTACTCATAATTATTTTGCAAGAAAAATTTTCTTTTTTTTGGCTCTATACCAATTGTATTTTTCCGCAAGTTCATTAGACAATATAGCTTTTATGATTCGTAAACATGATGTTTTTATGTTGTCACAAGACGTTAACCGTCAACTGTTTAATCTGAAATTATTTTAAATTAGCATTATTAATAAATAGTTAGTTAATTATTAGTTATTAATAGTTTTGGAAATGTATAATCGAAATTATGTATATTTTAAATTATTCTTTGCATAAAATACTTCGAAATAAAAAGAAGGATAAACTTAAGATCTGTAATTCTAAATAAAAATATTCCAATAAATATATGTTTGTAAATGCTTTTTTATAAAACTTGCTATAAAAAAAAACTTGTTTCATATAAATATAGAATGTATATACATGTGCATTTGCTATCTTTGAGAAATTTATATATGTCACATGGATAAAATACATTACACAGGAAATAATAGATATGACTTTATCATGCAAAAAATAAATCTAATAAGTATAGAATTTAACAACTTTTACCGATATTCTTTACAAAATTATCTATCAGATCCTAAACTGTTGTCTTTTCTTTTTCAAAGAAATTTAACAGAATTTAGACATTTGACCATTTGACTATTTTCTTATCATTTCATTTCGATAAAATAAATCATATTTTAGTTTTGTTTCTACGAGTTGAAGACTGTTCTCATCTTCGAGCGATAAATCTTCAAAAATGTCAATTACTCGTTGTTCCATTTCCAAATTTGAGCTGAATGAAAGTTTCTCTAATATGAGTTTTTGATTTGTATTAACTTTCATTTTTTGGTTTATATTATAAACCTTTTAATTCTAGATTCATTAATTTTCTAATCACGAATCTTTGAAAATTGTCCACTCCTATAAAATATTGACAAAAAAGCAAATTCATGTATGTATGGAAACAAAAGATGAAATTTTAGAAAAATTCTCCATTGAAAATATAAAAAGATGAAAAATAAAAATGAAAAATAAAACGTAAAAATGTGACTAAATGACATTATGACAAAAATATATCATAATCATAAATAAAAAATAAACTATTTGTATACTAACTTTCTTCATTCAAGTCTGAGCCTGGAATATTTTTACAAATTAGATTAATATCATTGTTATCATCATCATCCTCTTTTGAGTTGGACAAATTTTCGCTACATTGTGGACCTAAAAATAATAAAATAAAACTAATATTACTACTTATTCGGATTTCATATAATTTAAACACTATCATTATGTATATTAACATATTTTATAATTATTTATATTCAAATCAAATATCAAAATTTTTCTAATTTAAATATAAGAGCAACAAAGTCAGATATTTTCCAACAAAAGTTTGGATTCATGTTTTGATTTCTTTTTTATCGCTAAAACTACTTCTAAAAGTGGCATGTAGCCAATCAGAAAGCTTACTATAAGCCACTTTTAAAGGCAGTTTTATTGATAAAAAGAGAATCAGAATATAGATTATAGAAAACACCCAGTAAGCAAAATGTTAGGTTGGCAGCAAATTGGCAGTAAATTTGATCAGAATCCTACACCAGAACCATCTGTGTCCATCTGTAACCATTTGTGTCCGCATTAAGTTTTTGTTTTGGCGACAGAGTCTGTAAAACATAATCTGTCAACAAACTGTCGGAAACCGAGCAGGATCTGCGCATGCAATTTAATGTTAGATTGTCAGCAGAAACTGAACAGAATTTGCGCATGCAACCTGATGACAAATTATCAGCAGAAACTGCACAAGATTTGCGCTTATTTTTACTAATGTTATATAACTTATCTATTGTATTTGCACTTTCAGATGCAATATAAGGTACTAATTGTTGAGAAATCACAGATGATTGTACTAAATCAGATTTATTCAATTCTAGATATTCATCACTTTCACAATTTATAGATGTATTATTATTCCCTTCATAAATAGTGTCATTTTCAGTTGCAATTGTCTCATAATAATTATGTGAATTAGCCAAATCTTTTGCGTTTTTATAATTATCATTACGTAACAATATAGGTGACGTATTTAATAAACTATCACATATAAGTTTCGATTCTTCTGCGAAAGCAGTTTAATCGATCCGAGATTCTTCTAAAGAATAGAATGACTATAATTGTTCAATGATGTTCTGGAATCGATTAATCTGCTTTATTCGACAATGCTATTAAATACCAGGGATGGGAAAGTTATTTTTTAAAAGTAACTCGTTACCATTACTCGTTACCGAGTAAAAAGAAGTAACTCGTTATTGTTATTATCACCAAGTAACAGTTACATAACTGTTAGTTATAATTTCCCACTCATAACAGATATGTTATGTAACTGTTATATTGTTGAGTGGGAAATTACAACTAATAGTTATATAAATGTTACTTGATGTTTTCTAGATAATTACTTATTTTTAAAAGTAACTAGTATCGTTACCGTTATTTCAAAACGATTCGTTATTTTTCCCGTTATTTTTAATGTTAAAACAAGATAGGATTAAATAAAAAATTTACTTTGGTAATATTTTTTTATTAAAATATTAATAAAAGCAACAAATTTTTTATTTATTAAATAATTATTTATAAAATTAATAGTAAACGGTCAGAACTCTGCGTAAAAATATTTTTAAAGAATAGAACTTTTATAGAACTGTCCAAAATTGCTGTTAAAACTGGGGAAAATCATCAGTATGACATTTTCACTAAGTGTCGTGCTGGTCAAGAACACTAAAAATTATTAATTTTTGGAATATCGATCTGAAATTGCATATATAGGCTGAACTATAGCAAAACTATCGGGAACTCCTACTAAAAATAAAAATATTTAACACATTTTAGGGGGTACTTTAGAGGGAAGTGTGCTAGATTTGCGAAGTTAGCACGACATTTTGTCGATTTCGATTTTTTAATATAAGGAATGCGAAACTTTTTTTAATTTTTATCAGATATTATAGAACTATTAAAAGTGCTATCAGAACTTTTCATATTTTTTTGAAATTCGTAGACTGTCGCGCCAGCTTCACAGACACCTCTCAGAGTAATAAATTTCATCTGAAGTATTATCGAATTTTATATGAATGTCAGTCGATGACTAAAAATTGAGTATGACATAAATACGATGTCATAAGTATTTTCAAAATATGAAAAGTAACGGTAAACGTAATTGTTCAATTCGTTATCGTTACTAAAAAAATGTAACTATGTTATCGTTACAATTACAGAAAAAAAATGTAACTCCATTACCAAAAAAACTATAACGGTAACGTTAGAAGTAATGCGTTACTTCCCAACCCTGTTAAATACATTATTATGAAAAAGGCTATCAAAATATGGTACATTTTATGACGTCAAAATGCGGCACATGTTATGACGTTAAGAATCTGTGACATTATACCGTCACTTTTACGTCATAAAAACGTCAATTCATGACGTCGAAAATAGTCAGTGAATGACCAATTTGAAATATCAAAATGACGTGTGCCTGCTATCTGGACAGATACAAGACAACAATCCAAAAAATGGAAAATTCTGAGCTACTTTTTTATCTAAATTTTTTTTGTTTTTACACGGATATTAAAATTAGTTTATCAGATCCTCTCTATAGTCTGTCTCTCTACAGACGGATCATTTCGTTGTTCTTCGACTCCGCCTGTCCTATCTTTTTTATTTTCTGCTATAGATATTGATTAGCTAACTTTAATATCGTATAAAAACGGAAGCAAAGCTTAGAAAAAGGGGTTTAAGATTTGAATTATTTTATATCTAATGGTGTGCTATATGTATGTTTTTTCAGTTACATCTTGTATATTTTTTAACAAATTAAAATAGATAAGAAATTAGGCTCTGAAATGTATTAAACAACAAGATATACGAGAAAAGAGCGATTAAGAGCCACCGCGGATGATAGTGCGTAAAATTTTATAAAGATTAATAAATCGCGAAAAATAAGACGCGAAATAAGACATATGCATATATTTTACTTGGTGCATAAACCAAGTAAAATATATGCATAT